>KV751333.1:8106236-8140581 GCA_001698575.1 Mola mola
GAAGCTGGCAGGCTTCAACTTATTTGTGTAGGAACTCTGGGATTTACCAGGAAGTCGCTTGTAGTATTGCACTTGTGCCTGGCGTTGGTCTGTAGTGGTTGTATTGATGTAGGTTGCAACATTACACAGGAAGGAAATGAATTGTAAAAAAAAAATAAAATAAAAAATACAGTTGATAAACAAATACTAAATTCAGGGATATCCAACATTACAGCAAACAATTTAAACATTTAGGCACCAAGACACTAGCGCAGGGTCTCTATACCCCCAGCCCCGAAAACAAGGAATAGAATAGAATGGGATTATATTCATATTAATATATAGATAAAAAATAATGTTTTCAGGTTTTTAAAGATTGTGTCCCCGTTTCATGGGCCAAGTCCACTGCTGACCACTCCCCCAAACACATCAACACTTAGTAGGAGTGTGTGTGCTGCAGTGTGTCAGGGGCTTATCTTCAGTCAGTAACTGTTTGCAAAATTTTACTTAAAATAAAAGATACCTCGTGGTTGAATCTTCGTCAAAGTGGCTGCCACGCTGGTACGTATCAGCATCATCTAAACATTCGTTATGTTATGTTCTATGATGTGATGGAATTTCATTTCTTTGAAGTAAGTTCTGGCCTACTCGGTCATACAGCCGACCAAGATGTCCGAAGGACGGAGGAAGAGGACAACAGGCTACACCAAAAAGCATGCCCTTGAAATCAGCATCCACAGTTTCCACAACAAGTATCATGCAGTGCAGATAGCTGTACATACCACTACAACATGTCACCCAGTATCAGGCCACCCAAAGGAAGGAAGCAATGTGTCAGCGTGGACATGACCTTGTATAGAGTCAGACTGGAAAACTACAGGAAAGAGGAAATGATTCACATTCACCATCCAAAAACTTCAAAATCATCTGACATGACCTTATCACACAGACTGAATATACAACCTAATAAAATAAGACCTAAAATGCCAGTGTAATAGAATATAAGACCAAAAGAAATAGTTCAAAAAAGCTCTTAAATCAACTAAATACAAATAAATAAATGAATAAATAAATAAAATACAGAAGAAACAGTGGCTGGTCTGGTGTTTGTGAGATTACTTCAATTCCAGGCGACCAATAACACAGGGGGCGGTAAAGGAGTCCTATTATGGTCACTATCTTCAGAGCAGCTTGCTGATGGTCACATTAGTCCTCAATGTCAGTTTGCCTCAGTTATCACTTCCTGAATCTTGGTAAAATGTCATGTGACTGATGGGTCACAGACCAGGCAAATTATGTAGGTCCCCACGTCATTAAAATGACTTGCATTGTTATACAAAACAAAGGAACATTCAACTTTCACAATGTAATCGCACACTTGGTATCATTTTAAATCATACATTTTCATTCAATGTTTTTAGATTTTTTAATGTGCATATATGTAGATAATGTAAATATGGTGCATTTGTTTTTGTTTTTTGTACCTGCCTGCTTATGTAATTTATGTCTTTGTTATATTTGTTTGTGCTCTTTGTCAACAGCAGCTGCAAAACTGCAGTTCCCCAATGGTGCTCAATAAAGTCATCTACCTATATATTTAATTTTCACCCGAGAAAATTAACAAGACAAGAAATTAGAAAGAGACACTTATTACTCTTTGTTTTAGCAAAGTTTGTGAAATTTTGATAAAGGATTTATATTTGCCTGACATCATCCCAATATCAGCTCTATGGGTGAGGCAATCATGAGTGAGGAGAAACGACTGTGAGATTAGAGATGAGATGAGATGAGATAAACCTTTTAAATCCTTTTTGAGAGGTCCCCTCCAGGATCTGAATGAACAGTTCGGCCACACAATAAATAGGCAAATTCAAAAGCTAAAAAACTGTTTCCATTCCATTTCGCGCCATCTTGGATTCGATTATCCAGTAGTTGTAACACATCCATGGCTAAAACAGTTTCTCCACGTGTTCGCCGTCACCATAAACTGGCTTATATTTATGTCTGCGATTAACTCTCCACATGGGCTGCCTGTCCAGCACGAGCAGTAGAGGCTGCTGGGTAACGACCCAGGAACCACTGTGGTGATAATACCTTGCTAAATTACTAATAAAGAGACAATTTATTAAAATGGTTCTAATTTTTCAAGCAGAGCCGCATTCATCATATCTGACTGTGTCGTCTAGTGTGTAATATCGTACTGAATTTGTTTCTAATGCCCATTAATGTGCTGCTGGTGACCTCATTACATCCTCTTTGAAAACTGTTTGATATCAAAGAGAATTCATGACAGAAGGCAAGAAGCAGCATCTTGAGGCTACTGTGCATCTACACGGTCCAGTCAACATGGTATCAATCTGAACCGTTGTATTATATTATCAAAGTGCTTACTTTGGCAAGTACATGCATAATACTGAGAGGAAATCGGGTCAGATATCTCTGCAGACAAACAAAACACACCCTGCGTCTTCAACTCACAGCCTCAGGCCATACAGTCAGACAGCTCATGGACACATCCTGTCACCCAGACCCAGCTGAATCTCACATTAAGTCTTCACATCAAGGATTATTTAGGGTTCATGATGCTATGACAAAGCTATACAGTATTCTGTTTGTACCGGATGTGATAAACATCATGAAGAAAGTAACAGACAGACGCACACACGCACCTGAGCACAGGATGACTCCTCTGTGCTCAATAATTCCACTGTGTTAAATGAAATGGCATCTGGTTAATCTCAGCAGCTGTGTGTCCACCAAACCTCGACCCCCTCATTCATACAATCGTTATGTAATATCTGCGCAGTTTGACGAACTGCATTGCAATCGCCTTTTTATCGCAGATGATTCGTTTGTAGGTTTTTAGGTAGTTAATTTGTGCTGTGAGACGATGAGGGAAGGTGCCAGTGCGTGCAAACAGTGGCGTGTGCAGCTTTGTTGAAATCACCTGACTTATAAAAGGCTTAGTGGACTTTGAATTATTGGCTTGAATGTCACAACCTGCACTGAGTACTCTTTATAGATGTCTGACAAATGTACCATTCTCATGCAATATAAATCATTTGTCCGACGTCACTTTTCAAAACTGCCTTTTTAGATGTCAGAACAGGCCAAATGTTATGCAAGTTGGAACCTGCACTTCATGGTTACTCAAGGATGCGGTTATGCAAGTTATTCATTAAAATGTGAAAATTGTTTTATCTATCTTCTTAATCACTGCATTACTGGCCAGTAAAAAGTTATTGTTGGGTTCGATGTCTGCCTGTTCTCCAAAGAAGAGCATGAAAATCAGTCTTGATGGGCGAGCAGCGCTTTTCCTACTGCAGTTTTTCCAGTGGTATAATGGTGTAATAATAAAGCTAATTATATGACACTAACTCATGACTGTGGAAACTCTGAGAGTGCCAATTAACATACAGCACAAGGCGTCCTTGGAGGAATCTTCTGTCGGTGTATAAAAATAGGTTTGCATAACAAATTTCAGTAAGTACACACAACCAAAACATATGGAGACGATGCAGCACGTCAATGTCAGGCCAGTGCTTAGACCAGTGGAAAACTCATCAGGTCAATGTCACTTAGAGTTAAAGCTGACCTCTGGAGACTCCATACAGAGCAATCTATGCAGACTGAGCCTGGATCCTCTGCTGAAGGCACGTGTGAGGCACGTGGACAATGAGCTATGGAGGCTGACATTAAAAATTCGTATGGGGAAAATGGAATTTGAGAATAATATTCCCAGGAGTTTGCTATTCAACAAAGTCAGTGTTTTAACCTAAACGGGTTCACTGGATTAAAAAAGACAAGTGGAGGTATCAGCTGCTTTGAATCATTAATAAGTTACCTCAACTCGTCTTTTCGTGTTTAAGATGATTAAAAAAATGAGTGTGTTTTTAATGAGTAGTGACAGCATGCAAAAATTCATTTAATTATAGTCGCAACGAGTGGATGTTGACAAACAGAGGTCTCTGGGTTGGAGATTGCTCAAAAGCGTTCACAGTTGTGCATCTGCAGCTCATATAAGCCTACAGTATAATGTCCCTTCCATACTGAAATTTTTCCTGGAGAGTTCATGAAGTTTCCTTCATGCAAAATTCTGACAGGGAAATAGTTTCTAGAACACCTTCTGGACATCAGTGTTTTAAAAAAGAAAAAAACAAAACAAAAAACAAACACTGTTTGGCCCCGTTTTCATAAAGGGTGAATCAGAGTTGCACTGACACCATTGCTACTTTCTCAGAGAGTACAAGTAGTTTGATTTGTGTACTTGATGATAATGAGTACTCTTACTATAAAACTGCTATCACAAACTACATTTTTTGTAGGGGGTGAACCTTTTCAAAGCAGACAGAGCTGGGAATTCAAAAAGAACCAATTAAGTTACTTAGGCCTAATCAGCCTTGTATTCTTACATGTTATCAATTTCTTACCCGTTAATGCTATTTTTATTTCAATATGGGAAACCCATAAAGATAGCAAAATTTGACTGGTAATACCATCAGATCTCCTGGTGTATGTTGTATCAGCGTTTTTATGACAAATTATGAGCACAGTATCAGTTTGATACCCATTACTGGTATTTCTTCAGCTCAGTTTTAGTCAAATTTCTTTCATTTACAGTTGAAACTGACATTTCAAATGTGTAATTATTTACTTTCTTACTGTATCTCCACAGCTAAATTAAAAGTTAAAACCCTGGACTTACAGCATTTAAGATATATGAAAGCTATTTATTACGTTTCTGACTCAAAGAAACTTTACCGGAATACACACCCGAAACTGGAGCCTGCCTCAGTGACTGTCATGACATGTTTAATGATTTGACCAAACACATCATCTATCATTTTATACACGTCTGTTACGTTCCTCTTTCATTCCAGGTTGCTCAAATATGCAATAAAAACTCAGACTAAGAAGGGAAGGGTGGTAGATTTCAAGAATAATATATTTTCCTTGATGAAAGTATTTTAGGCAGCTGACAGTTTTCCCCTTTAATTCTTTAATGGTGTCCATGAGGATTCTTGTCTTATCTTTGATTTTTGTTTCTCTTACAGGGCCCATTATCCTCAAATCTAAATGAATCTCCCGAGTTTCTAAAGAAAGCGCCGGCAGAGAGGCCGCTCAGTAATCGCTCCAACACTGGTAGATGTTTTGGTTTTGATGGGATCACGCTGGGAGTGTTGAAAAGCACACATTCCATCACATTTCCTCATCTGCAGCCCAATCTGGAGGCTGCTGTGATTTGTTCTGTGCCTGATGTTATTAGCTTTATCTGTGTTGGGCCTGCCACTGAAATATGCTGCTCCTTGGTGCTTCCGAAACCTCATTCGCAGATACGATCTAGTCTAACTTAACCCTGTGTCTTCGGTCTGAGCATCGATACCAACAATGGGGCATTTGAGCCTAATGTGTGGGGTCATTTTCACTGCTGGACAATTACATAAGAGCATTCCGCTTTTAAAAGAAGGATTTCTTCCACAGTAGCAGCAGAGGCAAGACCTATAGTAAGCTAGACTATGGCATGAAATGATGGACTATGAATATATTTACAGCGCAAAAAAGGTACAGGTGGCTTATTTAAAATCCCCTCACAGCTAGTTTGATAGCTCTCCTGTGGGAGTCTGACTCCTTAACACAAACACAAACATCAAGCCCAGAGGCCTTAATCTTTGTTTAGTCACCAGAGATGCCGTGTAGGCCAAAGACATGGTTGCACAGTAAAAACTCCCTCTCCAGATAATTTGTGCAATAAGCGAAACTCGCTCATTGCAATGTCTATTCAAGGAAAATGTTTTAATCATCTGGTGTTTTTTGTTTTTCAGACCCTGAATTTCATTTTGTGCCACATGCAAACCTCAAACTAAAGGCTACATTATGTTCTGTTAGTGGCCATGTTGTCTTTGGTGAGTCACTCTCAAGAGTTTGTTTTGTTGTTTTTTTTCTTTCCGTTCTGTGCCAGAGAGTCACTGATGGTCCTACCAGCCGAGTGCTTTTGGACAAAGCAGGAAGCCTGAGCAACAAAGCTGTGTCCTTTTTTTTTTTTAGGATTTTAGATATTTTAGCTTTGTTTATCGAAATAAGGAGAACTACAGCAATTAAGTTGTCTTTTTTTGTAGTTACAGCAGCATAAAATCCAGCACACCGCTTCTGGTACCTTTTTTTTCTTTTTGTTTTCTCTGCAGATATATTTACAGCTGCAACATGTATCATGATCAGGCTTTTATCCCATTAAAAACAGCCACCACAGGGTGTTCAGAATTGATGTCCCTCCCGATCCCCTGGTTTTATGGGAGTGTTCTTCATTATTGCTATTAACATGAGGGCACTGTGATTGTAAGAAAGAATTGAAAGAAGTATCTGAAGTGTCAATATTTTAGAAGCAGAAACAAAAAAATAGTTTTTGTGCCATCATGCTGACATGGAGAGTCTGTGGCAGCAGTGCTGATTCCATATTTCCGATTTTCAGGATTAGAATTAAATGTGATTAAATGATTTGGACCTAAATCTAACACCAACCCTACATAACTACTTCATTTACATTGGTATTCACCTGATATGTGGGTTTAGTTGCTCTTTACATGCTACTGAGGCTGATGGCAATGTTATTATTTTAGCAGTTGTGGAAAATTTGGAAAACAGTGAGAATATCAAAGGCCAACTTTCTAATTTGAGATGTAATGGCAATCCATCCATCATGTTGCTTTTGATTTTTCAGTCATTACTACTGATGCAAAATCATTACTAGGCTAAATATGTTCAGAATAATGGAAAAAAAAGGCTGCTTCTACCCCTGGAAAATCAAATTGTTGTTTTAGCTCATACACAGACATTGCAGCTGAGGCCAACACAGTGAAACCGACTTAAAGTTTCATTTTACTCGAGTCCCTTGCAGATCATAAAACTTGCAGAAAAGCTCCTCTATATATCGTTTTAATCCAGAGCCAGTATGTTTTATGCAGCTTGTTATGCTAAACTAAAAATGCCAATTGTAGATAATTGTCGGTTGAGCTTTGTATCTAAATAAAAAAATGTAATTCTTTTAAAGTTGACCGATAATGCCATCCACAGAGCTTTATTAACATTTTGCCAGGTACATCCATCCCGTTACCTTGTGCAACCACAAAAATGTCACGCTAAACTGTTTTTCAGGTGGATACTAGCCAGTAGTGTTTTGGCCTTTTGGAACAATGTCGGTGTTATTCCTGGTGTGATCCAAGTGTCATCTCCAAGTGTCTCCTGTCAAATGTTTTCTGATCCCACTGAGAAGGTCGTGCTCTGTCTGCTGGACCTCTGCATGCCTCAACCCTTTGACCACAAACATGGCCGTTTTCTTCTTCTCCATCTCTGTAGAAACAAAGTTGGACAGGCAGTAGGTTTCTAAGACTGCCTTGTCATTAAATACCGACATGTGGACATCTAATAACTGGGCGCAGATGCAAATAATGTTTTCCACATTTGATGTGTTTTATTTTATCTTCACAGCATTTCACTGAATTAACATCAATGTAGTGGAATATTTTACCTCCATGGGTTGAATTATGGAGTAGACTAACTGCAAACATTACCATCTCAGTGAAAGGCAGGCACTTAGGTTGGAGAATTTCATTAATTTCCTGCCAGTGTTGTCGGACTTGGTCAGATTTCTGTTCAGGAGTGTATAGTTTGGCCGAAGCCTGTGGACATAATGGAGGGCAGCCGTTTGTCTCAGCATCTCTTATTTCTCATCACAGAACAGCAGGATGTCAGTGATGGATATTCTCTTATCCATGGAAAATAAAGCTGTTGGAAAGCACTTGATTTCCTGCTTCTGATTCTTGTGAATGACAGGATCCTACTGAGGCATTGAACTGTCTTATCTGTGGTGAACTATGTCTCTGGCTGAAAGGAATAGCAATCGGAGAAAATATTTTCCTGGCCCTTGCTTGCAGAGAGGATGTTACTCCTTCTTGTGTACATATTTTTGGAGAGAATAATGGAGAACAGAGAATGAAGAGCTGAAAATAACCCTAGAAATGCTGTCATGAACCTCAGGTTGGCCGACATGGACCAACTGATTGCTGTGATTATTGTTATGGCATATTTTTGTGGATACTTACTTAATTGCTTAAAGTCACAACTGAATCTCATTTCAGGAACAAAACATTCTGTATTATCATTATGAGAACAATTTTCCTAGGACACAATCCATAACGAAAATGAAAACAGGGGTTTGTCCTACCACTAAAATTTGGACTTTTCCTTCAAATTATCCAACCTGTTATCATCCTAGCCTGTCAGATATCCAGATTTTGAAGGTGTCCTTGGGCATATCTGCCTGATACAGTAAGCCTTCCTTAATGCACAACGAGCCTTTGAGCATCTGTGGCAAAGCAGCACTATGTCTAGATTAAGGTTTGGTGATACAGCGATGGATCATGATGACATATCAATACTTTTGCTTTAGTTGCAACGAACATGGTTACGTCAAGCCATCAAGCAGTCAACATCCACAACAGCTATTTCACCTCTCTGGCGAGTGATTTTGCAGCTCCCTGTCCTGAAGATGAAAATTTCATAAAACAGCCTTGTAGTCTCTAGCCTTGCAGTAAGTGATCCTCAGAGTTTCTCAGGAGTTTTTAATTTGTTCGACGCTGTGGTTTATACCTGCAATTTCATTTTGTTTTGTACTTATTTCTTAGCCTAATATTCTGTTTGGGCTTTTAATTGGAATGTTAGGCTCCATATAAGCGTACATTTGGTGACTAGGCTGAATATCATGGATATGGTTCTATTTCTATTTTAGGAAACACTTGCCTACTGATACATCCAGAAATCACTGAGCTTTAGCATTAATTTATAGTCATGTGTGGGCACCTGACAGATGAAAATCCAATATTTACTCTTCTTGTAGGTCTGGTTTGGTCTCCACAAGTGAGTTACACAGAGAATATCATCATGAGAGGGGAGGTGCTCAGCTGCAGCAGTTCAGGAAAAATAAAACATCTACACACCCAAGAATTGCAACACCACCTTTTCTTTACTGTTGACAACTTGTGAGTGACTATCCAAACCAACCAATTTTGTCCACTTTAATCAGTTTGATCATATTTAATACTTTCTTTGGATATTTAATGGAACCATGAAGCGTAAACATAAATATAAACAGACATATTTCCACGCTGGCATAACTTTGGCTCCTGTCACAGGTCTCCTGGGATGCCAAACACTTTCATGCAGCCATTTCACAGCTGAGCTTCTGTTCCAGACACATCATCCATCCCGTCACAACAAGCCAATTTCAATCAGCTCACACTTATTTTCCTCCTCTGCTCCTCAATGGGCCTTTATGGTCCATTTTCATTGCACAAAAACCATCTTTGTCCACCACATCTTTGTCCAGCTCCTCTTCTTGAAGAGTCAATCTGCAGTGAAAGTCTTTGATGTGTGAATTTTTCCACTGGAATCAACGTAGTTGACCCAAACCAAACAGCTCTGCATGTGAGCAGGGTCATGGGTCCTCTGCTGTTTTGTATATTATGCAATTCAACCTGTCAGCTGAGGAAAATAGATGAGAGAAAAATTAAGTAATAAATCAGGCTAAAGTGAGACAACAGGCATCTTAATCCATCACAGAAACTTCTTCTTAGTGCAAGTAAAAATAGTCCCACAGCTGGTCATTAATGGCTTCAATTCGGGGTTTCACATCACCATTAAATTTGATACAGCAAGTATTAAATTTTGAAATTACTGACTAGCCCCGCAAGGCTTTTAAGTTACCATTCCCCATTGAGTGCAAATGTATAAATGAGAAAGTGTGCAGTGAAAGAAACAGTCTGCTTCTCCTCTGGGACCCACCACAGACAACACTGTTGAACACTAAAAAAATGGCTGATCCTCACTGATGTGAGAGTTTCAGGTAAAGACGTCCAGAGGACTCTCACACATAAAAGTGTCTCACAAAATCACTGATTCGTGTGACCTTGGCCATCAATCTCTTGTACTTATCTACGTTTAGCTGCTGAGGCTGCATACCGATATGATGTTTTGGAATGAGAGAACCTCAGAGTTTATGATTGCTTTAGTGAACTGCCTTTGAGTGAACATCTTTTACAATGGGCTTGCAGGTGAGACTTTCTCAGCTTTCATGTACAGACTAGAAGACGCTGAGCAGGATTGAATTACTGGATGTATCACCTCCTCGAGCTGTCTTAACAACACCAGCTTATAGCTTGATGGATGAAATTAACTTTATGCCATCATTTCTACATTAGGATTCAACCTGGTGATGTAATTTGGAGCTGCAGTATCGAGCTCCCATTCATACACCTGCCCACCCAGTCATGAGGTTTCAGCTCACTTTTATGGCTCCAACTAATTAATTACAACCAAACTGATCAGAAAAATGAACACTTGAATATACGTTAGTATATGTACGATCGGAACTAGTGTGATAACAACTACACATGGCCCAAGTGCCTCCTGAAATACTGGAGAAGAAAAGGTTATGGGCTACACTGCAGCCAGACACTAGGGGGCGATGAAGATGCTTTTGCTTCACCTTTGACTAAAACAATGACCTGAAGCATATAGACATCCCCTCACAGAGCTCAGGGAAATAGTAGAGTCAGGTGATTTTTCTCCAGGAATTAGACATTTAACCCTTTGTCACTACAGATAGTAATTTGTTCCACTGTCCTCACAACTTTTTTAGGGAGGTTGTCCAATTTTTAATAGTGAGTCCACTACATTTTAATTGTCAATATATTGAATAACCAGTGGACTCAAAAGGAAATTATGTTACACAGTTGCCTCTGGTCTGCATGTCTACGTAGTTCAGGTGTTTAAAAAAAGTACTTCGAAAACCACAGAGGAGATTATTATATCTGTTCACGTGCCGTAATGTACATTTGACACTGACAGACAGAGGGAGGCAGAGGAACTGAGATAAAAACTGCACAGGTTAATTAAAAAGTCCATTCCATGCATAACTGGGTTTAGTGAACAGGTAGTGTCAGTGGCTCGTCTTATGTAAGACAGCACCTGGGATCCCTGAAGCATGTGAGAAATGTGATCAGGTGCCGGGAGGGCACCGCCTCACTGGAGCTGTTAAAGAAGTGGGGTCTATATGAAGAAGCAAGTTTAAGCAATCTGTCCTCAGTGTACTTGATTTAATTATGATTATTAATAATAGTAATAATAATTCCGAATAGCTGGTGTTCTGAAGGTGGAAATACATGCTGCTGTTGACCCAAGATTTTTAACTACATGTGTGCCTACGTGCAGATGTTGAGTATGAGTCAACTTCATCCTCCATCAACACAGAGAAGAGCTACAACCAAAGTATCAGCCCTTTTAGGGAAATTTGTAGCAGCAGAATGGTAAATACAGAACTAACCAAGAAAGAGGACACTTGTAGAAGGTAATGATAGAATCACCAAATACCAGACCGAACTCGACTAAGATGAATATACATTTACTCTGGCAAATCAGGTTATAGTAAAACTGCTATACACTGTCTGTAGTAACACATCATGAAACCACAAATTGTAATCAGAACTGAAATCTATTGGTGATTTAACATAATGCATTCTGATTTGAATAATATTGGTTAAAATACAATGAAGATATAATTATGTGTAAACATCTTGATGTTTTTGGTCCCGTGTGTTTATTTGTTTGTTAGTAACACAGGGAAGTGCTGGATGGATTTTTAGTAGAACATGGTGTGAGAATGGAGAGTGGGCCATTAAATTCTGGTGTGTATCCAAGATAAAATGTCACATCCAAAAGTTTTCATTTCCGGGTACTGTTGGTTTTTGGTGGATGTATGCCCTCTTCTGAGAGAGCCACAGTGTTTTTCCTTTGCTTCACTTGAGAGTGTTGAGTTATACGTACACATGGTCAACAAATGGAAAATCTTGCTCCAGACAATCAGATAACCCTACCCTGTTCATGGAAGAAAGCTGACTGAAAATCATTGAGTCTTACTTTGTGTCTTAAAATAAGGTAACACTGTTCAGGATTTTGTGTATAATTAACTTTGAGCCCTCTAACCACTTGAGAATCTTTTTTTAAACCACATTTCTATATTAAACAAAAAAAATTGCTCTTACTGGCAGCTACCACTGGTATAGCCAAAACAAAATAAACACAGGTTGTTCGTCAAAGCAACGTGTGCTAAAGCTTTAAGCAAAGTGAGCAGGATAATTTTGCTGTGCATGCTTTCTGTTATGCTTTCATCCCTCTTGCTTTGTCACCACATTAAATGGCTACTGTGATTCTTCTGGATCCAGAACCTCAAGATGTGCATGATAGAAAAACTGTTTCTTGTTTGTTGCATTTGTTGTGGTGATGACCCTCACAGTTAACTCGGCCGGGATGTAAACACGTGAAGCATCTCATTGCTGGTTACACTTTCTCTTTGAAATTTCACAGAGTTAAAGACCAGATCTCTGGACCACAACATGATGTCACCAAACAATTTCACAAAAATATTTGTCCTCTGGCAAGCTACATTGTAAACTGCGGGGGCTTCCGTGACAGACAGATTCATTGTAGGAATCGAGATCTGAAATTACAGCTAGGGAAAACTCACTAGCTATAAAATTCACAAAAGAAATCATTTATTTGATGTAATGCTGCCAAAGACAATAAATTTAATGTCCAGAGAATTTGAGCAAACTCTCTTTTTATCTGTTCTTACTTGTGATTTTACCTTGAAGCTTGATTAAAGGAGAACAATGTGCCTCTTTACTCATCTTAAATGGATAAAGCTGTGTTTTTGTGTAACCCAGTGGACATCAAGCATAAAGGCTGTTTCCCAAATGATCTCCCTATCAAAACCCCTGAACAACAGAGAAGCCAGTGGAGCTGCACTACTCCCTCACTGAGAGTTGTGGAGGGATTTCAAATGTGTGTGTGGGAAGCTGGGTATCAGTGTGGGTTTGTTAAATTATAACCTGACCCCCCACAGACTCTAATTCTTTAAACACTTATGAAACAGTGCCCCTGCTGCCACAACATTTTATGCTAAAGTTCACTTGCCTGTCAAGATTGTATTCAAACTCCAGCAGCGATCTTAAAGGAGCAATTTGTAAGATGTTCAGTCTTAATTCCGACTCATCAAACACTGACGCTTTGGGTCAGCGTCAATTTTGGAGGGCCCGAGAAATGCATAGCGTCGGCATTTAACGACCTGATTATGAGACACAGTAATCAGTTACACTATTTTATATATAATAGGCTTTTCCTACAATAACAGCTAACAACAGACTTTTCAGCAATAGAAATCCAATGCTAGCAGTAGCAGTTATATTATTATATATTTATACATGTACTTAAATAAAATTGAAACACAAAATTCTTTTATTTTGTATATATTCATAACGGATAAAAGCACTGCATGCTGTGTGGAAGGGTTTGCTCACAGTGAGCTCAGATTTGGCACCAAGCCCTGCAGCTATACTATACAGTGCTTTTAGGCTTCTTTTAGCTTGCTTTGGTTGCATGGCCTCTGAATTCCACTTCGACCAATTAAGTTTCTAGTAACAAAAGTCAGCAACCGACTGCAAAACAAAAACCCCAAACTTGACTTTACTCAACTTCTCTGACAGACAACAGAGAAACAAAATTTAGTGCTGCTAAATTTTGTGAAGAAGACCAAAAAATTAGACAATGGTCATAATAGAAATTGTCATGCTTGTGAGAAAAGAAGTTGGTGACATAGTGGCTACATAAAGGGCTACTTGCCATACCAAACCTAGCTAGCTGGGAACAAAACTTGAACAGAAAGTTATCATATTCCGCCCATACACCCGCCTGCCCAGTTGCGAGCAGAGCTCAGCTGTCAATCATGTTAACATCAAATAACAAATTAAAACCGAACTGCTTAGAAATATCAACACAGGCATGGTTAGCACCTATACCGCAGCCAGCCACTAAAGGGTGATCAAGATGCTTTGGCATTGATTTTGGGGAGCTCTTATGTCCTCTATCTTCATATATCGTGTATGCAATGAACAAGGTGGCCTGATGTCTAGCTTGCTAACTTCTCTCTAGTAAGCAGTGTCTACCAGATGCCAAGAAACCATCCTCTCCGTTCCTTCATAGGTCAGAACTGTTCAGCCAGTTTGCATTTCACAGACTGCTTTGCTGCTACAGTAGATTTACATCACCTCCACATGTGATGGTGCTGCAAGGAATTTTCTAATAGCTTAGACTTTGAAAGTATTCATCTCCACCTCACGCAAACAATTGTTGTGAAGGCTGTTCTCTTCTGAAAAGTGTGTCAGGGCAGGTGGTCAGCTAGGTCTTACCACAGTAGAAATTAGTTAATTTGATATTAATTAATTATTATTAATATACATTATAATTATTAATTACTTAATTAGTTATTAGAGGAGTTAGCAGAAGCATAGCCTGATCTCATTCTGATTATACTGGACAGAGGTATTTCATTTTGTAGTTTTTAATGAAGTGGCCTTTGTAAGCTTTGTTACTTGTGAGGTTTTTCCGACTTCTCTCTTTCTGCTTCACAATCGCTGACAGGACTCCATGTCCTTGTGTCCTAAAAGCCTTGAAAGAAACAGGAAGTTGCTGTTTTTCTCCTTTCCCCTCCAACATCTACCCTGTTCCTCCTTCCCTCTGAAAAGTGATGGAGCTGCTGCCATCGTCTCCATGCACAGCCAGTCATTGTAGCTCACATTTTCCCAAGGATTACTGTCACTGGCCCCTTCCTTTCGGACAATCATGGCGTCACTCACACTGTCCTTGATTACAGTGGCTGGCGGGTCAGCATGGCAGTAATCGCCATTCGCTTTCGAATCCCTATTGTCATATTTGAGACCTCAGTGGATCTTCTCACTAACCATCACTTCTCTCACTTCCTCTCACTTCCTTTGATTTCTGTCTGTTCTCTCTCCCATGCTGGCCATCTGCACAACAGCTCCATTCTCTCCCTGTGCCGCTCCCAGATAGGCCTCTGAGTGTTTAAATGGCACACGGAGGCACGAATGATTTCAAAGGGTAGCAGTGTCACCTCTGAGGCTTGTGAATGTGCTTAATCACAGATTTAAGGTATTACAATCCATTTGATGACAAGGTAAACTGTATTCTTACATCAAGCTCTTCATGGGATCAAAATCGTGTGGCCGTGGGATTGAAAAATAGTAACAAATTCAGTAACAAGGCTCTGACCTTATCAGGGCTTCTGTTACTTTAACAACAAAATCCGTTATAGGTACAAAGAAAAAACATATGTTATTAGATAATAATCAAAATGTTGGTGAGTAGAAATTCATTTCTTTTAGTGCAATACATTACAAAAATAATCAAAAAGTTAACAAATGTTTTAAATGACATTAAACTGATGTATGCCACTGGGACAATGCTCTTGTAGTCCTGCTCCAGTCATTGATTGAAAAGTAATATTGGTTTTGTAAAATTCCATAGTTTATTCTTCATTAAAAATCCTTTTGTGGCCTCAAAAGGGGTGAAATTCTACACCTTTGCCTCATCTAGGCAGTGGGAATCTTTAAGCGTGCTACTTTAGCTCTACCACGTCTCTGCACACCTCTCTGCCCCTCTCCTGCATCTGGAGTGAACTGGAGGTTACCTGCACTGTCATCTTCAAACTGAAATTCAAACTTGCCCTATATCCGCTGCATAGTGGCAACTTCTAACATTGTAGTATATAAAACAACACCTTATGTTCATGTTAAAAAAGTCAAAAAATTCATTTTCAGTTAGGATAAAGTGAATTATTACACGAAAAATGTAACTAATAATTTGTATTACATTTCAGCACTTTTCCAACACAGTTCATGAGACAAAAGCGTGTAAAGAATTTTATAACATGACATTAAGAGTACATGAGTTACATGATGACTATTCAGGGGTGAAACGGCAGCATCCATGTACAAGTTACACCACAAAGTTACTTCTTTATTAGGTCCACTTAGGATCATGCAGTCAAGTACTGTAGGTGCTTAATCGATTTCATCTGCGAGGCTGAAGTGGACTCCTGAAACCTCTCTGGTTCTATCACAAAATGAAGATTGACTTTAATTCAGCAGCTTTAAAGGTGTAATGTGTATCACAATTGAGTTTTATGCTCATGTGGGTTTTCCAGAATTGCCAGCCCAACGTGATAGTATTTGACTCAACATCTTATGAAAGCAGGAATCATTTCACAAGGAAGTTTCAGTTCTCCACAGTAAAGAATTAGGGCCTAGTGAGACCCATTTAGCTCTGGATATTAATTAGTTACTAAGTATTTTAGTTTGTTTCATTTGAGGAACTGTCACGGATGGATCAGCAGGGGACACACATTGCACACACCTTTACTGATTACTATTATATAATTACTAATGAATTGTTGTGATTATAATGTGAATTAATATAATTCTAAATAGCTGATTTTAGGTTAGTTTTGCACCTTTACTTTTATCTAGAAACACAGAGCAACAGTATCAGCCAAACCTCTCAGACATTTATGAGGTCAGGCCTCTCTCTCTCTCTCTCGCTCTCTCTCTCTCTCTCTATCTATCTTCTGTGTAATGTCAAGTAGTCAGCAAGCAACATGTGTTTGCGTCTGTGGCACCTGTTAATAGTTTCCTCCAGTAGCTCCTAATAATTATTCACTCAGCTAGAAACATACACACAAAAGCAGGCACCTGTTTATATAATGTAATATATAGTACAATACACATTGACATACTGTACGTACATTTAGCTGTGTCACTGATAAATATACAGCTTGTTTTGTTTTTAGAAGATTATATACCAACTTCTAGATTGAATTTGTGCATGAAAAAGTTGTTTTGTTTCTAGGTACAAGACGACATTGAGTGTTTTTTTTTTTTTAATTATTAAATAAGGGACTTAAATCAAAAATCAAAAATCAAAATATCTTCTATTGATAATTACTGATTAATGACCAAAGATCCATAGTTAAAATGAATCAAATTACAGTCAACATATCACTGAGGGTGACGTGAATGTTTATATTCATTATCTTCCTGTTTGACTTGTTGACCCGTTAGCAGACACGCTCTGTTCCAGCTCATGTCACAGCGAGCCTGGAGTGAATCGTCTGCCATGCCCGCCTCTGCACGGCAGCTCAGGACACCCATTCAAACACTGGTAATCACGGCCCTAATGAGTTGCTTATGGTGCGTTATGTAATCAGCATGAAAAGACATGAATGTGAGAAGAGGAAAACACTAATAGCGGAGAGCAGACATGACAAATGCTGCCCACTTTGGGTGATAAGCTGACATTTAAATTTGTGTGAATTCTTCAAAAATTTGTTATTCAGGAAGGCCCCAGATTGTGTTTATCACTTCAGTATTTGTCAGCCTGTTTGACTATCTCATTTAGTCAAAAAGGAAATCAATGAAAAAACAGCTCACAGCTAGCACATCTGTCTCTCTTCCAGATGCAGTCCTCTGCTACTCACATTCTCTTTTCCCACTGAGTCTGTTTCATACCTAGAGGGAAACACGTGCTTCAGACTTTCCATGTGTCAGAAGTTGAGTTTCTTTGGACCATGAACATGACCTCTCTCAAAAAATAAATGACAGGCAGATCAGAAGCTGTTTGTTATCTTCACTTTTATGCTAAACTAGACAACTAATAAAATAGTTTCAACCAATGCATTGCAATCTTGGTTAGAAGAAAACATTTTTGAGTGCTGTTAGGATGCAAACTGCCCATGTCTGAGTCACACCCTCTGCACGCCCAGTCATTAGCCACGACCGTCTCTGAACTACACTGTTGCTGGAGAAAGCCACAGAGTGCAACACCAAAGGAGCTCTGTTCTCATACCAAACACAAAGGCCAGTTATAGATTAAAAAATGAATAATGCTGTTGTGTTTGTAGTAAAGAAAGTCCTCCAAATCTATCCAGTACGTAATTTTTGGAATCGGTTTTAGCCTTTTTTGTGTAATCAGAGGGAAATCTGCATTCCTCCAGCTGCGCATATCTGAGGTTTGACAACCAGACCAGCAGAGAGTCGTTTTTTTTTTGTTGTTGTGTTTTCTTTATTGGATTAGGTATGAGCAACTCTTTCAGTTAAATAGTGTTTTACTGAATGTTGGTATTCATTTTGAATCCCTTCTGGCGCCCTCTGTCCTTCAACATTCGTGTGACTGTTATAAACTACCAAACGTTCTGACATAAATGAAAGTCAAGCAAGTCAGCATTCACACACAGATACATTAATATACTCACTCCAGAAGTCTCCATGCATTGTACTGCATGTTCATCTGGAACAATAACCACACATACAACCACACACAATGATGGCACAGTATCAGGAGCCATTTGGGGTTCACAGTCCCACATAATGAATATTAATTTACTATCTTATAAGAGAGAAAGACATATGTTGCTCATTTTAAGCAACAGGAGGGATGCTTGATAGATGATATGCAAAACTGTGAACAACCAATGATTGTTTCAGTGTGACTGCTGTTGCATGTGTATGTGGTCCACCATCTTTTTCAGAAGGTGGTGGTAGTGGTCCAGAATGTTGTGTTTGAACATTTCCAGAAACTTGGCTGTGAGGGACCTCATATGAGTCTGTTGTTATCAGGTTAACATACATTTTTTAATTTTTTATTTTTACTCTTACTAGTCTGTAAACCAGCCACTAAAGTTCACAAAGAAGTTTATTTCTAGTGCCAGTCTCAAGCCCACATAAACGGTGAGGGTTGCGTCAGGAAGGCCCACGGGGTAAAAACTGAGCCAAAGAGATCAAAGGTGGAGCAGAGAATGAAATGGTGGAAGCTGAAAAGGGAAGATTGCTGTGACGACTTCAGGGAGAGGTTGAGACAGGCTCTGGGTGGTCGTGAAGAAGTGCCTGATGACTGGGTAACTACAGCAATAGTGATCAGGGAGACAGGTAGTTAGGTGTCTGGTGTGTTATCTGGACAGAGGACAGGCAATAAGGAGACTTGGTGGTGTAATGAGGAAGTACAGGAGAGTAGAGGTTGAGGAAGAGGAGTTTGGAAAGGAAGAAATGGGATTTCAACAAAACAGAAAAGAGTCGAAAGGAATGCAAGGAGATGTAACGTAAAGTGAAGAGGGAGGTGGTAAAGGCTAAACAGAAGGTGTATGATGAGCTGTATGAGACTTTGGAGACAAAGAAAGGAGAAAAGTCATCCGTCTGTATCGACTGGTGAGACACATGGATCGAGTTGGGAAGGATGTGCAGCAGGTTAGGGGAATTAACATACTAAAAAGTGCTTTGAAAATGCTGCTAGAGAAGTATAGAGAGGGTCAGAAAGAGTTGCACTGTGTTTTGGTGGATCTAGAGAAAGCCTTTGACAGGGTACAGAGGGAGGGACTGTTTTTCTGTATGAGGGAGTCTGGAGTGGCAGAGAAGTATATGAGACTGATGCAGGATATGTATGAGAGCAGTGTGACAGTGGTGAGGTGCTGTAGGAGTGACAGATCGGCACTGAGACCCTTGGTTGCTATGGTGATGGACAGCCTGACTGGTGAACTCAAGCGGGAATCTCCGTGGAGTATGATGTTTGCAGATGACATTGTGATCTGTAGTGAGAGCAGGGAGCAGGTGGAAGAAAACCTGGAGAGGCGGAGGTCTGCGCTGGAAAGAAGAGGAATGAAAGTCAGTCGTAGCAAGACAGAATATATGTGTGTAAATGGAAAGGAGGTAAATGGAATGGTGAGGTTACAGGGAGTAGAGGTGGAGGTGGTCCATGAGTCTAAGTACTTGGGGTAAACTGGTCAGAGCAACTGGGAGTGTGCTAAAGAGGTGAAGAAGCGAGTGCAGGCAGGGTGGAGTAGGTGGAGAAAAGTGTCAAGAGTGATCTGTGACAAAAGAGTAGTGGCAAAAGTGAAAGGAAAGGTTAAAAAGAGGGTAGTTAGACCAGTAATATTGTTAGGTTTGGAGACAGTGGCACTGAACAAAAGACAGGAGGTAGAACTGGAGGTGGCAGAGTTAAAGATGTTGAGATTCTCTTTGGGATGACGAGGATGGACAGGATTAGGAATAAGCACATCAGAGGGACAGCACAGGTTGGACGTTTTGGAGACAAAGTTAGAGAGGCCAGATTGAGATGGTTTGGACATGTGTAGAGGAGGGATAGCAGATATATTGGGAGAAGAATGCTCAAGATGGAGCTACCAGGCAGGAAGCAGAAAACCAAAGAGGAGATTCATAGATGTGGTGAGAGAGGACATGCAGATAGGTGGTGTGAGAGAAGAAGATGTAGTGGACAGGGAGAGATGAAGGAGGTGGTCATTCCTAGATAAAAAGCTAGGTAATGCTGAAAGAGGAAGAAAGAAAGGAAGAAAGAAAGAAAGACTGTTACTAGTCTATAGTTTGCTATTGCAAAGTTATGTGTGCCAAATCTAATCTGTTCTTATCAGAATAAATTGCTAATTGGAATAAAAAAAGGGATTTGCAATGCCCTATTCATAACATAAGGTATGAAGGAACGAGTGTATCTGTTACAATGCATTTTGAAAGCTTTCGGAGAACTTAGTCCCCTCCGGTGGGCACTCTGTCTCTATTTGCTAACCGTAAACCTCCTGGACGGTATGTCTGTCTGTATTTTGCGCCACTTGGAGATATTTTATCTTTCCATTGTCTTTCACTCAGCGTTCTGTCTGAATACAAAGTCATATGTAAAAGATTTGTCCTATTGGCCAAAAAAATCTGATTAAAAAGATTAAGGAATCACAGGTTAGGCAGCCTTGTACTAAAGCTGTACCAGAATCAAATGTTTAAAAAGCTAATCTGTCTTACAGTGTATCTGTCAGTGCAACCTGTTAGGATTTGCACCAGTGTTTTTCAAATACGCAGTCAAACCCTGACCTCCAATAAGCAGAGTGGAAGGCCCCATTTATGAATTGGTATTAGGGTTTATTAAACTGGTACTGTGCTCTGGAAGCCCCCTCTGATATAAGATCAAGATTCAACATTCCAGCCTTTGATCTCGGTAGTTTACCCCAGGAATACTATATGGGGAGGAAGGGAAAAACAAGCCCTGCGTAATTATGGGAGAACTCATTTCTCCTGGCTTCCTGTTATTGAGAACAAGCTGCAAATAGGCTGATGGCACGGTATCAGCGACATTAACAATGTTTCCACTGACGGCGTGACTACCCCTTTGATCTTCTGAGAAAAAGCCACACATACTGCCAGTTCAGCAAGAAATAAAGATAGCGAGACGGGAAAATATGTGACAGACAAAAAACAAAACAAAACGAGGAGATCCAGACACAAAAGACTCAGTTAATTTGAGAGTTGACCAAAGAGAAGTCTGAATGACAATACAACTAACATATTATCCTTTCCATCACTATATGTACAAAAATCACTTTATGCAATTGCAACAGATTATATAGTTTTACACTTTAGGAATATAGAATAAACTAGTGAGCTGCATTTATAATCTTACAATCGATGCATCAAAGTGTCTGACAAGTGCAATATATTTAGTAGACAAATGCACCAATAAATAGGAAATATAGTAGGATTATTGATAGACCAGAAAGTGTCACAAGATAGTTTATGTTAAACAGACTAAATAGTTGGTAGCAAAATAATACTGTCCTACAAACAATGTTGGAGAACGACCGAAGAAGCATTGCAAACATGCTACTCAGCAGGGAACACATCAGCTGTTTGTTTCTCAAAACAAATAGTCAAGTAGTAAATAAGCAATCTATTGATGGCTATCTCATAAAGCTATAAAGCCATGCCTCTTTGTGGAGTAGTTCACAGGAAGGATAAAGGAGAGGGAGAATTGTCAGGTCCCATCAAATTATATGGGTTATGGCTGTCGTCAGTTGTGTTTGTTTATTGTGTTTCATTGGGTTATGGCTGTCGTCAGTTGTGTTTGTTTATTGTGTTTCCTGTTTTTCTAACTTCTATCTGGAATCATTCCCCACGTCCTGTCAAGTTTTTGCCTGTACCTGCTCAGCCTTAAGATTAGCCCTAATGTGTTGTAGCTATGTATCATTATCATCCCTGGTGGATTATGTCCGTGTCTCCCATGCCTACTGTGCCAGATCATATTTACCCCCCTTTTCTGACAAGAGAAGCTTTATTTTTTTCTTGAGCCTGCTGATTTGGATAACTCTGCCTGCATGACTGCTTACCTGTATACCAACGACAAGCCTTTTTGTGTACCTCCTAATCTGCTCTTGCTGAGATTTAGATGAGGGTTAAATAACCGTGACACCACCTCGTCCACGAAATAATTTCAGCAGAAGATCGGAAGTAGTAGGAATACAAGGATGTGTCCATTGAAAAGGTTGGACCTAGACACTTCTAAAGCTCGGAGGGAAGGAAAATTCTGTACCATCATGGCCACTTAGTGCATATGATATTTCTAAAAATGCGTGGGTTTTTAATTCTCTACCGTCGTTAAACTAGAGGATTACATTGATTTTCGTGTAGTTGTTCACTGACTCTGCATGCAATAAGAATAGAAATAAGTTGTTCATGGAAACAGTTTTGCAATGGTGTGTTGCTGAACACTTCAACAGAAATTTGCTTAAACTGCAGCTGGTAATCTGTGGCTGAAATCTTCAATGGAAAACGATGGATACCACACAAAAATTAACTGGAAAATAAGAGGGATAAGGGCATCCAAATATTTTAATTTAATCCCAAATTGTTTGTTGTGTATAACATTTCCCCAGAACCTGTGGTTTTCCACTGCTCCCTGGAGTGAGTTTGAGACGATGACCCAATGCTGTATTGGCACGCAAGATGTAATTTAAATGCAAACAAAATTATAAAAGTCGGACCTTCCTCTGTGATTAGTGGTGTGAGTCTAAAAATGCAGAGAGAGTAATAGATGAAGCAATGTATGGAGTCTTCATTGGATTTCCACAGAACAAGCTGTGGTCATGGAGTTATCTCATCTCAGACTTGGAGACGGTTTGAGGGCTGTAAGATAGTAAGTCAATCATCCCCAACATCCTGGAAGTCAAAAGAAGAGTAAGCAAGAAAAGCTTGAAAAAAAATGAAAGACAAATTTGAAAGCCTAAACCAGCCAAATTCAATAAGGCCAGAGAGCTGAACCAAGTTTAAGAAAACATGGTGCAGTTCAGCCACTGAGAATCTGATAGATTGGTTCAGTTTGTGGCACAAGGCCTAATGGACATAGTTATCATTTTGTTCTCTGGCAAAAGAAAACATCAAACAAGGATACCAGTAATCCAGAACTCATTAGAGGCTGCAGGCTTGTGGCACCTACAGGCACCATTGAGACACATTTGTAATTGCACATAATGTCCTCTAATCACAATACAAAACACAATTTTAAATATGGTACACAGGAAACTTAATCCTAATAGTTTGGTAAATGTGGCTCAGTTTGCAAATTTACAGGACTTTTTACAGCTTTTTTTTTCCACATTTACAGGTATTACTATTCATTATAAGGCCACATCTAAATCTGCAGAAAGAAGTCAAAACAAATCATTGACACATCATGGGTGACTCACTTTGGCAGAACCTTTCGATTTCTCTTACTTAGTCAACGCTTAAACAACAGATTATTCATTTTAACATATTTCAATGCCATGCCTGCGTTCTTCTTCTGTGTCGTGTTCTTGTTCTTCTTTTATTTTTCTTACCTGGAGACAGCTCAGACATTAACCATGAATTGAATGTATTATACCCTTTACTTATTTTGACGTTAATATCAAAAAAATCTTTCATGGTGTTTTCTTTATGGAGTAGTGGGTTGTTGCTGCGGGATGGCACATTTCAAGATTAATGACAACAAACGCATCAATACACCATAAAAGTTCCATTCAACTGGTTCTGTTTCACCATAAATGCAAATGTTTAGTTAAATGTGAAATTAAAGTTAACACTGCTTTGGATGCTGTTTTAACTGTACAATCTAAAGAACTGGTGTTATTTTTTTTATAGAAAACAATCAACCCTTTTAAAAAAATCTATAATTTCATGTACAAAATATAGTCTTAAATTGTTTTTTTCGTAAGCCTGATAACAAAAAATCCAGCAAGCCTTCTATCCCTTGGGATAAAAAAATACTTCTTGTGGGGAATCACTGCACTAATGCAAACGCTATAATTTCAACTCCCCTTCCTGTTTATTATATAAAGCTTTAGAATTCCCCCAAGCCTGAGAATTACTCCCAGAAGGTAATATCAGGAATTAAGCTTTGGTCTGAAGGCTGGCCGCTGACCTTTGATCCTGTCTGCCAGCCTCTACTCACAGTCATCAGGCATACCACAAACAGGAGTCATCAACAGTGAGACTTCCTCTGCTCACAGCTTTCTCCCACTTTGGCTACAAGTTTTTCTTTTTCCATTCTTGTATTTTCTCTCGCTTCTTCCAACTAATGTGCTGCTGTCAGCAGAGTCATTTGACTGGCAGCTGGGAGGGCATCTTCAAGCTATCAGACCCCGGAGTTCAGTGCAATTCCCAACATGTGACCAGCCTGAGAACTAACACGAGTCATCTAAACGAAGTAGGCACAAAGGTATTTGTGTTCCAGCTCCAGCTAAATTGACTGTACATTTCAAAATAAGCTTCAATTTGGAATCAAACGCTTAGTCACAAGGCCAGCAACGTGATCGCTGTGCTTGTATGGGCAGGGTTCATGAATCAGGGCTTTAGCACAGGAATGTTATAAGGATCTTGTTTATAACAAGGTGTGTATTTAAATGGCATCTGTATTTTGAGTTAGTCACTTCCCATCAGCAGCAGAAAAAAGAAAACCTAAATGGCATACGTGCTGCTCTGCTCGAAAGTGGAGAAAAACAAATGATCTTTCTCAGCTTAGCAGAGGATATGATGATATGATATGAAAGGTAACTTTATTGTCACTGTTTTTAATTCAAGCCTATAGCTGTTTTTTTCTTTTAGAATACAATTATACAAAATATGGACGCATACACGATAAGAATTAGTTCAGTTTTTCACTCACTTTTTTACATAAACATGCACATGCACATGACAAACACTTGCATTACTAGACATATTGTAAGGAAAAGCTGCCCCTCAAGGCAATGGGGAGATAACTGGAGTTGGAGAGATGCTCAAGGGTTCAGTGCCCTTGAGCATCTCTCCAACTAGTCTACACACCGTTTTGACTGGCCTATCAAGTCTTAAACCGGCCACCCTCTGGTCCCGAAGCCATTTTCTTTCTGACTGAGCTAGATAACGAGGTATACTGTACATATGTAATGATAACAATAAAACCATGCACTATACACAGAGCAGTAATGATCAGTGAAACCTGGAATAAATGTTTTATTTCCTGTGACATTGTCCTCTTGAATCGCTGTTATGAAATCCATTTCCCAGTCACTGTCTATAAAATTGCTCATGTAAATTGAAATCCTTGTTCTCTTTTTGTTGTTGTTGTTACTTTTATGAAGGAGGTTATGCTTTTTGTTATGTTTGTGGCTTGTCTGTTTGACTTCCTGTTAGCAGAATTATGCAAAAACTACTGAATAGATTCCAAAGAAACTTGGTGGAAGGATGGGGAATTGGCCATATCCAGATCCAGATAAAGGGGCCAATTTAGGAATTAAGAATGTGATGGTGATGGAGCGAAACGGTGGAACCAGGTCCATAGTGACGTGAGCAAATGCGCAGTGCTATCTGTTTTACCTGAGATCTGCGCACTATCTTGTTGAGCTAACAGTACTCTGCACTGCAGGAGACATGATGTTGATAATATCAACGCAGCAGAGACTCTGCCTCCCCCCTTTCAGTTCTAATTCACATGCAGACACAACGGGATGCTTTCGGTTTGTCGGATAGAGTTGAACGAAATATCTCAAATATCTCAAAATTAAGTCAAGCCAAACGTGACATTTTAGTTTAAATTTAAAGCTCTGCTAATATTAGCACCCCTGTGCTGATTCACTGTTTCAGACAAAACTGGGACTGTTTTCAGGGTAGCTTTTAATTTGAACCATGTATGCCAGTTAAATAGCAATGGATTTATGTAATGGTAAGTGGACTGGATTTATGCTGCACTCAAAGTACTGTACAGTAAATACAATTCTACACTGTTGGCAGTGAGTGGATGGAATAGCCACCAGCTCATCCATGACACTCACTCACTGATGGCCAAGGATTGAGAGCAGTTTGACGTTCAGTATCTTGCTCTATGCCTCCGGCGCAGGAGTACTCTACAGCCACTGGCCGACACACGGACACAGTCAGTTGGTATTTGGGTTCACTGAGTTAATCTGTGTACGAGCTTAATATAACAGCTTGACCAAGGTCCCAATCCCCTGGCAGACAAACCACTGCGTGTGAATTGCTGCATGTCTGTTTTGGAGGTGATAATATCTCACCACTGGATTTCATTCTGCATTGAGAGACTCTGAAGCAGTAAAATTTAAATGTATCGTATTTCACATGGAAGTAAAGCTAAGAAACTCGCTGTAGGTGAAAAGGGCTAAATGCCTGTATCATTACAATGCCAACAACAACAAACAAATGCTAAGCAGTTGTTATGTTTATCATACTCACATGTGTTAGAGACAACAGTTAGTGTTGCCCATTAGCTTGTTAACAGTAGCACAAAACAGAAATTACTGTTAAGACTCATGGAAATGACATTAGCTTTGCAGGTGGTGGGAAACATCAGGGTGTTATGAGGTTATTAAGATTCATGGATATCTGTATTGAAGTTAATGACAGTCCACCCATTACTTACATGTACGTATTTGTCAGTGTGGCAGCTCGATTCTGATCTGATCTGATCTGATCTGATTCTAGGATACTGACAGCAGTAGACATTGTGATTCCCATTTTATATATGCAATGGTTATTTTTAAAATGTATTTAGAAAGAGTTGGAAACCCCAGCATCCATCCTGTGAAATGAAGACATTTTCAATGCTTGCCTGATTTTAGGAGCAGGTGTCATTCAGAGACAAACTCAGACGGCAGACATTCTCTGGATTCCTGCACCCTTCCAGTAAAAATCAGTTGGGTGTTCAAAGGGGTGTTTGATTTCTTCCCCGACTTTCTTCAACAGCAGTTTCTCGTATCTAATGACTCATCTGGCTGTTGCTTGTCTGGGCTGCTGCGTCTTTCATGCGCCACTCCGTATGCAAATCTGCACAACAAACGGTTAGGGCTGGGAGACAGATGTGAGCCACATGCGCTTTGACTTTGATTTGCTCTCTATCTTCACGCTCTCTTTTCCTCTCGTTTCATCCCGCCACAGTTACCGCCTTCTCGTTTTATGTAATCACGTCTGCAGTGAAAATCCGCAGGAGTTTCCAAAATATTTGCTTTGCACATACTCACAGTAAATCAGTAAATCATTCTTCAGGAGTCGTCAGCCCACATGTGAGCCTTTCATTGTTGGCACATTCCTCAAAATTGAGTCTTTACATGCTCCATCTATGTGACAATGTCCTGCATACCTGTTGGACTCATCCACCTGGGCTGTAAATGTCAGGTTAGATGGAAAGCTTGCCTGCATGTGCAGTAACGGGGCTAAAGGTGTTGTGGCAAATCACTGGGGTTCAGTGGCTCAGTGACACTTCTCTGGCTTTAGCAATGTACAAACCTGATTGACACACAGCTTCTCAGTGTTTATCACTAATACAGTAACCCAGAACTCCCTGAAATAGATTTTTAATCCTACATTTTATCACAGCTACAAAATTTTTATAAATTATGACACTCTAGTTACCATCTAGTGCCGGTTTGGCAAGTGCCGGGCTACACTGTCAGGTTAGCAATGGTGAATTTGCAATGTCCAGTTAGATTTTCAAAACAATGCTGGTTGACAAACATATAATGAGCATTGACTGTATATAATGATATGAACGACATACTGTAAGTTCCTCAAAAGTGGACACAAAACACATAGATCACCCCCCTGATGTTGGGCTGCAGTTATCGCATAAACTTCACCACTTCAAAGATATCAGATAGGACAAGCAGAAAAATTCACTCTCAATCAAAAGTTCAGTTTAAGACCTATATGCACATTTGAAATTTTTCTTAAAGATAGTTTCTGACATTTTAGGCAGTTCTGATTACACAAATATATGTTCCCATTTGGCAGTTTGGTTCTATTTAGTTATTTCTTGCTATAAAGATGGTGGTGAAACGATCACTTTGAGCTCTGCTCTTAATTGAGTTGGACGGACATACAGGCGATGCCGCGATGCTTTGGCTCTGCCGAGTGATCATGTCTGCACAGTTTCAAGCTAAAAATGGTGTCACCAGATATTTTGGTTGTATTTCTTTGTATGACAGGAAGAAGTGGAAATGTATCATCCATATGAATTTATGAAATTGATTATGAAATACAGAAATCAAGTAATATAAGTTCATAACAAGCCTTATGTTTAACCAGCAACCCACCATCTGAGGTTTTTTTTTCTTAAGCTTCTACAGTACTTTAGAGGGAAACCTCTGGAAAAGATGCATAAAGACTAATTAAAATCATGTTTGGAATAAGAACAGACTCGTGTGTCTGCAAATGTGTACGTTTTTCACTGGATAAGACATAAGGTAGATTTTAGACTTGTCCATGGCAGTTTCTCACTATTTTAAAAGCAGTTGCAAATTTGTTTGTTTTGTCTAACTCAGTCTACTAGTGCTGCAGCTCTTATTCTCTGCACAGTTCTACACTGTCAGCATTTTGCTAAATAAAGGGTCGAAAATTACTATATGCAAACGTGGGATGTTGTTCTGTCATCGCAAATAGCGAAACAAACAAATTCGTTAAACAAATATTTTATTACTTCGCTCTTTATACCAAAGAACAGAGAAAAACTTATTAAGTTAGCACCTTTTCATTTTTGGTCAAAGCTCATTAACACTAAATTGCACTGCAGGTAAACTTTCGTGTGGCTTTATCTGTTCCCTCTCTGCAAGATGTTGTTTGTAGTCAAGGTGCCAACGTTGTTTATGAGCTTAAACAAGAACCACCCTTTAAAGATGTTCATCTGTGAGAGGATTTTTTTAAATTAGAAATTGACTAACTTAAAGCTGTTTTGCAAAGTCGGTAAATGTTCTGTAAAAAAATGATTAAGCTAAACAGCCATAAACTTGTTTGTAAACTGGATCATAATTAAATGCATTAGATATAAATTAAGTGTTTTAGTAGACATTGTGTACTATAGGCCTTCAATAAACAAGATGTTTCAATAAACGTTGTCTGTGCTGAATGATGAGAATATAAAAAGACAACAACAACAACAACAAAAAAACAACCTAAGAATCATTATTAAAAAGGAGCTGAACAGCTGGAGCATGTGTGTGCAGGTTATGCAATTATTCATTCATCAGTGAAGGTAGGGTTACTGTGTGCTCTTCAAAGCCAACTAGTGCCAAAAAAATGCTGGTTCAAGATGTCTGGCTTGGTTTGAGGACAGTCTTTAAAACAGCTGGCAGGGGACCAGTGTCTGAGGACACGACCTGGCGCATGGAGTAAGTTCTTCTTTAGATGGTCCAGTAAAGGAAGCGATGAGGGGAAATTGAACTTACATTATATTGTTGCCTTTTGACCCTGAACAGCTCATGCTGCCTCAACGCACAAAAATACAGGAATGAAAAAGCTGACTTTTAAGGATTGTGAGAGGGATAAAATTCACAACATATACAGGATTTTAATGTCGTCCATCTTAGAGTAGACCTGAGCCAAAAGGCTTACTAAATTTATAAGATTCAGAGGGTCGGTGTCACAAAGGTTACGGACATGAGACGTGGTGAAGACACCTTGGAACTGGACTTGTGGATGTGTGTCAAGGAGAAGCGAGAATTGATCTGTCTCCGCCCCTCACTGGTGACGACAGCCACGTTTCCTCAGCTGGGTGAAACAGCTTGAGGCTATGGGAAGTTGTGCTGACTTCAGTGCTGAGCTAGTGGATTCCCCCTCCTTGCCCATGCAAGTGGATGTTTCTCTTATTTGACAGAATTGCTGATACAGTCAAAAACACCAACAACTGACTTTATATTTGTACTTGTTCTGCAAAAGAATATGAGTATTCCACTAATATTGCCATTTACATGCAGCCATGCATACTCTGATTAGCAATTCACAGACCTGACAATCTGCTGTAAACAATTACGAAACTATGTGTCACAAACTGCTGTAAATACCTCAAATGAAGCACATAATCTGAATGCACTGTATTCATATCCAGAAAATGCCCCTAAAAAAAATGATATGGGAAAAATCACACATCATAATCAAAAAATGAATCAAAAAGGAATAAGGCCTAATTATAGCTAAGCAGAACATGCTGTTTACATGACCTTTATCAGATTCTTCATATATCGGAGAATTGCTGTGTATCTAAACTTTTTTTTAACTTTTTTAAATTTGTCTGCATGTGAATTCATTTAAAAGCCTGCGTGGGAATAATGGAACCCAGCAACACAGTGTAAATAAACTGAATGATTGGTGCAGAAAAATCTGGTAAGTAGCACAAAAGTTGGACCTGAAACAAGGGCAGCCTTACAGATTAGAACTTTGAAAGTATAAAAAATTCACCACATCAGAAAACTTTGCTTTCACTATTCATTTCAATAATTGAAGTGTAACCAGAGTTTGAGTGGCTACTTGATGAGCTACACACACCAATGGGCAGTTACACCAGTGTTGAATGTGTTATGCAGATGGTAGCATAGTGAATACAAGCACATGGAACCTAATGTTTTCTGTGCATAACAAACACAGGCTTTTTTTCACAACGACATGAGCTGATTAGATTTTCCTCTTGGACTCGAACAAATGGCCACCCAGGTTTAATACAGTGTCAAATGCCTCTTTGTATGTGGGTTTTAGCAGCACAAAAATCGCACTTACCCAGTGAGAGAGAGCTTTGTTCCATCACTATGTTACAACAGTTTTTTAAAATGTCCTCTGACAGTAATTTGCCCACATGGCGAAAGGTAGAAAATTGTAGATTTTACAGGGGTGGCCTGTTAATGAGAAAAGAAGACTCTTGTATTGACAACACAAACTCCAAAATGGGGAAGCTCAAGTCAGATGTGTGGCTACAGTACTGGTGGTGGAAATTTAATCCTTTGTATATACCTCATCATGAGTCTAATCTCTTCATGTTGGTGAAAAACAAGACACTTTTAGTCATGAAGAATTAAGATTTGCTATCTTTTCTATCAGGGCTGGTGTAACTCGATATCGTCTCCCCTGCTGTGTTAATAATCATAATTATCAGGTTTTCCTATCCTCCGATTCCATACACATTTCTTAGCCGTGACCATGACAGACTTAAACAGAGATCAAGATTGCTCCCAGGCCAAAACACAGTCCCCTTCCCAAAGCTCCATCCACAACAAAAGATGACTTCAGTTGATGCAGGAAAGCAGAGAGGAAGCTGAGGTGCAGATAAGGGCTTTATCTGAGGTTTATCACAACCGCAGAAACACCTGTGAAGAAGGTGATTTTAGCCCTTTAATCCTTGCTTCAGTGATCAAATCCAGTTTAAGGTTCCCACCCATAAATTGGGGTTTTATTGTTTTATTTGACAGAGATAGAACAGGTGGTGAGACAGGGGGCTGACATGGGATTATACAGGTTTTGCATCTACTCCTCTTAAGGACTGATCTGAAATTAAACCAGGGTTCAATCTGATGCATTGTATCAAGGCTTGAATGAAATATCTCACGCCATGAGGCTTTGTGGGTAAAAAGGATGCCTTTATCATACAACCCTGTTACATTGGCACGCCCTGGAGCATGCTATCGAAGGTACATGATAATGGTATGATATAGATGTGGCAGGAGTTGTCACTGTCAAAGATAGGGTTTATCTGACATAAATAAAATATCAGTGTTTTTTATCTTACGGTTAAGTGACCCAAAATCTCTCAGAAATGGTTCACAAAAGAATTAAAACAGTTTCATTATTTTAGCAATTTAAGATAAGGGTTTCTTATGTGTTGCTAGTGAAAATTTCCGATTTTCTGATTTTGGGTAATTGGGTACATTTCAAAATGGAGTAAGTGTTTGTTTTTTCTAGGGTTACCAACACTTTAAAGTAGAGTTGTGCCAATTCCGATGCCAGTATTAAACTTTATTATGGGAATTGGTGAGTACTGACTCTATGGACGGTCCGTTACCAGTAAAACTACTCTAAAAGCTGACACCGGAAGTTACCTTGTGCTAACACTAGCAACTACTGTTTTAGAGCAGCAAAGAAGAACGGATGTGCAACATGTTGGTTATTTTGAGAAAAATTGTACTCTCAATTAATCTTCCGCACCTCAGCTGCACACTTTGGAAGCTGCACTCCACGAAAAATTGCCTACAACAGCAAAAAAAACCAAACAAAGACAACTGACAAAATTGTCAAGTCCATTGTCCTGGATGATCTTCCCATCAGACGTCGAAAATGTGTATTTTCACCACTTAATTGAGCATTTGGATCCGGGCCACTGTTTGCCAAGTTGCAAATACATCTCCAAAATTGCTCTCCTAAAACTTTACAAGACAGTAAGGGAATACATTTCACATAGGCTGAGAGACATGCAGGCAATGGTTTGCTACTCACATTTGGAGCTTCGACAGGTTTAACTCTTCACTGGGAGGATACAGTGTCACCGTCATCATTTACCCTTCAAAGTGCTGCAAGCAAACAAGTTTCATGGGTCGCATACTGGAATGTTAAAGCCGGAAAAAATTAGGGAGATGCTGATAAAGTGGAACATAGCAGTCCAACATTCATGTTGTTTTGTGCATCATTGCCAACATGAAAAAAAAGCAGTGGATGAGATATACAGTATATAAAACACACTGGTATCGCATCAGTACTCGGTATTGGCCAATATCCAAAGCCTGGGTATCAGAATAAGTATTGGGACTCAAAAAATGGTCTCGGAATATCTCTATTTTAAAAGGGGCTATTTTTGAAATATTAATAGAATCCAAAGATATCTTTACAAACATAGGGGACATTGTATCACCGGGTTACAGCTGTCACTACTGTTTTCTGTAAGTAACTTTTGTTTGTGGAGCTAGCAGCCTTGTATCACGTACAGATTCTGGAGGATTCACTATGCAGAGACACAATAGGAATTTCTTAATCAAAACCGTTTAATCGGTAAATGGGTTGACACCAGGAGATCAGAACAGCAGAGGCACAACTCAAGGAAACAGGCAAACTCGGGAAACGAAAAACAAACAGGATCCTACACGGGGAAACTCACGAAGGATATAACGCTGGACCGCTCTCAGGAAACAGAAAAGACAATCTGGCACCAGGGGGAAAGGAACACAGGGTTTAAATACACAAGGAGGGGCCAGACAATTAGACATAGGGGGAAACACATTAGGGAGGAGGAGCAATCACACACACGAGGGAAGAACGTTTAACAGGATTTGGGGATTAAGACACAACCAAAATTTCAAAATAAAACAGAAAACACAGAAAGACCTTAACAAATAGACATTTGAACTACCAGACCCTGACACCTTGTAGCTGACTTAATGTGCTTGTACTGAGACTTCGGATCCTGGTTGGTGCACATCAGGCAGGGACAGAGAAGAGGAGAAATGGAAGAGCAAGGATCAAGATATTAAGCAATCAGCCCCCACCAACAACAGTGTGTCGAGCCAGGATATTTTTTACATCTTATTTTGTGGTGTGAGAATTTAATTTAACCAGCATTTGACTGCTTTAAACTAAAATTCTGGCATTGTTTTACAAACTGTTTCTGTGCCGCCTACAGTGTCTATCGGCTGCCCCCGTCTTCATATTGTCGTAAATTCAAGCTGTTCTGACTCAGTTGTTTGTTTCCCTTAGATTATGGTTTGTTTGTTTGGACATTCCCATGGAAAAACACATAAAATAACACAGATTACAGAAAGAAAGAAAAAATTTCAGACTTGAAAATTCTAAACACGTCATGGTGGTCTAATGTCAGGGTCTGTTCTCGAGCTATTTACTTTGAGAGTCTTCATTCCAGTTTTGAATAAATCTTATTTCATAATCCGCTGAACTAAAGTCAAGGAATGAAAAAAAAAAAAAAAAAACACAAGTTGGAAATGTTATGAATGAAAAACAAGGGAAATAATGTTTGAAGAGGGAAATATTTTTCCATGCAATAAATAAATTTGTTTATGTAAGATTTGTTGGGATGTGACTACACTATAAAAACAAACTGTTTTAACTTTAAATACTCTGTTGATACGTTTTGAGCTTGATGTTTTGAATCCACAAATGTGCTTATTATTTGATCATGTCAAGCTTCCAAAAGTTCCAATCGATAATATACCGTAACATTTAATCAGATGACAACAACAAAACCCCTCCTGGAACCGCCACCTTACCGTGGTGGAGGGGTTTGGGTGCCCTAATGATCCTAGGAGCTATGTTGTCAGGGGCTGTTTGCCCCTGGTAGGGTCACCCAAGGC
>KV751333.1:8143828-8165800 GCA_001698575.1 Mola mola
AGGCTGTTACCCCCGCGACCCGGACCCGGATAAGCGGCAGAAAACGAAACGAAACGAAACGAAACAACAACAAAACCATGCAATGCTTTTGTGTTCAAATGGCAAATCTTTTTTTTATATCTTTTTATATGATGTGTATATTTTTGTGTATATATGTGTCAACGTGCATTATTAGTTCATAAAAAAACTGCTTTTTAAAATACAGCAATATGGCATATTTCAAATTGATGACAGTAATCCTGACATATGGTGCTAAGGAGCATGAGCAAACACAAACACAAAATACAATTTTCAGTTCCAGCCCTACTAAATTTAACCTTTTGCCCTATTGAGGAGGCCTGACAAAAAGCAACAGTCTGGCAGAAACAAAATTCAACATGCACACTGTGTCACACCCTTTGGATCAAAGTGAAAGAGTTGACTGCTATTGTTCCATAAATCCTGTTATTATCCCCACAAACATGACCCCTCTGACTCAGATGGTAAAGAGGCAGCAACATAAACCTCTGCACACTCATTTCCAATCAGGATGCTGTTGATGCTTCTGCTGTGAATGGTCAACAAGAGTGGTTATTGTGAATCATGATCCAATATTTCCCATCGCTGACAGAAATATCTTTAACAACGAGGGAAAAATGTGAAGCTTGTCTGTCATTATATAGGTTAGAACAATGAGGCCAATCTAACGCAGAAATGGGCATTCTAAAGTGATAAGTATATAAGGACTGGATGTCTTGGAGTGTGTCTGTGCCCACTGCTGGTCACTGAGCAGTAACACCTAATGTAACACGCATCCTGGGAGTTCCTCTCAGCGAGTGAACACTTGCAGCAAAAGGAAATTAAAAGGATTCTTCAAGATTTAATTCTCATGGTCAAATAGTTTGAATGATATGACGGCTGTGGTGTTACTGTGCCATCAATGTAGCTAAAAGTCCTCTTCTTTGTGTCTTTTGTGTTCTGGTTTGTATTTGTCCCTTAGCTTCCTGCCTTACTTTTTCCATACAGGCACATGGAATTGTAGGGAGCTCCCACAGCAGCACAATATGACTTAATGCAAATGGAAATGTAAGCTCTTTTGACTATTGTTGTCCTGACTTAAATATATTTTCCAAGTAAACAACCAGGAATGCGCGCTCAGGAACATGAGCGTGATGATAAATGACGGTGAACTGCACCATTGTTGTTAAGCGTGATTCATCCCAATGACCAGACAGCAATGTATAATTTTGTGCCAATGTAATGATTCACAGAGGTGATATGAGAGGCTGTGTTAAAGTATGTAGGACCTCCTGCAGATCTAGTGAATAAATAAAGGCTGACAACGTAACTCTCTTCTAAGCTCTCACAGGGTCATCTGCTTGTTGTAAAGGAGTGTGCCATGAAATAACCTTTTCTCTCTCTCTCTCTCTCTCTCTCTCTCCGTGTCGCGGTGCCGAGTCTGACTCACTGAACTCGTGACCCCAAAGAGGTGAAGCCAGCCAGCAGAAATCATAAGATGAGCTGAAAGAATGCAACCTAGACAGGTGGTGATGTTTGTGCTTCACACGAAAAGTCAGAGCATTCTTCGTTAAGACTGAGACTGACCATAGGGAGAGATGACAAAACCTATTTAGCTTTTTAAATCTAGTTTTTTTAAGCAGTTCTACAACAAATGATGAATCAATCAGGTCATTGTGAAAATGTATGGGCTTTAAAAAATGTATTAGGAAGAGGCATCATGTCTGAAAACATGAGCTGCTGTTACACATTAGGCCTTCACCGTCAGGTGACTACATGTAAAAATATATGTTAACAGAAACATTCATTTTGGTGCCATAACATAACCTCAGGAGGGGTTGCACAAGTTTCGAGTGTCAACTTTCCTGACATGTTCTCAGCCACCCTGATACGTTGAGGAGCTTTAAACATGGTGATTCACAACAGCCAGGAAGTTCTTCAAAGTTCATACCCATGTAGATATACTGTATGTCGTTAGTGAAAGAGTCATAGTAGGGTGAGAAATGTTATAGATCTCAAAATTATACTTTAATCAGAAGAAAACTTAAAATCTTGGGTAAAAAGAAATGGTGAAACAATTAAGAAAAGTGTGAAATCCTTATATTTGGGAAGCTGGATGCAGAGAATATTTAGCGTTTTTGCTTGATAAATGACCTAAATACAGGCGAATATGGAAATGGCTGACAGATATACATCTAATAGTAAACAATTCTTCTCCATTAAAAATTCTTTGGCTGAGAAGATTTGTCGTAAAACAGTTTTTGAAACATTGAAATTCACATCATTCATGTGAGCAATTCTTACATTATATTTGTGTTTTCTAAACACAAATATTTCATTAGGAACCCTGAAACGGCTCCCATTATATCCCTGAAGCCTCCCAGTATCCCTGTATGCTAAGCACTCTCAACCATATCACTGCCAATATGAGCCTAGTTTCTATCAAGAACAATGCAAGAGGAGGAAAACAATTAGATATTCTTAGATATATTTATTGGACGTCCTGAAAATTACACTTCAAATAAAAAGAATAGGAATTTAAAGACCATTATGTCCCATCGTGTTCCATCACTTATTGATACTGTATGTACATAGGTGAGTGGTCAAGCGCGCAAATTTTATCGTGAAGCTAAATATAAACATATTACACAAACACAGCAGATCAAGGAGTGAGTCACAGTCAGAAATCACTGTGTAACTTGGTTAAAAGGTTCAAACAAAGCTAATACATAGGAGGGTCTATGTTTGTGTTTGGATTGTTTGGAAAACTAATACATTTGGTGTATTTCGAATTAGACAGTGAGGGACCCATTAATCTACTTATTATTTTGTTGTTGTGAAGTTTATAGTTGTTATAGATTGTATATGTGTTCAGTAAAAGAATGTGGATATATGCATATGTCCGAGTGTGAGCGAGTACTGTATATTTGTGTGAGCGTGATTTGCTGAAGTCCAAAACAGCTGACTCTGTGTCAGCCATGGCTTGGAAAAGTTCAGGATGCTTTGAAACTGCACATGGCGTGCTAAGCCATTTCCAAGCCAAGAAATTCTGATCTTTATATATTTGGATACACATTAACACCAGCAATGCTCTGTTTCATCAAATTATATTCATACATTGTAGTTTGCAGCTCAAAAAGTATGTTTCAATTAGTAATACCTCTTTGAGCCTGGATGTTAGCCAACATAGCCACGTTGTTTAAGTTTGTGATAAAGAATAGCCGTTTGCATGAATGTCAAAACTTTTAAAACTGACTTCACAGAGCCCTGCTTTTCCTTTTCTTAGCTGAATAAGTGTAGACGAGACTAAAACAACATCGAGCACAGTTCTAATGCATTAAATCTGGAGGATAAACCAAACATGAAAATACAAATGGGGAAGCTTAAAATAAACACGTCAATGAATGCCTGCGTAACATAGGTTTTGTGGGACGGATTTAGTAAACAAAAGACTTCTCCCTCCGAGACCAAACTCTCTGAGAGGTTCCCAGAGTCAGACACCCACCTCACGCAAGCCTTTAGGAAAGACATTTGACTGTAGAACACGTAGAACGACACTCTTATGTCCCAGTGATAACATGAAGTAACATGACAGTCAAGATGTTGCCTGCAGCTGGCAAATATCCTCATATTTCCTACCCTGTAGATACAAAAACAAAGTAAAAATTGAGGCATAAAGTAGATGTCAGGTAAAATATTATTTGGAAATCAGCATTTTATAGAATTATTTGCTGCTAAATGATTAGACATTGGAACAAATCTACACAAATATGGAAAAGAGTAACCCTTCAGCAAGTGACATGTCATGTCATTTTGTCATTAAAGTGTAGTTAGTGGCAAATAAACATGATTTACTTCCAATGGTTTTACTTGCCCTGTGCCATTGCACAGTAGAAGCTTTTTGAGCTACGTGGTCCTAGAGACGGATGATGCTGCTGGGATAGGCTCCAGCCTCCCCGGCGACCCCTAACAGGATAAGCAGTAGAAAATGGATGGATGGATGGATGGATGGATGGTCCTAGAGACTAAATCCTTTACTGAAGTCATTCTTAAATAAAAGAGACATATTTTGTGAAATTTTAGATCTTAAAAGACTGGGGCTTAGGTTGAAACATACTGGAGTTCTCCTTTAATTGAATGTTCATTGATCGATTACATTGCTCATTAAATTGTTCAATGATTGATAAATTTCAATCAGGTCTTCATGCGGGTCACAGTGATGACTTTTTTAAGATAAGAATAATTTACCCACAGCTGTTTTAATTGTTCTCTCAGCTCACTTGTGAAGTTCCACATGGCACCATCCTTGGTCCCTGTATCTCTATATCTAGCCATTGGGCCTATGAGAAATTTAGTGGTTGTTTGGATGAAACACTGTATCTATCCAAATAACAATTCCCAAAATCTACCCTACACTTTTTACAACATCTTTGCTCCCAACGTCCATGTTCCAAAAGTCTGAAAACGATGTGTAACATTTAACAATGACATTTCATTTAACATACAGGTAACAAGAATCATTGTGTTTATATCAGCTGACAGAAATCAGGTCTTTTCTTAGATCAAAACAGGGTCATTCATGAAGTTAAAGAGTCTTGATTTGTTTATTGTAACTCATTATGTTCTATAAAACTATACTAATAACAACAAATAACAAATATTGAAGACAGAACCATATCAATCTTGTTTTAGTCTCTCTCTTCACTGGTTGCTAAAGGTCATCTGGCTTTTAGGATTCCTCAATTGAGATCCGAGGCAGCAGAATGAGTAATTTATTTTAAATTTGTTCTCAAAGCCTTTTCTGAAAAGGTTCTATCATTGCCAGCACATACTTTTATTTGCAACACGTCTTGTCTATTTTAATTGGCACTATTTTTATTCAATTTCTGCTCTTTATTCAATTGTATTTCTTCTCTTTAATTTGCCTCAAAGTGCTTTAAACTGCATTCTTGATAAAGTTTGGGATAATCATTATAATGCCCCAATGACTCTGATCGTCCTCAGTGCATTAACACTAACATAAGTCATTTGTTTAAATGCTCATGTTGATCTATGTTGACTCAGTTGGTCATAATGGTTGTGTGGGCGATTTCCCCTCTCATAGTGGAACAAACAAACGACAACACATGCGCAAAGGCTGTGTGACTTTGACACGGCTTACATCCTGTTTCCCACCAGAAGATGGTTCTGTAACGAAAACTATGATGAAGCTTTCCTCATTGAAACCAAAAATCATCTGATAGGAGTGACTGAATAGTTTTGAGAAGTATATTTTGCACTGTGTCATTTACTTTGAAAGACTTGTTGTAACAACCGCTGGATCTTGCAGTGAGCAGCTTCTGAGCAAGCAGGTGCTGAGAGGATTCATTGAAGCGTCAGTTGTTCACTCATGCCCTAAATAATTGCTGAAAGATGTCTCTTTCAGAGGTTCTTAACCTGGTGGTGGTGACCCTCAAAGGGGGTCACATAGGGGTCAAGGTTGTAAATAAGTTAAGTGTTCAAAAAATAACATAAGGACAAATAGTGTTAACCAAAAGAGCAAAAGAATTTTTGATAAGTTACAGTCAAAAACTTTAGCTGAATGTAAATATCAGAAAAAGGTAAATTAAAAAGCACTACCAGAGATGGAATTGAAAAAGATTTATCAGCAATATCCGAAAGAAAATAAAACTCAAATGTGAATAAAACTAGTCAGCAGTTCCAGGTGGTCCTGGAACATGATGCGCTGTTTAATGTGAGGCCCTGTGGTCGCTAACCAACCTCTTTAAGCTGGGTTCTCTACACACTGACAGGTTTGACTATAAGAGGTGGTGTGGTGCATATCCTCCAGTGAAAACCATAATGAAAACAAGCCAAAGATAGCATGTTTCCAGGTGCGGAGGGCCCAGTACCTGCATGCAGTGAGCAAACAAGCCCTCGCCGAGAGGATGTTTCCTGTCTTTGCATGCCGCTGCCAGATCTTGATCCATGCCTGCTCCCAAAGCTGCTTGCACGTATCTAATTGTGTGCTGCTGGATTTTGGCTGAGCAGGTCTGGACTGATTCTCCCTTTTGTCCATGTCCCTGTGTCTCTGCACCAACACTGACTTTGTCTTTGTCCCTGACTCTGTGTCTTTCTTTCTTTCCCTCCTCTCTTGGGATGGAGCCATGGATGCAGGAAAAACACCATGAAAAGTTCCAAACTCGAGTAAGTGCTGCTTGTGAATGCCACAGTTCCTCAGAATCAGCTTTGTGAAAACATTCTTGATGTGCTCAGAATTGCTTTCACTGATGACGTGGGGACAAGGAGGGCTATTGTAGTGCCCCTTGTTGTGTTAATTGAGCTGAGAGGCGAAATTATTTCTGTCCAGCTCTTGGGCTGATTAACACGCAGGGCATATGGAACATGGATACAAGGTATCCAGGATATTTATGTATGCTAAAGAGGTATGTCAGGAATGTGGACATGGCAGGTGACCTCTCTATATCTCCAAATAAGTCCGGCTGACAATTGTTTATTGCTGCTTTTGCCCAGGGTCACCACAGCGTGTGTGTCGTTTACGGAAGGAATGTGTGCGGAGCCGTAAAGGATGGCCACTGTTTGAAATTCCCCCAAAATGATGTCTATGGCAACAAAAGTTTTTTTTTTAAACTGTGTGTGTGAGGTGTAAGTTTTTAACCTGAGGATGTGGTTCATCCCAGGAGTAGATAATGTGGAAACAATAGATAAGCTTACCTTATATACAATAAGAGCAGAAACATCAGTTGACATTGTGCTCACTTTAATTTGTTCAATATTTATGCCTACACAGTTCATTTATTACATTCCTGAAAATCAGGCATATTATAGGACCATTGGATCCTTTGTGTCTGCATAATGCGAAAACTAAAGGCATTTTATGCACACTCGTAGATAGACTCATCATTTTCTGACATCAGGATTGACCACCTGGTGGAAAAACAACTAACCACACAAACAAAGAGAACGAAAATTAATGTTTCAGTCATATCGCCAATACTGTGGATCAATCTACATCGAGACCAATTGAAAATGTATTAAATCATATACATCATGACGTGCTGCCGTCTTCGCTGTGGGAATTCTGGGGATACGCTGTAGCAATGCAGCACATGTCAAGTGATTTCATTGTTAAAATAACTGTTTCAAGTATTACTATTGCATAAAATACCCTTTGTTAAATGGTATATTTGGTTGAGTTAAATTATCGCTATTGTTTTGATGCGACAACATTCCAATGCAGCAAGGTTTTTCTTCATTTGGGTACCTGTCAATATAATGTCAATGTTGGGTTTTACTAGATGAAACATGAATGAAACATTAAAGCATCACCATCTGTTATCATTTCTGTGAGAATCATGTCAGATATTCATCACTAATGGTAGTTACTTGACAATAAAGACAACTCCCATGAGCCCGTGCTACGCCGCCGCATTATTGAGCTGTGCCTTTTAGTTTCGTCAAAAATGTGTGCATATGCATTCATTCTTAATTCCATAATTAGCAAACATTAGCACGCTAAGAAACTATAATAAGGTGGTGAAAATTGTATTGTATACCTGTTGCGCATCAACATTCTTTATGGTGAACCAGCTAGAGCATGCTGTTGACAGCATTTTTAAAAGGAATGCATTTAAGAACAGCCTTGAAAAACTGACTGCGCAGTGACTGTGGTGAAAATAAAAGAGTTCAGCTTTGCGTTAATCCAGCCTCATCGACAGTTTGTGAGTATCTACTGAGCCACCAGTAATTAACATCCACAAACTTGCTGAAATGTCTTAAATGTAAACTTTCTGCTCCTCTTTAACAGCAAAGAGGGAACTTTGGATTGGTTTTTAATATGGGAAATCGTTAAGTAAAGAGTGAAAAAAAACCAAAAGGTTGCGGATTAATGACTTGGCTTGATTAAAAAAAACACATGCCGATTAAATGTTCAGTTTATTCTATAGGTTTTAAAACAAAATTACTGATGAAACCCAGCTTGACATGAGTATCATTTTTAGCAAGAAACAGCTGGTTAACAGATGCAACACTGCTAATGGTCAAGACAGATCTCTGAATTAATTTGCCAGATTTCACTGGAGACCCCATTAGAATTAAAGAGAATTGGCAGTTACGCTCTCAGAAGCAATTATATCAGATGATTCAGAACACCCAAATGTCTTTTTTCCCCCAAGCCTATGAGCTCTGGAATGCAAATTACATTGTCCATGGAAGCCCGTGAAAAGAAGCTGGCACACCGTGACCTTCTAATAGGTTGGAGATGGAACTGGCTCAAATGTGCATTCCTAGACACCATTAGATATTTAGAAATCACAGAGTGGCTGAGCCTGTTGCAAGTCTTTTCCCCAGCTAATGGTCCTGGCTTCAGTACAGTAATGTCATGGATGAACACTCTGATGAGTAGTTTATTAGTGGGCGCAGGGAGGTGGCCGAGGGTTGTCATTGAAAGAAATACTCAGGTGGTCATCTGAGGGTCTCCACTGATGGAAAATGGAGTACGAGGAATGCATCAGATCTAATTGCATCTGTCCTTATGGACACATGGTGCAAACAGTCACTTTGTGGTTCACAAGTATAAGCCACAGCATTTACTCACAAACATATACTGTATATGCAAATGTCAAGCTGAATTGAGGTAACCTTGAACATGCATGTTTCCAAATATGTTCTCTGCAGGACTTAATTGTCATCTGGAGACTACGACGGTCTTCTCTAAAATGATTTCCTTAGAAAAAAAAACGTTCTCTTACTTGCATAAAGCTACAGAGGCGGGCGATGTGGTATGTGTATGTGTGTCTGTCTGCTGTCTGGTTGTGGAGCGGTAACACCCGTAATCTCCCGTATGTGTGTGTCTGCATGTGACCTCAGGCAAATTATAAACAACAAACACAACTTTTGAAAGTTGTGTTCAGGTGCATGTGTAGACTCAAGCCAATGTGCAGCTGCAAACCAATTAATAGGTTGTTTTTTTTTTAATCCAGGCTGACAGTATATTTTATGTCCTTTACAGGTGTCCAATGTCTCAAACCTAAAGATCCAATGACACAAGGAAAAGTAGCATATGTGGTTTTCACACGTTTATTTTAACAAAGAGTCATAATTTTGGTGCTGTGTGCAGAACCTCACTGACATGGATAGATGAAAAATATTGTGTATGCTATAATTTGGGTTCTAAACAAAGCAACTTTCACTATGTCAAGTTAAAAGAACTTTATGGATAGTCCAGAATCACAATCTGTACACCATATAATGTACTTTGGCCCCCAAAACATATTATCAGAAGAAAGAGATACCTCAGGAAAAGGAAAAAGCAAACAAAAAAAGTCCATGAAGGGGAATGAAAAAACAAAAAAATGATTAAGTAGTAATTTTGATGACAGAAAGGCGGTGCTATTGATTCTAAAATATGACAAGTGAGGAGCAAGAATCCTGGAGCAAGCTGAGCAGCTTCAGGTGCCACCAGATGAGCCACACAAAATCTCTACTCTCCACCATGGTGACAAATACATTTTGTAACAATTCTACTAACATAAATTCTGGACAGAAAAAGGACCTTTTCCCTTTGGCCCTAAAAGGCTGCTCTACCCTGACATGTGGCGGAGTTTATACTGCACTGGATTTACAGTAAATATGAGCTGACAGAGAAATATCCCCGATATCTTCTTAACTGGAAGAGTAACTGCAGAAGGCCTAGATCCCCTCCAATTACAAACCCTTTTTTTTTTTTTTTTTTAAAAAGTGTGACATCAATCATCATCCTCTCAACGTTACTTCTGTCCTTTCCAAGATTCTTGTATTTTATCCCTTCCTTGTCTCTCCTCTCCCTTCTTCTTCTCATCACCTGTTTGTATATCCTTTTCTCCAATCATTCCCTTGTTTTGCCTCCTCTTTGTTTTGTTCTCGTTGTTTTTCCTGCTTTCCATTCTTTTACCCTATTTTTTGCTTTTTTTCTCCATCCTTCAGTCTTCTCTCATCCCTTTCTTCTCGCGCCCATTTTCTTGTCCTTTTACTTTCCTTCCATTTCTTCATTTATCCTAATTTCCTTTCCTTGTTTTTCTCCTCATTATTCGTTTCTCCCCTCTCTTCATCACTCCTTCTCTTGTTATTTCTGGAAAGAAATGGAAAGGGAAAAGAAGAAGATGCTTGTAGTTCATGTTCCCATTTACGTACCAACCTTGTTTACAGAAAGTGTGTCTTCCGACAAACTTTTCCCTGATCCCTATTCATAGTTTCTCATGCCAAAAACAGCAGCCCGTTGTTTTCCTACACATGCTCTCTACTTCACAGGCAAGTGTAAAAAGAGTGTATAAAGTGTGTAAAAGCAGAAAGCTATGACTAACAGTAATAAGCTTCAAAGAAGAACTTGTTTTTCAGCCTGATTCCTATTTCCTGGTCTAAAATTTCCCAAAATTTATAACTTTTTTTTTTCGCTCAGAATGTAAGCGTCGCCTAGCATAGTGTAGATAGCGAAAGTGAAATACCCGACTCAATAACTGTAAAGATACCGTATAACACGAATGTTTATTAAAACAGATGTACTGCACTGACTGTGTTTGTCCTCCCTCTCTCTACTTCCTGTCTCTGATGGTGCGCCTCAGCTGCTGAAGAGACAGATTACCACAGCATAAATTTAATAGATTAGAACACATACAGACGAAACCGATGTTTCACTCTAAGCATCTATACCATGTTACTGAATATTTGCAATAATATTTAGTTGTTCTTTAGTGGCCAAAAAAAGGATTTATTTGTATCATTGTGACTAGCCCAGTGGTGTTGCATTGCATAGCCTTGTTGAGCTAAATATTCCTACTGAACTCCATACTGGAGTATTTTTCCAAAACAAGACATATTTCGTGAAATCCTAAAGTTTAAAAGTCTGGGAAACAGTGGTTTGGTTGAAAAACACCAGAGTTCTCATTTAAGAAGCTCCCAGTTTGTGAGTCATTCAAAGAGGAATCGCTCTGGTGAGCACTTTCCCAAACTGACAAACCTTTATCCTTACATATTTTCATCTCACTACAGACAAGTCAACTGTCCTGACCACCTGGGGCACTGACAGTGTGTCCTCCACAGGCTGCAACAAGCTACAGTCTCCATCAAGGGTCCTGATCTGAGACTCACAGGCACCACCGGAGTCTGCTCAGTTCTGACCTCAGGACCCCTCAGGGCTTCCATTGCCAGACGCTGAAACCAGCTTCGCCTTCACCATCACGCAGGCCGGTGAAACTCATAGCTCATACAGATACAAGTAAAAGGCGTGTCTCTTATGCATTAAGCAGATTAATTACGCTCCTGTGTACAGCCAGAAGAGCTGTACACAAGAGTCTGAATATATAGTAAACAAGAAGAGATCTCACTGAAAATTCAATATGAAATTAATGTAAAATGTCCTAACATTGAACATCTTTAGAAATGCATTCATTAACTGCTTGGGCTTGGACATGTGGTGCTATGATTCTGATCAGGCATTTCTCATGCCTAAGCACTTTCTATTTGAATGTTTTGGGGACTTTTCTAACTTATTTGTCTAATCCTCCTTACATCCTTAAGGTTGTGCGTTTCTACGGGTCACTTCAGGTGCGGCCCTGCTCTGCCCTCAACCGCGTCTCTCACATCTGCAGTGAGCTCACATCGGCTCCTAGCGGTCCAAACTGGGAACTACAACCGTCTGAGGGAAATACTGAGCCTTTGCAGTTTGATAAGATAAAATATGATAACATAAGACAAAATAATGCTTTAATTCTCCCACAGTGGGGAAATTCTCTTTTTTGCTGCAGCAGGACAGCGCAGAGCAGATTAAAAAATAGAGTCGAGAGAATGCGGGAGCTGTTGCAACCTCCTGCTGCGCCAGACCAAAAGTTCAGACCTGGAGTATTTCACAAGAAAACATGCTTTTTTTTTTCCTTTTTTTTTATTTTTTACTGAAAATCTGAATCAACAGCGAGGGGGTCGAATTTCTGTAGTATATTTACTACATTAACTTTACAAATAGATAACAGTGCTGTCTCTTAGTGGAATTTAGACATTAAATTGTTGAAGAAACAAAAGGCTTACAATGAATTGGGGCTGCGCACTTTGGGCCACAAAAAGTTCGCTGGAATAATGTGAGAGGAACATGGGTGAGTTTGAGAGTTCTCCGTTGCGGGAATGCTTGTGGGGGCTGATGGACGGACGCAGTGAGAGGAAACACTGGCCCATTAACAGTCTGAGTGAGTCTGAGCACACTGAGCTGTCTCTCTCTCTCTCTCCAGAGCTCTCTCTCTCTCTCTCTCTCTCTCTCTCTCTCTCTCTCCCTGACAGGATAAGCTCATCCCTCTTCTCCCCTCTCTGATTGGACGAGGCCAATTCTCAGGAATGGCATCAAACTATTTAAATAGCACTTTGTTCCCCCTCAGCTTGAAAGGGAGATTTTTAGCGGACGGGTCGAGTTTTCTATCAAATCAACAAAAACGCGCACGATTCGAACATTTCTCCCTCTTCTAGTGGTGGAACCTTTTTTTTTTTTTCCTTTATTTTTTAATAATTCTTCTTAAATCCCCTTGCTCGTGGGGACTATTGCTGGATTTCTATATATCTTGTTGGATTTTATTGTATTAGGATTCGATCCGCTGTTCTTGAAAAGCAGGTGAGTGATAAATAATCTAAGGAATGCTGCACCTATTCGATATGTGCTTCCATGTTTTTTCAATTTCAGCCTGTTGCCTTGTGAATGCGTTGACTTCATTTGTGTCCTGGAGGCTCAGAGCGTTTGTGGTTATGTGTTGCAGGCAGTAGTTTGCTGTTTCAACATGAAGCTGACCGGGATCTTTTTGCTGTTGATGCTTTGGAGCTGCGAGAGCGCGAGAGTCGCAGGTGAGTCCGGCTGCGATTCATCCCCAACTTTATAACTTTATGGAAGTTTCTTATCGGTGTTCTTTCCAGGTGGGACACATAATCGTGTGGTCTGGTGTGGTTTTCTGAAACTTGGCAGTGAACTGAGAGTGAGGGGAGCAGAGATCTGCCAAACAAAGGCTGACTCTTATTATTATTCCCCCGCAGAGAGTCGAGACGACAACAGCGTGTATGACTTGTTTGAGCTGGTCCAAGTCCCGAGGAAGAACCGGGGGGTCACCCAGGTGAAAGGAGACGATCCGTACAGCCCTGCCTACAAGATCCTCAACCCGGACCTGATCCCCCCGGTCCCCGAGAGCGCCTTCAGGGACCTGATCGATTCCATCCACGTCGAGAGGGGGTTCATCTTCCTGCTCAACTTCAAGCAGTTCAAGCAGACCCGGGGAAGCCTGCTGACCGTGGAGAAGCTGGACGGCTCGGGACCCGTGTTCGAGATCGTCTCCAACGGCAAGGCCAACACCTTGGACATCGTTTTCTCCACCGAGAACAAGCAGCAGGTGGTTTCCATCGAAGATGTGGACCTGGCCACGAGCCACTGGAAGAACATCACGCTCTTCGTGCAGGAGGACCGGGTGCAGCTGTACGCGGGATGCGAGGAGGTGAACACGGCCGAGCTGGACGCGCCCATCCAGAGCATCCTGACGCCGGAGACCCCGACCAGCGCGCAGCTCCGGATCGGCAAGGGCGCCGTGAAGGACAGGTTCATGGTGAGCACTGTAGCAGAGAGGTCGAGCTGTAAGTCTGGACACCGGCACTTCAGTTACCCCGGTGACACGGCTCCTCTTCCTATTGTATAAAGAGAGTGTTGTTTAGTAAGCAAGGAACCATCATGTCCGAATGCGTAAAATCTCACATTTTTGTCATGCCTTTTAATTACGTTTTAATTACTGTTGTGCTGGATCAAAGCCTAATCTGAACTCTGCTACTTGCAGGGGGTCCTGCAAAACGTGCGGTTTGTGTTTGGAACAACACTGGATGCCATCCTCCGCAACAAAGGATGCCAAAACTGTGAGTAATTAGACATCTCCTGTTCCCTTTTTTCTTCAGTTTGATGTATACTGTCAAGTTGTGGCAAAACCCCACCAAAGAAAGATGTATACTTATTTTGCCAGTTGCTTCCACATAAAAAAAAAAAAAAACTTTTCTGTGAAGTTGTTTATCAATTGTCATTCAAGTATAAACCTACTATGTTGTTTTCTAGCAGTGTTGGATGTGCACATGAAGCCTAGAGGCCACAAATATGTAAGTTGATTACTGTTCTTCTTTCAGCTATGACGAGTGATACCATGATCCTGGACAACCTAAATGGCTCCTCAGCCATCAGAACAGAGTACACTGGACATAAAACTAAAGGTAAACACAGCTCTGTGTGATTCGGACATGCCATGGACATCACATACCTGTCATATTGCCTCGTGTCCGTTGATCCACTTCGGCGATACGTTGATTTTTGTATTTCACTGATTTTTCTCTGTGTTTCTGTCCTGGTGAAGACCTGCAGATGGTCTGTGGCTTTTCCTGCGAGGACCTGATCAGCATGTTCAAGGAGCTCAAGAGTCTCGGCGTGGTGGTCAAGGAGCTGTCCACTGAACTCCGCCAGCTGGTAAGGGAGACACCCAGACCGTCTGGTGACAGAGTGCCAGGCACCATCTGCCTGCCTGCTGCCCAGTTGCCTTTTTGTTGTCACCATCACCACCTGTGTGTGGCTGTCCAACAAAATAACATAAGACTGATTCTGTCTGTTCAGCTGAGGGGATTTTTTTTCTAACCCTAACGCAAGCTTTGCTGCAGGAAAGCATATCAGGAATATTTAAAGAGCTCACAAAGCAGCATTTTTTAGTGACTAACTCTACTCTGATCTTAAATTTAGTGATGGCCTGCATAATTACTATATCCTCGTATATATCAATTAAACTTATATTTATTTATCTAATTAAATTATTTTCGATGTGTGAGCACAGAGGCAACACTGGACTCATCTTTAATTTTCATTTCCCGCATGTGCTTTGAATCTTGATGATAAATTGAATATTAATGCAGACCACAACAAAAGTAGTTGTAGCGACTAATATCCAAGTAATTAATATAACAACGTGTCTATTTTGTCCGTCTTCTACACCTCCCTCCCAGACGGATGACAACAAGCTAATCAAGAGCCGCATTGGCATTCACAGTGGCGTCTGCATCCACAATGGCATTGTGCGCAAGAACAGAGATGAGTGGACGGTGGATGACTGCACTGAGTGCACTTGTCAGGTGAGACCTTGAGTACTTCAGCACACGCGTGTTGGGACTCACTTTGTTTTTACACACTCGTAATGTGAACCCAGACTGAGGAACACACACACACACACTTACACACTTAGCACCGGTTGTCTGGTCAGTAATTAGTAGTGTGAAGGACTGGCAGAAGGCCAACAGCCTTTACTGTTGTGATGAGAGGTCTGCTGTCAAAAGTTCAACTTTATTGTGGCCTAGAGGGACTTGACCAGGCTTTAAGTTATGGATTGCCTGCAATTAAGAACAGGTCCTTTGGCTCTGACAAATGGAAAGAAGAGCCAGGGGTGGGTGCAAAATACAGTACTTGGCAGATAAGACTCCTGGTTTTCATAGAAAGGGTTGATTTCTAGATTTCCTCTTTAACTGATGCACTATCTGTCCTTTTTCTTCCCTGTCAGTGATTACATCCAGAACAATAGCTGCTGCTGTTATCCCATCATCTTGTTATTCACAGTATGAACATACAGGTTGTCCTGGCAAGCTGGCTTTCCTTGCTTGGACCTCAGCGCCCGCTACTGTTTCCACTCACCCCTGACCCACTGGGCAAGTGGTTGTCTGAAGGGAACTGTACTCTCATCTTGCTTTTTAGTTTTTTCCCAGCTCGGTTAGTCTGTGCAAACTCGGACAGTGAGCAGAGAGTTTAATGAGCAGGTTGCAAGGACTTTGACTCAGACGTGGATAAAAAAAAATTACCCAGCAACATGCACCAACTTGAATTTAAACCACAATGGACTTAGTGGAGCTGTTTTGTAATATCTCAGAACCAGGTGCAAAAGGGGATTTTATCCAGCACACAGACAGTTTAAAATGGTAAAGTGCAGCAACGTTTGGTTGATATTAATGAACGTCTGACCTCTGCGTTCTTGCAGAACTCTGCTACTGTGTGTCGCAAGATCTCCTGCCCCCTGATCCCCTGTGCTAATGCTACTGTTCCTGATGGGGAATGCTGCCCGCGCTGTGGAACACGTAAGCATTTCTGTTTTCTAAACACCAACATTGTTAATAACATATAAATACAAAAAAAGTACACTGTAACTACAATTATGTAAGCCTGCACTGTAAGCTACTGTATTACTGGCCCGTGTATGCTGGAATGTAAATGTTTCAAGTACCAGTCACTGCATTCAAACACTACCTCATTCACTGAAAGTAATTTATTATTTGCCATATAAAGCAAAAAGCCACAAATATTTTCCGAGATGTAAAGGCTTGTATTCAAGAGAAAGCGGGTTAATTTTAGAGATGATTCAACTACAATAACATCCGAAGAAATGAACGGGTGCCTATGTATTTGGAACACTGTTGCTTTGTGCTCCAAAACATCTTTGAATCTTCAAGTTGAAATGGCTGTAATTGGCCAAATTGGTTAAAGGGGGAAGGGACAATTGGTTGGCTGTTTAGCGAATCCATCTACTCTACGAGTAGACGTGACATGTACTTCATGCCTCTGCCGGCTTGGCTGCAGTGCTTCCCTAGAACCTAAATAAACAGTGGGAACCACTCCATTCAGACCTCAGCCGCTTGATTAAGTCATTTTTCATCCAAGGCCATGTTGGTAAAATGTGTTTCCTCTTTGGGAAAACATAAGCCAAATGGGGGCATCCCTGTGTATCCTGAGGACAGTGGCCCATTTTATATATCCAGCTTCTCTCAGTGTTTTCGTCTCTGCCCTCCCTCTCAACAGAAGGCCTTCTCTCTGTGGATGTCCCAGCTAAATCCACACTATTAGCCCTTCACTTTAAGAGCTTTCTCTCCTGATTGGGGGGTGTTTGTGAGGGGGTGCTGCCTCGCTGGAATAGCTCTTTTATTGTCTCCTTCTTCCCCTTGCTCCCATATTATATCCCTCCTGCTCAGTAAGCGACTATGCAGAGGACGGATGGTCGCCGTGGTCTGAATGGACCCATTGTTCTGTGTCATGTGGGCGGGGCATCCAGCAACGTGGGCGCTCCTGCGACCGTATCAATAACAACTGCGAGGGCACCTCAGTGCAGACCCGTGACTGCTACCTACAGGAGTGTGACAAGCGCTGTGAGTTAACGCAACAAACTCTCACCCATTGGCCTGTTGAGAAGCAAGCACAACTTACATGTTGTTGTATGTGATTTAGTGTTTGAGAAATGTCCGTGTTCCATAACGTACGATAGAATACCTCAGCGATCTAATACTTTGCTTCATGATTACTGACCTCTGACCTTTATTTGGTGCCTTCAGTCAAGCAGGACGGCAGCTGGAGCCATTGGTCACCCTGGTCATCCTGCTCCGTCACCTGTGGTGCTGGTGTCATCACCCGTATCCGCCTCTGCAACTCCCCCACCCCTCAGCTTGGAGGCAAGGACTGTGAGGGAGAGGGCAGGCAAACCGAGCAGTGTCAGAAGTCTCCGTGCCCGAGTAAGTTCCACCATCTCTTCTCTATTTTCTCTGTTTGTGTTATATCCAGCAAAGAAAGCAATGAGTCACGTTTACTTCTTGTCTCCCTCAGTCAATGGCAACTGGGGACCATGGTCGCCATGGGACACCTGCACTCTCACCTGTGGAGGTGGTGTCCAGACTCGTAAGCGCCTGTGCAATGATCCTGCACCAAAATATGGTGGCAAAGAGTGTGTTGGTGACAACAAGGACACCCAGATATGCAACAAAAAAGCCTGCCCCATTGGTGAGGCGTTTTATTAACTTACAACAGAATTTATCGGATCATTATTGTTTTAAACATTATTTGTTTTTGTTTTAAAACATTACTAGCATATTTTTGTCATATTTGTTGTAATTTTACATTTTTTATATTACATTTTGTTAATTAGAAGAGCGGAATTAGTAAGATTGGAAAAAGCTTACACTCGAATGACACATTTCATCTTGTAAATCGTCTTGTTTTTTAGATGGGTGCCTGTCTAACCCCTGTTTTCCTGGAGCCGAGTGCACCAGTTATCCTGATGGTTCCTGGAAGTGTGGAAAGTGTCCAGCTGGCTACACTGGCAATGGTGTCAAGTGTAAAGATGTTGATGAGGTAAAAATCGTTTCCTTTTGTCAGCCCCAAATATGACTTGATGCCTTTTGGAAACGCCGACCAGTTTTCTACCACAAAAATCTCAACATTTGTTCTTTTCACCCTAAAAACAGTGCAAGGAAGTCCCAGACGCTTGCTTTGAGTTCAATGGTGTGCACCGCTGTAAGAACACAGATCCTGGCTACAACTGTCTGCCCTGTCCTTCTCGCTACTCAGGACCCCAGCCATTTGGCAAAGGTGTAGAGCAAGCTGCTGCTGAGAAACAGGCAAGTGCAGCCAGTCTAGAGAAGAGCAAACCACTTATTCTCTGACAATGAGTTGCTGAAACTTATGAAATGAACAGCTAACTGTTTGTGGTAGTGTAAGATAAAAGCCCACTTGCATCCACAGGACCCTGCTCTTTTGTTGCCAAGGATGTCTGCCTTTTCTAATAATAATCGAATGCAATGGATGTGGAGTATCTATACTGCCAGCCTGATTATTGATCATTTAAACTATTCACCCCTCCTTCAATCCTCAGGTGTGCACGCCCCGTAATCCCTGCCTCGATGGAAGCCACAATTGCAACAAAAACGCCCGCTGTAACTACCTTGGACATTTTGCTGATCCCATGTACCGCTGTGATTGCAAGCCTGGCTATGCTGGCAATGGCCATATCTGTGGAGAGGACACAGATCTGGATGGATGGCCCAATGCTGACTTGGTTTGTGTGGAAAATGCCACCTACCACTGCAAAAAGGTATGTTAGTGACGAAGCAGCAAAGCAAGGGGGTTATACCGTAAAGTGAGGTTACTAAATACATTTTTTAGTCGAATTACTTTTATTACATTAATTCTCATTTCTGGTGGTCTAACTCTTTTGTCTTTAATTCAGGACAACTGTCCCAATCTTCCCAACTCTGGGCAAGAAGATTATGATAAAGACGGCATTGGAGATGCTTGTGACAATGATGATGACAACGATGGCATTCCCGATGATAGGGTAGGTGAAATTTTCCAGATTTGAATATAGGGAATACGTTTATGTATAAGTGTGTTTGCGAGTATGTGTTCAGTTAGTGTCATTTTTTCTTTCACCATTCATGCTGTTTAATAAGTAAGCAGGTGGGGAGGGGAAGGGGAGGAAACCTCAAATTCCAACACTCAGGAACAGCTATGAAGGAGAAGCACTGTGTGTTTGCTAATCCCAACATCAGAACTGGGACAGGAACTAAAAATAAAGCAGCTTTTCATCCCACATCACTCCCCCCAGTAAATAGATCCATTCAGGCTCAGATGGCAAAAAAACAAATGCTGCACCTGAAAACCTAGCCCCATTTTTTTTCTCTTACCCTTTGTCTCTCTCTTTTTGGAATAGGACAACTGTCCATTCGTGTACAACCCCAGACAGTATGACTATGACCGTGATGACGTGGGCGACCGTTGTGACAACTGCCCATATAATAGTAACCCAGACCAAACAGACACTGACAACAATGGAGAAGGAGATGCCTGTGCTGTGGACATTGATGGAGATGGTGAGCACTGGAAACTTAATGCAAAAATTATCCTTCCAAAACGTACATCTTTACGTCAGTAAGGTTAAACTTTTTGAGTAATAGATTTTGTATTCTTATCAGTGGCTTTTTATATATTATGTTTCCCATGATTCCCCAGGCATCCTGAATGAAAAGGACAACTGCCCCTATGTGTACAATGTTGACCAGAGAGATACAGACCTGGACGGAGTGGGAGATATGTGTGACAACTGCCCTCTGGAACATAATCCTGATCAGGTGTTTGGACCTCATCCTTCCCTATTTCCTTCCACCTCACCCACCCACAATAATCCACATTCATCTCCTTTCTTTTTTCTGTAGCTCAGCATACATCTGTCTTTCAATTGAGACGAGCCTCAGTGATTAGCCCTCTGTTGCTGTCTAAGCTTTATCACACCATGTAAAAGTGGAGAAAATCCTCCATGCAGCTCAAGGGCACATCAGTTAAATAATGCATAGATGGGGGGCTAGGAGTCTTTTCAATGGCCCATTGACATTAACTAGCTAATGTGAGGGAGGAGGCCCACAGGCTGTATACATGCCCTGTCTGCACACCACAGACCGGCCCACCTGTGCCATGCTACACTGAGAAATAGGAATGTGTTGAACAACGGGATTTAGAAAAAGGATGAGGGAAGCAGAGGGGGAGTCTAAATCTACATTAATGTGGTCTTAAAAGAGTGAATAGTAGACAGCAAATAAAGTCCACACAAAGAAAAATCAACATGAGACAAGTCTACACATGGACTGGCAATGTTACTGAGATCTTTGAAGCAGAAATCTCGATTCTATACCTTTATCCAAATCCTTACTTCCCACCCCTGTACCCCTCCATCCACCCATTTTCTACCACTTATCCTGTTAAGGGTTGCAGGGGGAGCTGGAGCCTATCCCGGCATCAATGGGCGAAGACGGGGTACGCCCCGGACAAGTTCATCGCAGGGCTGATATATAGAGAGAGACAAACATCCACGCTCACATTCACACCTACAGGCAATAGAGTTACCAAATAGCCTAACTCCCTGTGTATCCAGGGCTATCACGATTTACCCTTTTAATGCAGATAATGAAGCCACATTCATCAAACCTAGAAAAGGAGAAGCAACAGTCTTGTGAAGTAACGATTGCTTTTCAGCAGCTGGAACCTGTTGACGGATTTTGAAAAAAATTTAGCTTGGCAAATTTACAGGGGAAAAGGGATTTCAGCACAAAGAAAGAACAATGGTAGCTGGGACATGTTGGAATGTGATCACCTAACATGCTTATACTTAATGTTCCCATTAACCTATATATTAAGTCAAAACCCTTGACACCAAACATTGCACTATTTCAGGTGGATTCAGATGACGACCGTGTGGGAGACAAGTGTGACAGCAACCAGGACATTGATGAGGACGGACACCAAAACAACCTGGACAACTGCCCATACATACCCAACGCCAACCAAGCTGACCATGACAAGGATGGCAAGGGAGATGCCTGTGACCATGATGACGACAACGATGGCATCCCTGACGACAAGGACAACTGCAGGCTGGCCTTCAACCCTGACCAACTGGACTCAGATGGTGAGCAAACTGGGCCATGTTTCAGATCTAAAGGAGGCAGTTGTAAATGGTTGTAAAGTAGCAATAGCCTTAAGACCACAGCACATCCAGATATCTAATGGGTATGAATATTTTTTCAGGTGATGGTCGTGGAGATGCTTGCAAGGATGACTTTGACCAAGACAATGTGCCTGATATCTATGATGTGTGTCCGGAGAACTTTGACATCAGTGAAACGGACTTCCGCAAGTTCCAGATGGTTCCTCTTGACCCCAAAGGCACATCACAGATTGATCCTAATTGGGTTGTCCGCCACCAGGGCAAAGAGCTGGTTCAGACCGTCAACTGTGATCCTGGCATTGCCGTTGGTATGTTAAATGTATTGTGGTTGTCTACAGAAGCCCTTTTATCCAAAGAACATACAATCAATATCTGTGAAGTTATTATTGAATCAAAATTCTGCAATTCTGACCCCAAACTTGGATTTCTTGCTCAGGTTACCATGAGTTCAACGCAGTGGACTTCAGTGGGACTTTCTTCATCAACACAGAGAGGGATGATGACTATGCTGGATTTGTGTTTGGCTACCAGTCCAGCTCCAGGTTCTATGTTGTGATGTGGAAGCAGATTACACAGACTTACTGGTCAAATAAGCCCACCAAGGCTCAGGGTTACTCTGGTCTGTCAATAAAAGTGGTCAACTCTACCACAT
>KV751333.1:8182787-8212213 GCA_001698575.1 Mola mola
CAGACCAAGGACACGCTGGAGAGATTATATCTCTCTCCTGGCTTGGGAACGTCTTGGTGTCCCCCCGGAGGAGTTGGTGGAAGTGGCCGGGGAGAGGAACGTCTGGATCTCCCTGCTCAGGCTGTTGCGCCCGCGACCCGGACCCAGATAAGCAGCAGAAAACAGAAACGAGAAACAAAATGAAATGACAGATCATTGCTAATCATTTTTTCAGGTTTGGTACCAAAAATTGATGCCTCCTAACTGCTCCCCAACTTACACAAAAGCATCACTGTTGCCACTGAATTTGTGGTCTATCTATGCTTTAGTTGACTTCAACATAGTTTGTGTTCTTTATTTTGGATAAAGGCACATACCAACGATGACAAAAATGTAACCATTAAGCTGAAGGGTTTGGGAAATATAAGTGATTATAAAAGAGAAAAGGGAAAGCACTGTAAAAAAAGAAAAAAAATACCCAGATGTCTCCATCATATATGCATATAAGATCTTGAAATAGGTTTTTGATTCTTTTTCAGTTTTTGTCATCTGAGGTTGTGGTAAATACCTTGGGCTGCCTCCCACTCACAGGCGACACTGTGACCTTCTGCACTCAACGCTGGCTTGGTAGACTCTGAAAATGACAGGGTAGAATCACAACAATCATATGATGGGTTTTAACTGCATGATTCCCGCCAGCGTCTTTTATCTACTGTACACTTTGGTGTCATCAAACATCTCAGTCGTAGAAAAAAAATCTTTGACTGTTATATTACACACCCACTAAACTGTTTCAGCTGTCATCTGCAGGAGTGGGGCACCCCATGTAATTACATGGAGGCTCAGAGAGTTTAGGGCCATGTGACGGAGGCCAGGTAAATCTGTTGAGACATGAAGAGTTACATTTGGAATTCACGCTTTGTAGTAATGGAGACGTTAAATAGGTGAAAACACATACTTTGAATCAGATCAAAACAGTGAGTTGAGAGTAAGTTGATACATTTTTGTTAATTCTTGCTAATTTTGTAATTCGTAAATTGAGCAAAAATGCAATAAAAGACTGGTTCTTATAGTGATGATAATTTTTGGATTTGTTAGGTAAGATAAGAAGTCCAGTTGCTTCCTACTAAACACTCCAAGATTAAGATGACCTGGATGACTGAGAACCTTCACGGACATGTTCTCAACCTGCAGACAAACATCAGACACAGACATAACTTCTACATGCTTGACTTTACACCCAATTTAACTCCTCCATTTATAGAAATTAAATTAAAAAGAAATCAATCAGGAAAAAAACACATAATATATACCTCATCAGAACTTTTCTGTCTCTTCATTATTATCTAGACACGTCAAGTTAATCAGTCACAATTCTATGTGATTGAATTAAATGTCCACAATTTATTTTCTTTTACACCCCTGGAAGGAGTTAAAAGAAATATTCTGTCTGTGTGACATGTTTCTGGCTGCACACGACACCACTGTGCGTCAGTCAACGCTGCCCTCTGAGCGAGGTCACCACGCTACATCGGCTCCTGCTTATCTTCACTTTCACTGACGAGCTCTGCTGTCGTGTGCTTCACTGGACAGAGACAGTACTTCTCCAGTGGACAACTCGAGCCGGTGTCTTTTGTCTTAACACAGATGGGGATTTATCGGACTCCAGTGCTGTGATTAATTCGCCTGAAATTTGTAGTGGAAACACAATATGTGAATTACCATTAATTGAATTCCTCAGGTACCTCATTTACAACAAATATCAAGCTTCATTTAATCCATTTATCATACAGAGTGCTTCATAGAAATGATTCTTCCTGACGCACAACGCTGGACATAGGATGGCATAAAGTGTGTGTGTGTGTGTGTCTATTCTTGCTTGAGTCCCTGCACGTGCCCATAAAGACTTTCAGTTTGCCATTGACCTAATGCTGCACTAAATGGGAGTGCTGCTGCCAGGATGATGCTCTGGAAGTGCCTGAGGACTCTTCTCTCTGCCCACTGCAGGATGATCTGGATGCAATTAAAGTCCAATATGAGAGCGGGAAAGGTAGGCGTGTCAGATGTGCACAGCTAAACCAGGCTGCTGTGGCAGTGTCCAGATGTGATCCTGCTCGACCTGCTCCGAGTGTGGCATAAGTCACTTTGCTATTAAAGCAGGAGGATGTCAGAGTTTCAGGGTGTTCCAGGTGTTATATGGGCGCTAACCAAAATTAGAGACCACGTCTCCCTTCAGGCAAAGGTTGGTTTTACTCACCTAAACATCATGCTGAGGGCAAACTTTGGATCTAGCATATGTCTGTATATATTATCTTATCTGATTTAAGCCAGTATAAATATTAGGGGTTGGTGTTAAATAAACCTGAGTACCAAAAAAGCGCATCCACTGCACACAGGAAGACAGATGTTTGCCCACGCCCCACGTCTTGTCTTACACTGTCTGTTCAGATACTTCATGATTCAAACCATGAAATTATAAACTGTATATCTGGCTATTTTGAGGTTTTATACTTTATACAGATGGACGACACATATAGACTTCCTTCAAATGTACAGAAACAAAGCCAAAATAGTTGGAGCCTGCAGAGTAGCAGTAAAGCTACCGCATCAAGTTTACCGCCCAAACACCTGCCTGTCCAAGCAGGAGCACTGCTTAGCTGTCCATCATGATGTTTAAACCCTATTTTTATAACATCACATAACTAATTAAAATCAACCAGATCAGATAAAGTAACACTTGAATATATGAGGTATGATGAGACCAACATGACACTACAGAAACCATTGTTGGAAAAAAAAACAACTTACATCTCACTCCCTCCTTTCAATGGTCTAAAGGTACAGATTGTGAAAATCAGTGCAATTAATGGTGGGATAGTAGAATGCAATCAACAGAGTACTGCCTCGCTGACTCCTCCCTCTCCATTCACCTAAGATATGAGAAATATGGTGGTCGTCCTATGTTTGATCCTCCGTTTAGCGTAACATAGGTTAATTAACTTGGGACAAACTTCCAGCAGACTGTTAATAACAAAATCCTTGTATTCTTTCTTCTTTCTCACCTTTTAATTCCAAATTTTATGCCAGCTGACACTACTAAATAAACTGAGTATTCTAAGATTTTTATAATATGTACAGTCCATTTTTTAATGTAAAGTGAATACATACTGACTTTAATATATTTACAAAGATTATATCACCTGTTTGCAAGTAGATATTCTTAAATTCTTCACGCTGGACCTCAAAGTAATCAAAACTTTGTTTGTTTTACTGTATCAGCAACAGTCCTTTTTCACAGCAGCCATTTTGGCAAGAAATGGCAGGGTGAATACAGTTTTACCTAAAGGTTCTGTTCTCTTTATGGCAAATAGTATAAAAGTGCCACTCTTGTCTTGTTGGCTCGGATTGGCTCTGCGGTGCTACATGGAACAGAACCTTACTTCTATTCATCACACCTTTGTTTACCTGCATCATGTCAATATGGGTGCCATGAAAAGGGTCCATTGTCCATAGTGAATACAGGACTGTTTATCCATTAGGTGCTAACTAGTTTTGTACATATTTTGAGCTATAATGAAGAATTTATTGAAAAAGTAAAGCTTGATGATATTAATTAATGTCATGTCAATGCCATCTATTTAGTGTTCACAGAGTATAAATCTAAACCCTGATTTCCAGTATGAAATGATATGGGGCTTTTCTGAAAAATCCTCTTTGTAGGTAGATTATAATCTTTTTATTTTGAGGATGCACTTTCACAGGATCTCATTTTGACAGAACAAATAAGTAAACACCTAATTACCACTTACACATGTCATATCAAATGATCAGATCACGGCCAGCAGTACCAAAAGTGGATTATGTTTCACCATTGTGCAGCTTCGCAGTGCAGTGAGGTGATTACAGTCTGCTTTGCTTCACCAGGAAGTCCCCAAACAAGGTGTAGATTAAGTACAGGATAAACACAATTAGCTGGTGTGGTAACACGAGTAAATCAGATTGGTCCCCCCGGATTATAAACAAAGGGTCATTTCAAAATACACAAGAAGTTATCCTGTAAACAAGGACCTTATGTCCTCTGCAGAAGGAACAGGGAAGGAGTGCCTCCTGGGGAACAGATTTTCATAACTCTGTTGGTGTTCAGTCCTGTTATATAAAGCGATCATCTGCTGCTGAGAGCTTGACATGCAATTCCAACATGCAACCAAGCAACTGATGCACCTGCACAAAAAAAAAAAAAAGGAAGGTTTATTAAAAAAGCTACAGGAGAGATTATATGCTTGATGGGCCATTATTCCAAAACCCCCACTAATCTGAAAAATATTTTATTGGGCAGAATGATCATTTTCCCAAAAACTTCCATTGCTCTGAAGAACTATTATTTGAACAAAGTACACTCTCTGGTTTCAACCATTTAAGGTAGGTAATTTAACGGACTTAAGAAACAACCTTATTGTAAAGCAAACATGATAATTTCCTATTTAACCGAATGATTTTGATTCTAAAACCGCATTCTAACCTTTTGTTAGACTGAATGGGCTGTCAGAAAAAAAAAGTATCGGACAAATGGAACAGACTATTAAGGTTATACAAAGATTGCCGGTCTGTACGCTCTCACATCTGCACCGTGATAAAAAAGCCCTGGTTGACCATTAATGCTCCTTTGCTAAGCCCCGCCCACTTCAGTTACTGTTGCTACATTTTTCAAGCTTTTACACCTAGCGAGTCAAATAGGGAGTTGTTTTTTGTTTTTTTTTTACTATATCGATGAGAGACATTCCAAAGGAAAAAGTATCAAATTTCTGGAAAAACTGCTTGTAAATATCAGAAAGAAAAGAAAGAAAGGTCCTCAATATGCATGCGAGTAGTTCATTCACAATATCATTTGTCGGCAGAGTAATGTGACTGCAGAGGACATTAAAACAGAGGGAAAAGCTCACCGCTACCAGTGAAAACATCAGGCGCCCCACGTCTCGACAATTCACGTGAAGGATTAACATATAAAGGAACACCAATGTTCTTGTACAACAGGGCCAATATATCAATATATCATTTATTAGGTAGCATCTTACCTTGGAACAAACAAAGGTATTTTTATTTATCATTGATGGATGTTCTATTCATACGCGACATCCATCTGACACCTCCTTCTAAACTTTTTGGGATGAGATGCCAGACTTGCAGGTCCTGTAAGCACACAGCTTTGGCATATTGGCTTGTGCTGAAAGCTTGACAGGCCTCCTGTGCATAGTTACGGTTGCTGACATCGGACTGGACAGTGGCTGTTTCAGGGAGGGGCTTTGTGAAGAGTCAGTTGGTGGAGTATTATGCTGTGGTCCCTTTTTGTTTGTATACATTTTTATTCTTGGGTCTATTTGGAACAGAATGGTGTATTACAAAGTAAGATTAACGGGTTAATTAGGTATATTGAAGCTATATCTAGACTTTTTAGTGTCACAATGGCATCTCTCTTTTAGGCCTGTTGGATCACCAACGGTAACTTATGCTGAACACATAACCTGGTCTGGTGAGGTTATGTTCAGAGTTTCAGATAAAAATCATTTTTTAAATGAGCTGCCTTTCATAAACTACCGTCCTGGTGATATTCCTTTGTAAAATAGAATATAGAATGGAGGACATACAGAATAGACAAACTTGCTGAGATAGTGCAGCACCTACAGTAATGACATCAAAAGAAGGGGGTTGATTATAATAGCACAGATTATGCTTCTTGTTGTGTTTTATTCTACACAACAGACTAAATGTGTTCAGTTGTTGATGCAGAAAATCAGTTTTAATATGCACTTTTTGGTAATTTTTCACATCATATCATCCAAACACTGAAGGAATGATGAAGGATCAGCAGCTGTTTGTGATTGGCTGCTGATTGAGTCCATTTACGCTGCTGCTAACACAATTAAAAGAACACAGCTTAAAGCTGATCCGTTTACGTGCTTTTATCACAGATAATATTCAATTATGAAAACCAATTTCACCTTGAGTTGTGATTTCTTGTGTCCTTCATTATGGGAGAGTGTCAGACCTAAATACAAAATGTTTAAAATCTGCTTTTAAAAATGTAAGAGCTTGTGTAGTTTTATTAGAAATATTATTTCAGATTGCAGATATGAAAAATTTAAACACTCATCACATTTTTGATGGTATTCCCTGTGCTTTGGGCGCAGCTCCATTAGAACAACCTGTTCATGATGAATGAAGAAGGTGGCCATTGATCGGCTCATTTTGTGTGGAAGAAGAGTCAAATGATGCACAGAAACATTTTTAGGGGAAAGTGCAAAGAGCCTGAAGAAAAAACCCTGCGTTAACATAGAATGTTGATATCGACATTTGTGATATCCATAATCTCAGGGCTTCGGGGTCTGTTGGGACAGCTCCCACTAAGAAAACCTGGCTCTGTTCAACTTGCTTTGTAGTATATCCCTCATGTCTTAAACCAGATGACACACTTGAGTGATGGCCCCTTCATTAACTTAAGGACACGGGAGTAATTGAATAAATGTCAAAAGAAAAACAGTGATGTTTAATGTAGGGGTAAGAATGTAGAGGGAAAATAATACAGAAGTGAATAAATCTCAAAATGAATCCATTAACACTTAATAGGGGAAAATGAAATGAGACAATACATAAACAAATCAGGAAATTAATTAACGTTTATAAATGCAGAGGCAAAATTCTAACAGAAATACCAATTTATGCAACATTTTATAAATTAATTAAATTAACACTATCTTGGTACATTTAATGGCATTTAAATCAAGTAATTTACATTGGCTTTTTTTATTTTGGCAGTCTTTATCCTCCATACGATTCAGGTTGTAGATGTCAATAATAATAATCATCTCCGTTATGAATTGCTTTTTATTGCTTAATATTGCTTTTATCAATTTTTACTTCAGGTAAGAGCTAGAATATAAAATGGTTAAGACACTAAATTTGACCAGCCATATCTCTATAGAGGTTTAATAATGCAAAACGTTTCAATTGACATTCAAACTGTAGGCAGTAGCTTGTTCAGGTGACAGCAAAGACGCTGAACACTTGAAGGTTTTCAGACTCTAGCTTGTCAGACCAAGGCAGAATTTCACATGTGTTTCAACAACACCCTTTGTGTGTAGTGTCTGAAAGAGGACCTTTGGGACCCTTTGTGGCACCCAAACCCACCTCAATGTTAAGAATTCCCAGACAACATTTGAATCCTCACAAATGTCAGCATATGGAGAAATCAGGCCACTAATCGTCCTTTGTCATCCAGCGACATTCCCAATGTTCACCCCTGGCAACTCGGACTTAGGGAAGCGCAGAGATTTTGTTTGACAGCCGTGTCACCGAGCTTAGTGCTTCTCAGGGCGGGGCTGACCGCCTCTCATGGGGGACCCCTATGGACTGTGTTTGGGTGAAGAGAGGGAAACTGTGGTGAGCTGATATCACAACACAATGTAGTCCAGATGAGAGCTCCAAAATGGTAAGTCTGCCAGACATCAAAACAAGGTTACAAATTTTATTAATGAGTCTGGCTTTTATTCACACGAGGCATATTTACAGGATACAGCCACAACATTGAGACAGAAAACATTCTTCGCTTGGTCAATTCAGACTGTACCCTTGCTCCTGCTAGGAAGACGGGGTGTTCTATTACTACAGCAATGGTCACCTTAAAGATTTTACACAATGTAAGTCTCCACAATATATTACTCTAGTGTGTTTTAATTAAGGATTCTTCATTATTTCGAGCAAGGCCACTTTTTAATATTTCGACTTTAGAAATAGTCAAAGTATAAATGTACAAAAAAAAAATCAAATGATGCAGTGTGATCTAGAGCCCAGAAATTAGAATCCCAGAATAAAACTATTTGACGGCATCTTTTACACACTGTTGCTATGCATTTCCACAGTATTTCAATTTAGTCTTATTACAGAGCTGTTCTTGAGCTGATTATGGATTTCAAAAGAAAACATGCTTATCCGTAATTCAAAATGTTTCCAGGGTGCACAGGTTTGCATAGATATACGTTTTTAATAAAGATCTAAAATCACATACTACAACATACTGTAGAAGCAGGGACATTGGTATTTGTATAGAGAAGAAAACTTAAAACAGTTGTCACCACTGCAAACTTGTTGAAAAAGAGAGGTTTTTTGAGGTCAAGGCTCACACCAAAAATGTCAAACCTGCCACTTGACAAAATAGAAAAATATCTTGCCAGGATCCTCGCCTTAACATCAAAACAACTGTGCGGAAAATCACATTTTCAGCATCTCAGCACAAACATTGTCTTTGATGCCATTTTTGTTTGGTTGCTACTGTAATTGTCCATTTTAAAAATAATTATGTGGTTGAAATTATGCGATTACAGGCAAGGCCTATTGGAGAGGCTCTAAAACTCACACGGAGCTTTCCTGAACCAAAATAACCTGAGTCTAATTCTAGCTACTCTTTGGCCAGCAGAGGGCTGTTTTTATGTTACACTGCCTTCAGCTATTCCTGTCACTTCTCCAACGGGTTCAGATAAACACTTCCATTCAACAATTCCAAAGACATAGTTGAGAGACCGTGATTATAGCCTTGGGAATGTCATAAAAATATCTCCAATGGTTGGGAGGGGTGCGCTGACAGCCACAGCTTCTCTTCCTTGTTTCTATTTTTCTGACAACTTTCCTTTCTCAGGCTTAGTGACCCGTAAGGCGACCTGTTTCTGCACGTGCCGAGAGGTTCCGCTCAACTAAAAGTAGACCTGCTCTAACAGTCTGGTTCCCTGCATGCTGAGGCCTTAGAGCAAAGCAGCTGTATTTATTCTGCATACTGAATGTGACCCTATACTAACTGTATATGTTTGGTTGGTCTACAGAAACTATGAATTTACCATACAAGCAAAAACAAAGTAAAGCCATTTTAAATCCAACAATTAATATCCACAATGTGTCACCTAGACTCCAGTTCTACCTTGACTACTGAGACACTAAACAAACCCCACACAAGCAGTCGTGTCAGGTTGACTCGGTCAGCTCGTCAAAGACACGAAACAGAGAAGAAAATGTTGACCACAAAGGTCAACGTGTCTGCAGTGTAACTCCAGAAAATATGACAATGGAGCCCTGTTACTGTCTGTTGGGGCCTTGCTGTGGATTTACTGTGCTAGATCTCTAAGCCCAGGGAGGTCTGAACAGAACTAACTGTATATTTTAAGCGGGAGAAAGGGAATGCGCAGAATATCCAGATTCGGAGAGGTATGTAAGATGTTACATCAAAATAGATGCATATTTGTGCACAGCTAACCACATCTCACAAAAGAAGCAATGGCCGTCTGTAAAAACATTGAACACAGACCATCTAGAGCAAACAAAATCCTTTCTCCTTGAAATTCATCCTCTTGAACCAAACATGATGAATGCTTGATATTTTGCTCTGCCCCAGGCTCTAAAGAAATTCCTGACTTTCTCCAAACATACTTGAAACTTCCAGTTGAAGTGCAGAGACCTGACAAAGGCACAGAGCATAAACAGAAAGTAACCAAGACTTCCAGACCTTTTCATTGACTCATTCCCACACTGATAAGGAGAAAGAGGCTAATGTATGGAGGACCAGCTTAACAAAGCTCGCTAACCTCAGAGTTAACTGGCTTACCAACTATTGAATGGATCTAAAGGTAAAGTCTGTGGTCTCTTGTAAGATAAATCAGTCGGGGAAAAATAAAAGCTATCTTAACCAAGTAGTAGACTTAGAAAAGGCCACTTAGCCACCAGGGAAAAGAACTTGCTGTTACAGCCGACAAAGCTCAGGCTCGTCTTTTGCTTCTCATGTTTTTTCCGTGGCCGTGGCTTCCATTTTACGCTGCAGTCACACTAGAAGAGGTCTGGATGACTAGTTCCAATTCATGTGATCGGATTAGGTAAGGAAGAACATGGCAATCTATTTGTTCAAGATGTTCTTCCATATATATATTCGAAATCTGAAAAATCTTTTCCAGCAGTTCTAAATTCTACAGTCTCTTTAGGTCCATGACATAGCAGAAAATAACACTTCAGTGTATATCATGCATTCAAAAAATATAATTTAACAAAACAATAGCAATGTCAATACTATGTACAATCAGACAAAGCGCAGAAGATCAGAAACTCACCTGAAACTCAAGCCTATTAAACCTGTTAGCGGCACTTAAAAACATATTTAATGTGAAATGTATTCAAATGTAATCTCTGGAGTTTAACTATATGTCAACATTAAAATTAACACAATTCCAATATGAAAAGATACTTACAATAAAATATACAGTATGTTTCACCTTTCAACATTAATCAAGAAGGTAGCGCTAAGGAGCCTCTGACTCCAGATTTGCTTAAGGTGCTATGAAAGAAATTTAGTTGCCGTTACTGCCAGGGAGGAGCAGTTGGTTTGTTGATTTCCCAATACAGCAGTTGTGCGCATGCTGAATACTTGGCTCACTGCGTAAGTCCAGGATTTTGTCAGAAACGGTTCCAACTCGCTCCTGCTTGCAGCCTCTACAACACAGTTTTCCTTGCTGGCTCTGAAGTTTCGGATGTTGTCCTCCTCAACACTTCTAGCATCTTCCTTACCTCTGCCATCAATGCACCCTTTGTATGACTTGTTTTTTTTTTATGAAATACTGTATTCACTTTAAAATAAACATACTGTATATAACTTTAATAATGTGGCTTACCTTCGATATGAAATCTCATTCTGTTAAGAATGCATGATATAGCAGAAAAAGGAAAATTGCAATTATTTTGATGGATATGATATACAATTAGCAACACTGATCATTTACATCATAGATTTTATTTTCAATGAAACTGTATGATTAAAGTATGATTATCATAAATTGTCGTGATGCAGTGTTTGTACAGGTTTATACTAACCAAACAATACAGACATGTTTTCTTACATCTGGATAACAAGATTTTAAGCTCAGAGCATCTTTGCAGGACTACGGTGCTTCATTATTATGCTGTCTTCTCATACCTTTATTGAATAATTGCAGCTTCTGGCAATCTGGATATTGCATTTTAGGCAATTTGCTGTTTAGACTACATTGCAAGTAATTGGGAAGTAGTGCATACCTACATCCAACTAAAACTACACTAAACAGTGACTTTAAAATGTCCAGACAAGGTGCAAATAAACGTTGTGGCTTTAAATCTATAAGTTATACTTGCTCCAATAAATGTAAGAAACAAGGGTTTATGAACAACAAAGGAACACCAATTATTAGTTAAATCAAGTCATACAATAAAGGTGCAGCACTGAAAGTAATGCTAGTCAATGGCATACTGTATGTTTCCCTGTCCTAGTAGTATTTTGCATTCTAAAACACTTTCTTTTGTCTCTCTCTTTCTTGTATCAGGCAAATCAGAAACAAGCATCATGTTAAGACCCGATAGGGATTGGCAAATCACACATATTTTGCTAAATAACTGTAAATCAGTGACAGAGAGACAAAAAAATTGACCTGTATTTAATCTTAATAGGTGACTTGACAGGCTTAAACATACTTTTAGATTGCTCTGTCACTTTAAGTGCCTTAGTTCAAAGAAAACCTTCCAGATAGCTTTACTTTGTAGGTTTAGGGTGATGAATGATGCCATCGTCCTTGACTGATGATTAGCAGCTAACTTACAGGGTGTTCAGGGGTCTAATGTTAACTCAGCTCAGACTCAGGTTTCCAGTGACTGAAACCCTTCAGCTGGTTACAAGATAGAACGTTAGTTAAATGATCTTAAAAAGTCCTAAAAAGTGAGGACTACGTGAGCTGTAACAGGTTTCATGACCAGTCAGACCGTCTGACAACAGTTATGGAAAACTCTGAGCTAACCGCTTAACTCTGTTTAAAGATTTGGAGGCTCAACACAACTACGGTTATGGACATGAGCCCATGGAGACAAAGATGCTTTTAAACCAGTCTGAGTTGATTTAATGTGTGGGGAGTTGTGGTGTCTACAGTGTTGAACTGGTGAGGATCCTCCCATCTCGCCTGAGCCAGTCAGCTTTTCTAATAAGATAATTACACATAGTCAAAAAAGTCTGCAACTAACTACGGATAGCATCGTACATCACGATTCATGATGATTCAAAAAATATATAAAAATCCTCTGAAGTTTCGCTAAAAAAGAGAACCTATGCTTATTTTTTGTCAAAAATCTGCTACATGACATAGATAGATAGATAGATAGATAGATCACTCTGCTTTCTAAAGTTTTAAATTAACCAGTCAGGTTATTTTCCTCCTGGTGAAATTTTCAGCCAAACGACAGCCTGCCAAAAAGCCCAACCTGAAGTGTAGTAGCCTAACTCCATGAGTCCTCGTGTCTGGCTCTGTCTCCTCCCTGCATCAGTTTGGCCCTCGTTCAATCCACCTCTCGCCTGTTAAAACCTCTTTTTTACTGCATACTTTCCAATGCACTCCTCACCCTGAGCTTTACAATTTTCCCGGTCTTCACGGCACCAGTAAAGCATTTTTGGAGAGTCCTATTTTATTCTTTTTTAAATGGTCTAAATAAGAATTAAAGAAGAAAGATTTGGGAAGATTTTGACCAAAGCAAAAGATAACTGTTCTGGTTTCTCTATACTTTAGGAAAGGTCATGCCTGTTTAACATTAAAGTTCTAAAATACACAAGAAAATGTCATATCTAAACTGGTAAATCCTCTGCTCAACGTGTTTGTTTCCAACTGAAATCGGAAACATCGATCCAGCAGTGCTGCTTAATGATGCTCAATTACAAAGATGCAGATCTCCACTGCCACGCTAGAAAAGATGCAGTCAGGCTCAGCTATTAATGGCGCTTTAAGTATATTTCCCTTGTTCTTTGCTCCCAGGGAAGCAAAAACAAATGATATCTTCTCTCCTTAGTCTCCAAAAGAGAACTAAGACTGCAGGTCTAAAGTAGCAGTTTGCTGTATGCAATATACAGTGATTTAAATTTGCTCATCCAAGGTGGAACTAATTACTGTTTTTATTTTTTTTTAAAGAAAGTAAAGTATTGTAATGACTAGTGATGCACAAGTACTCATCATCATTATGACACAGCGAGAGTATAAACTGTAAGGATTTTCATTTAAGGACAGATTTGTAACACTGGAATAGTTCTGCACTGATATTTTTTTTTCTTTTAATGTTTTAAAAAACAATCTGACCACTGGCATAGACACATGTGCAGAAAATTCAGTGTTTTTGTCTTGTTTGACGGATTTAAAGTTGGATTTATTGAATTACAAAAAAAATCCACCCCTGCGTCCTATTTTATCAAGCTAAAGTATCAAAACAGAAAAAGTATTTCATTGTTTTCAGTGGATGGTTACACAAAAATTTGCTCTTTGCAGTTTTGCAGTTTATTTGCTGCAAACACACATTAGAACTTTGTCACATATCTGGTTTTCAGAGAAATTCCTGACATATTGAACCAACAAGCGCAGAACATGAACATTGCTTTCAGAACCTTGAGAACAAGTTTCATGTCCTAAACAGCTGACACAACCACTATCTTTCAAAGTTCTCTGTTTATGAGGGAGACTTTTATTCTTTTCAAAATCTAGCAAACATTCCATGTGGGCAAATTTACTGCATCTTTCGCTGCTTTTTTTTTTGTTGACTCCCTTGTAGTTTGTCCATTTTTCTGTTTCTGTTTTTTTTTTTTTTTTTTTTTTTTTTTTTTTTTTTTTTTTTTTTATTGTTTTGTTTTTTGTTTTTTTGTTACATGCACTGTCATTCTTGTAGGGGAAAATTCAAGGATTTGGCGATGCTCATTCAGGTCTGGCTTCCCTCTGAAAATACCAGCTTGCTTTCTAAACTTCTGACTGTCCTGTTAAAAGTCCTCGGTTCTAAATCTGCATTGCGTTGGGTGAGGCTGTAAATCTCGACATACAGTAAAGATGTGGACATGGTATAAATCTCTCACTTGTCTTTGCCCTGTGGCCTTCTCCTCTGAATGGGGATCAGTATTTCAGGCACACCTGCTCACCTTTCCCAGCCTGCAGCCCAGGGACAAGGGAGAGTGAAGGCTGAAAAAAAAGGAGAGGAGGCCTTGGAACAGCTTGGAAAGGTGTGATGACCCTGCATGCCCTGAGAAGTAATAGTCATGCCTGAGGCTTTATACTTTGTGGTTTTGGGTCATGCGCAAGAGCGCTGTCACGTGCTTAGGAAAGATTCATGGCCAGTGGATTTCAGAGCGGTGAATGCTGGCACACTTCGAGACAGGCACACAACATGCAGTTTACAAAGGCTTGAAACAACACACTCAATACTCTCAAGTAGCCGAGACCGCCTACACAAACTCACTGCAACGTGACTGTGACTGTTTTTTATTCTGATTTTCAAGGGAAATAAAAAAAAAAAAAAAAAAAAAAATGTGATTTGTGTACTAAATACCCATAACAATCTTGTGTTGCCGCTTTTATGAAAGCAGAATACAGCTTTTGCCCCTTTGGTCCAACCTCATAATTCATTCTGTCTCAAGGTTATACCTCAAAGAATGTCATCCATAGTCTCTTAGCATTGCCTGCAGTGTAACAATAATATATTATATACACCAGAGGTGAAATAAAAGAACGAAACCTTTTGAAATGTGCACAGACTGGGAGAATATGAAAGCAAGCTTAGAAGAATAGATGATCGGCCTAAATAATGCCAAACAAGCATTGTGTGAGTGTTAAGCAGAGTCCTGCTTTCTATTAGCACCAGCTCACTAACTAACCAGTGCAGCCAGACTTTCCAGATGTGTCTGTCCTTGCATTGTCCTCAGTGCCGCTCTGAGATCCCACCTTAAGGCTGCAAACCAAGACAAGGAAACGCACACAGCATGGGGAGCCCACTTAGCCAGCAGGCATCTGAAAGAGTTGTATGTATGCAGGAAGCTGGACAGACTGACGGAAGGCTGAATCTCCTGAAGGTATGCCACGTTAGCGCCACATCTCTGCAGTCAATGACTGGGCACATTGCCCATTATTTGTTTTTTCATTCAGTGTTTTAAAGTCTCATTTTGCTAATAGGTCGCTGTGCTTTCAGGTCTTTGTAGTCTATAATTAAGAGTAAACATAGGAAGTCTCTGTTCTTAACAGCCCCTACAACCGGATATACTTTACCTTAATCACTTGTATAATATTGTTTAATACAATCAAACAGGACACCCTTGCTGTTCGCCCCCTGTGATCTCATGGGATGGCATGGGAATAGTACACCATATCACTTGTCACTTTATGCATTTTAAGCTTTCTCTATATCATTTTTTCTTTTTTGCTGTTAGGCTGCTCTCTTACATCATGTATCATTTGTTGTCTTATGGTCAAGTGTCCTGAGCTGAAGTTATGAATTATAATTACTTGGTTAAATTTAGGCTATGCTACAAAAAACTACGTTGGTTTCTCGCTCTATCTATGTATATATCATCTATCAGAGGCCTGGGACACTGAGGGTTCTATTCTATCTCTTCTAGACAGAGATCTCCAGTGTTGTTCTTGGATTCTGCTGGAGCCACTCTCCCACTTTGGGGTCACAGCCCCGAGTGCTCCTATCACCCCAAGCACACCTGATGTCTTTACTCTCCAAATCTTTTCCAGCTCCTCTTACAGCCCTTGGAATTTTCTCAGCTTCTTGTGTTCTATCTTCCTGATGTTGCTATCACTTGGGATTGTGACATCTACCGGTACTGCTTTCGGTCATTCTCAATCACATTTAGAGGCGTCACCTATTTTGATCCCGGGACTTCTATGTATGTTGTACCTGCCTGCATCTTGCACCCTGCTATTATGTGCTGCACTGTCTCAGGGGCATCTTTGCACAGTCTGCACCTTGGGTCCTGTCTGGTGTGGTAGACCCTGGCCTCTATCGATCTTGTTCTTGTGATGCAATGATCAGTGCCTCTGTGCTCTATGTTTTCTCAATATCAGCCACTTCCTGTATCTGTCAGTGGTACATCCCGTGCAGGGGCTTGTCCCTCCATGCTGGTCCCTCTTCCTCATTGTCATCTTCACTGGGTTTCTGCTGCCTGAGGCATTCACTTAGCAGGTCATCATTGGGGGCCATTTTCGTTATGTATTCCTGGATCTTGGTTGTTTCATCTTGGATAGTGGCTCTGGCACTCACTAATCCTTGGCCTCCCTCTGTCCGCTTTGTATACAGCCTCAGGGTGCTGGACTTGGGATATACGATCACAGACAGGGCATAGGTTTCGATGGCTAAGATCTTGTTCTGACCATTCTGTTGACTTTTCAGGACCTGGCTTACTCTGCGTAGGTATTTGGCTGTGGCTGACTTCTTTTGTTGCACCTGCATGGTTTCCATTTTGGATCCCGAGCTATTTGTAGCTGTCCTAAGCATCAGCTATGTTGCTTTCTGTTAGTTCAGCCTCTTCAGTTGTGGCTATCTTGCCTCTCTTTGATATAATCCGGCTACAATTATTCAATTCAAATGACATTCTGAAGTCATAGCTGTAGATCCTTGTGATGTGTCACTGTCTCACACATTGCTGGCTACAGTCTGTCACATATTTTCATATACAGGAGATGACTAATAGTTAATGGTTCCAGTTTGAAAGTAGTATTCACCGTCAACTCTTTGTGATGATCTGTCCCGGGGGGTTCAGGCCTAATCAGAGCAGCAAGAAGGGCTTCTCCGTCTAACTTGAGCAATTAGATTTTGAATGGTCACACATATGTAAAATATTAATTTTAGATATGAAAAATTGAACTATCAAGTTCAGATTGCTGTGGAATAAATCACACTCAACTGTAATATAACCTTTCATTTGCAAATAATTGTTAAAAATCCTTTTTAATGGCATAAATCCTGCTCACGCAAAGAAACAAACTAAAAAACATCTGCAATGGTTACAAAGATGATGGTGGACAAATGTCAAAACAATTGACATTTGGTTTGTATCTGTGCTTGGATTTAGAGGAACAGGATATGGATCTGCCAGAGAGTGACGAGCACTGGCTCAGCAGCAAAACTCGTCATAACATACTTCTTATGTTAGACCAAAGCATCAAGTTTACAGTTGGTATCATACCGCCAACTTCCTGCAAAGACTAACAGGCATTTGATTGTCAAAACTGTCCCCCATTGATGATTTTTTGGTAATGAATCATTTTATCATCATGCTTCCTCTTTTGTGCTGAAGCAGGCCAGGACTAGATGAAATTTAAGGTTCCTCTGAGCTGATCAAGGGGACAGACAATGACATCACTTCCATGGACGCTAATAAAGCTCTGGTGTTTATGGTAAGAAAATGAAGCCAGTACTGTCAGGAGATTATTTAATCCCATAACTTTAACACAAAGAATGGAACATCGAGAAAAAACTGAAACGCATGAAGATGCGTGCAGTTATTTAGTTAGAAAAATATCTACAGAGAAAAACTTCAGTGTGGTTTTGTCAAGATATGCCAATCAAATGAGCCATCAATTTTGAGTATCAAAATCAAAAGCAACCATTCTCAAAATATTTTTGCATACACATACACCTGCATCTCAAAGCACAAGTCACTTGACTGGTCCAAGTCACAAGAGGCCTATACTATGACACAAGCTCAATCTATGTCTTTAACGTAGAATATCTTCTGTTAGCTTTTGTCATCAACCCTAACAATCATGCTTAGCAATCACATAAAGGTGGTCATCAACTCAATGCTTTCTCAATATATCCATGAGTATGTTCACATGAAAGTGGTTTCGTTTACTGTTATGACAGTTACAAACATGCCCAAGTCTGACTGCAGCAGAGAAGCATAGCTGAGCAAAATACAATGCAATTAAAGTCAAGTATGTATCTAATGCTTTTATAGTCATTGTTGACCACTCAAAGCGCTTTTACACAACATGTTTTACAGTCATCCATTCACACACACATTCATACACTGGTGGCAGTGACTACCTCCCAGGGTGCCACCCACTCGTCAAGATAGTTAACCATTCACATATTCATACACTGATGGCACAGCATCAGGAGCAAATTGGCAAATTGGGGTTCAGTGTCTTGCTCAAGGACACTTTGACATGTTAACTGCATTAACTGGGATCAAAACAGGAACCTTCCGATCACTGGACGACCCCTCTACCATCTTAGCCACAGCCGCCCACACCAAGTAGCAGGTAGCAGGTAGCCCGCGTGTCAATCGGGTCGATGACAAGTGGGATATATATATACAGTGCCCTCTGTGTATATATACAGTAAATATATACTGTATATCAAGCTTCCAAATGTATACATTTGTTGTACCCTCTTATGCAAACACCGAGCAACGGTATTTGAGGGATATTTCGTTATAAGAAAAATACATTAAATCGCAAGTCAGAGAGGCATTTTCATATCTTTAATTGTAGCAAAGGCTTTAGTGCCTCATTCTTCAATCAGTCGCCATTAAGATGATATTGATCTGCTATACAGAAGCACCAGGGACTCGCATTGACTGGATATAAAATCAGATAAAATGTATCTCCTATACACAAGAGTACATCTCTGGCCTGTGTACTTTGTTACAAACTTAATTTCTTTCATTTTTTAATTTTTAAATCCCAGACGAGTGTTTTCTTTAATACTCTTTTTTCCTGTATATACTGTGTATTTTAGATTGCCTAACCCTATACCTGCAAGACAAACCCGACTTAAATCACACTTTGGCTGTATGATAGCCTTAGCTTTTTAAAGAGTTTGAAAATGACAGAGGATGTCAGGGCATATAAAAGAATCAGAAAAATGTTCAATCATATAAATCCATATACGATAAGGTAAAAACATCGGAACCATCTGTGCTGGAAACATGTTTAATATTTAAAGTGTTTCATATTTAAAATCATGCATTGAAGAATCAAAACACACCAAACCACAAGGGCATGATAAATTATACTAAACTTTCTGAGACTCCCATCTTAAAAAACATAATATAGTTTAAATGATATAAAGTCAGAATTAAAAGCCTATATCTATATCTATATCTATATCTAAATCTACATCTATATCTATATCTATATCTTTATTTATGTACAGTATATACATAAGTAAGGAAGTTAAATATAGTATTATCAAGAGGCATCTCACAAAGCTTGATATTCAGTTTGCCTGTCAGAAACTAAAAATCAGCTTTGGTAAAAAAAAAAAAAAAGTTATGGCAAAATCTGCAAGTTAAATCAACTTATTTTTGATTGTGGGTTCCTGTTGAATAATTATAGAAACACTTCTGGTCTGTTCCCAGCTGGAATGATTATGTGTTGCTGCTCTTATTTGATTTAATTTTTGGCTCTGACTGGCATCTTCCCAACACCAGACTCATGGTTACTGTATTTTGAGCCATTTCTCTTACCAGTGGAAAGAAAACAATTCTCGGAAAGGAAAATGGATTAATTCAAACCTCAGTATCACATTGTTTTTACATCGAGGAGCACTGAGGATCTCATTTGAAAATAAACTAAACTGAAACAGGAATTTTAATGTAGCAAAAATCCGTAATTACCTCAGCCTTACATTGGTCTTCCTGCTTTAAAACTTTATTTATTGGATGTAGATTTAGTTACCTGTAAGTACATCATTTTAGATAACAGACTGCACTGAACTTTTTTACTTTTTACTTTTTACTTTTTAGATTTCTGAAACAAGAGTGACAAGTAAAATGCAGAATGTCAGCTTTTCTCATGAAAATGAACTGTAATGACGAGGAAGAGTGACAAAAACCTTATCCAAAGATGACAGACAGGAGATAGTATATAGCATGTATACAGCATTTTTTAAAAAGGAACTAGTTGGAAAGAATATTAACTTTAGAAAACCTAAAATTCATTTTCCGAATTATTTTGGTTTGGTACAAAAAGTACCAAGGATAAAAATCCTAGAAAATGTTCCAGAAAATGTAAAATGTTTCTATTGAATCTGTCATTTCCTTTTCGGTTGTGTGAAAATATTTGACTTATTTAATTTTAATATTTGGTTTGAGCACATTATTTATTTCATATCAGCTTGACCCCCATTTCATTTTCTCCTAGTCCAAATATGGTCCTGTAAGGAGCGGGCTTTAGTGACAGTGATTCTGAGCAGATGCTTATCTTCACCTTGCTCCTCCGGGAATCTGACAGAGAAAATGAATTCATTTTCACCAGCTGGCTGGATTCTGTTTGGCCTTTCAACAGCAATTTAATTTGAACTTAACCAGGAATGCAATCTTACATCCACCAGGTAAGATCTTGGTCGAGTTCTGTAATGACATAGAAAATGATGTATTACAGTATATTCAGCAAACAATTGTTTAAGTTGACAAGCTTATTTATTTATTAATAATAACAGGCAATAAGTGTTAAAAGATGTGTTATGGTGAGCAACTCATGTGGATAAATGTCATGGAAATCCAGTTCTATTAATATCGTATTGTCCTTAAGTTTATTGCTGTGTCCAACATTTATGTTGGACCATTATAGGGGTACGCAGTCAGAATCCTAAAATTAAATGCTCAACATATACTTTCAACAGTGAGATTAGCCTGAAATTTTAAACTGACATGCTTTTTATAGTTTCTGTTATTTAATTAAGAAGGCATCTGTTTTCTATGGATTTAAGCATTGTACTTACCCATCATGCACATCAACATGGTGTGTGTGCGGTGTCCCAGCACTTTTAAGTGTGAGGCTGTACTTCCTCATTGATGTGGCAGGTAGTTAACTGAATTTATACATGCTTGTTTTTCTTTTAATTACATAACATATCCAGTACTAGAACAGTGGGAACATAAGAACCACAATATCTCAGTGAATTATACTTCATGAAGAAGTTGGATGATTTTCCACACCGAGATGGTTTCAGTGGTGTTTCTTGGCTGGTGCTTGTACTGGCTCAGAGTTGGTGCAGGCATTTTCCACAGGCCTGAGAGCCACCAAAGAGTCTCATCATTACAGTACTGTATACTTCTTATGTCACGTTATATGTTGCTGATTTCCCAGCAGTGCCAGAACCACTATGGCGGACTACATCGACTCCTTAAAAGTGTTGCTCCAAACATGACTGGACCCATCATGTTTTGAGTTTAGCATCCATTGTGCAAATCTCCTTCCTTTTGTAAGCATTTCTTTGTTCTAGACCAGCCAAGTGTTGGTGATACTGGAGCGAAGGCCAGTTCTTCGGCTTCTGAAAAGGCACTTGCTCCAGGATGGAGCCAGCTTGGTCGAAAGGGCCTATTTGTATGTTTGTCTGTGTCGGTGCTGCTTTCATGATGACTTTTTGCCCTTCTGTGGCTGATGCAACCATGATAACTACTCAAATGACCACAGCCAACAAAAGCCTGTGTCTCTCTCATCATTACTTCCTCCTTCACGTATCCCATCCATTACCTTTTCCTTGCTAGCAATCCGCCTAGGTGTCTCAGTGCCTTTCCAAATATTTTTACCCCCTGGCTTGATGTGGCCCTTGACAAGAGTCTGGTGGCCCAGCAAGGCAAAACTTTTCCTGATGCTGTGCATCAGTGAACAGGGTTCATTATTTGTTATTGTGCAGTAGGAGTGGGGATGAGAGGGTTTATGGGACAACTGGTGAGACATTAACAGTCCCTCTGGAATTACCCATCATTATCAGCTATGTTATATGTCCTATATATGTTTTACCTTTCATAGTGGCACAGTGAACAGTATCTTCTAAAAGAAGAGGCACTAACATCACATCCATTGCAAAGACCTTGACTCAAGCAAAATGGTTCGATTATAAATGTTGGCTCTGGAGCAGCAAAAGTTGTTTGCAGCATCACAACTTACAAGTCGACCTCTTCTTCAAATTATTCCCTTTCTCTCCCTCTCAGGCTACACGTGACCATGAATCCCCTTCGTTGTACTCTGTCCCTCAATGTAAGGAGCTAAAAGACACATGAAAAACTGATAATGGCACAAGGCTGCTCCTCTGGAGTGCTTCAAGACATTCTGCTATTATGCTGTATGTTATCACATGTTATGCAGGAATTCAAAGACTACTTAGAGAAACAGATATGCATGGTCATGCATTTTGTGCAAGTCTGTTGAGACAAGTGATATATTGCTTTATAGACGTTCAGAGATGTTGAAATTTTCCCAATTTATTGACTGAGGGAGTTTAATATCTTTTCAGACATCATTCATGTACTGAATGTAGTTACCAATGTAACTTTTTTGGCGATGTTCCAGATCTGGATTTGAATTTGGATCTAACTCAAGAAATACTGGATAGATTTTCAAGGGGAAAAATGGTGTGAAATGGTTTTACATCAAGGAAAAAAGGTTCCATTTTGGTATATATCCAGACTTTATCAAGATCCTGAATCTGGATAAATTAACGATTTCACACTAATGGACTGATTTTTATAAGGCTTGTTGTGTTAGTAAGACTTTGTCCAAGAAATAAACATACTTTTTGGAGAGATCTGGATCCATCTTGGATCTTGTTACATTTGGTTACATTTCTAACATGGATATATTATTCATAAACTAAGGGCAGACCTAGATTCTGATTCTGTTAAAAATTTAAAATATTCAAGGATCCACATACACATCAATGACCATAATAGTATTCTAGCAGTGGTATTTGAATTTTTTTTCCTTGAGGAATTGCAGGCAGGTGGTGGGGTAATGCACTCTCCAGTTTAAAGTGATTTCTATTGGCAAGCTGTGTAGTTACTGTATGCTTGCTAAAACCAAAAAAGTCTCTTGGACAGCAACAATTTGACATCTTGGAAATTGGTATAGTCAGTGTGAAAAGAGAACAATTGAATGGTTGTAGTAGTTAATATTGCTTTTTGTCCCCCCTCCCCACATGCAGTGTCAGTCTACACAGGTGTGATAAAAAGGCTCAGACAACTCTGTCCTTCGGATGTCAAAACTCACTGATTAAATCTGCCAGGAGATGGCTGCTCATCACTGTATCTCACAGTCTGCAGGGTGCATGTCGTGAATCAACAGCTGATGAATGCTAGCTTGGGTCACTCTGCAAGCTGCCTAATAACACCCGTCTGCTGGCTGGTAACCTCCAGAGATGAAAGAACTCCAATGAATGATGCTCCCAGACTGGCAGCTGAGGTCAGACGCCTCCCAAAACGTCCCGGGTCAGCTGTCTGGCTCTCAAAGGGAGACTGTCTCACTCAGCTGGTGTGCTGGACAATAACTAGGACCCCCTTATCAGAGATGACATTGTTTAATTTGCACCAAAATAATTACAAAGATAAAATAATAAATAATGCATCCGTAACAATGAATCTATTTATTACAGTATTACCATTATCAGTGTTTGTCCATCTATTTTCTACTGCTTAATCTATGCAGAGTCACGTGTGTTATGAAGATGGTGAATCACATTTACTCCATATTAACAGTTACAGCTCTGTGCACGTGTACATTAAGAGTAGTAGTAGTATTAAGAGTAGTTACTCAGCATACCTCTTGGGAATGTAATAATGTTACATTAGCTGTCTACATTGTATATGAAAAAAATAGTGATGGGTACATGAGAATGATTAAAAGCCTGCTCTAGCCATCAATCAAACCCATCATTTTTTTGTTTTGTTTTGTTTTGTTTTTTGAATGTGCATATTTTGATGTTTTTCATGAAAAATCTAAATGGCTTGGATGATATTCTACTCCTTTGCCTCATCCTTCTTGGTTGTGGAGATGTATTACTTTAGACCCGCCCCATTTCCAATCACTGCTCCCGCCTGCAGCTGGGCCGAGTCAGAGTCATTTTCTGACTTTTAAACTAGTCTACTATACGCCGCATGGTTGCAAGTCCTTGCATTGGAGTAAAATAGCCAGACATGGATCTACAGAAAGGGCGAGGAGGAGCTACTTGTGCAAAGTTGCATCAGAGTGGTAAGATTTATCTCTACAATGTTATGCGCATTAATCCTGATGTGAGTCATCAGAATTAGTTCCATAGGTTTTTCTATGTAGAACACTCAGGCAGTCTGAATTTTTTGGAGACCTTTATTAGTGAAAAGAAAAGACAATAAAAGTGAGGGGCCAAGATTCATCCATCAAGCCACACCGACACCGGCAACATGAACAGCAAGAGTCACAAAGGATCCTGCAGCAGCACCGACAGCACTATAATTAGTTAATACGACTCATAGAGCCAGCTTAATAAAAGTGGATACTTAAAGGGACAATTTATAACCCTGACACCCAGCATTTAAAATAGGTACTGCATATCAAATTCAAAAGATAAGGGTGAACTTACCCAGCCCCCTCTCCCTAGACTGGACAGGCCATGAATGTTAAAGCTTCCTTAAAATTTCTTACCTGCCCTGGTGAAAACAAAAACAGTCCATTCTTCACCAGAATCGAAACTTCAGGAGGAAATACTGAGCCCTGCGTTATTGTCAGCGGAGCTAGTACTTCAACATAGGATGATTCCTTAATGTTGGACAATGTATTATGGTCATTTTATTATTTAAAACTGTAAATATCTTACATATCGTTCTTGTAATGTTGGTACTCACAGGCCGCCAAAATGACTGAAAACGATGTTGATAAGGATACGTTTAACACAAGCAGCAATTCCCTTTAGTGGACGTACTAATTCTGACTATTAGGGAGGAATTATAACTAGGACAAGCAAAATCAGACAACACAAGAAATGTCTGTCTGTTCTTTATTTTTAGAGTTTTTTAAAGACTAACCACATTTGTCTGAAACTTTAACGACGTATTCTTCAACCAAGATGCTTTAAAAAACAAAAGAGATTTATTATAAGTGTTTGGATTTATCTTATTATTGTATTTCTGACTTCAAAGAAAATATCACTCTAGACAGCTCAGTGAGATGCGAGTCAGACAACACATAAAGTTTCTTCCGACCATAATTAGATGCTGTTTATTATTTATTCATTTTGGAAGAGTGGCTTTTACAAATTCTCAGCAATGAGAAAAGTCCATACCATATGTTTTCACTAGAACATAATTAGAGTGGGTTAAAATGCATATTTAACTGTTCTAATGACAATAAAGCTTTGAATCTTGAATCTATTTTTCTATTTTTGTTGTGTTTTTTTTTTTTTCAATTCTGGAAACGTAGTACATTGCTAGAATTGGGAATATTAGTAATAAGATCTAAAGCTAATAAAGAATAAAAAGGTGGAATAATATTCCTGGTTAGGCATGTTCAGACAGAATGTGTTTTTGCACTAAGGGCAGAAGTGACAGTCAAGAACATTAAACATCACAGTACCTGTGGAGAAAGTTTTGAAAAGAGCTGTAGCCCCGAACAGGCTCCTGCAGAGCAGAGAGGCCACAAGGCACATTGCGTTGGTACTGCAGCTGCAGCCAGATATTTCCTGGACGTCCTGCATGTGCCGTGGAAAAACATCAGATTCCACTTCAAATCTGAAATCCACTGCCTTTTACCATTACACAGAGGAATGAGAGTGACGCATTAAAATCACAAAATTAACAAACATTCCTGAAAATGAATGGAAAAGCAATAAAACTTTGACGTGAGACGCACAATCTGTAAGATGTTTTCACTTTTGAAGAATGGTCACATGATGATCGCATTGGAAAAATCAAAAGGATTCAGCATTGTGTCTTTCCTATTTTATTACATCTGCTTTGTTTACATGGTGTAATGCGTACATATTTACATCCCTGCAAGTATCCAGTTACACAGCTGCTTTGATGACCTGATCTATTACGCGAGTACCCTTAACTATCTTAACTAGAACAAGAATTTAGCCACGTTTGGATAGACATTAGCATGGGTGGTTGACAAACCCTTTTTTCTTCAATCTTTTTCTTCTTAAAATAAGTTTCAAATTGTAAAAATTTGCCCAATGTGCTTTTAACAACTCTTTCCAAAAGCACTTCTGCAAAAGCTCAGGAACAGACCAAAATAGAACAGCTCAGAAGATAAAAAATGATACTTCACAAACACTTATCAGCTGCCCAGCTGTTGTGCTGCTGGTAGTGTATACACAGGTTGTGCTGGAATGTGTGTGTGTGCCAAAATGAATCACTTTAACCTCTGAGAATTTTTTACAAACATATTAAGTAAGATAGTAAACAATTTAAATGTAATCATTTGCCAAGTGTGTACTCTGAGTCATCAGTAGTAAAAGCTGGGGAAGTGGGAAATGTGACAAGTCACCAGTTCATCGCAGGACTGACATATAGAGACGAACAACCATCCACACCTACAGGCAATTTAGAGTGACCAATTGACCTAACCCCCAGCTTTGCATGTTTTTGGACTGCGGGAGGAAGCCGGAGTACCCAGAGAGAACCCACGCAGACACAGGGAGAACATGCAAACTCCGCACAGAAACGCCCTGACCCAGAATTGAACCCAGGATCTTCTTGCTGTGAGGCGACAGTGCAAGTTGCTTGTCACTGGTTTCAATGTTGTGGCTGATCTGTGAAGTTGGGGAGTGCCTACAGTTTCAGGAGTGCACTTTGCTGTCTAAGGACAAATCTTAAAGCCACTGATCACCTGCTCTTCAAAGGTTTATTCAGGTAGAATAAATATTTACATAAAATGGTAAAATAAATAGAGTTTAAAATTGATTAAAAATAGAATAAAAATGTTATGGGTACAAGGTGAAAATAAATCTTACTTAATCAATATTTTTGTTTAATTAATTTTTGTTTAGTGTCATGTTTTTCCTCATTGAGCAACTGCAACTGGTTGCTGTGTTGGTTCCCCTCTTCTGCTCTGGAAAACACATCTTTGTAAAAACGCATCACTTTTTGCCACTGCATGGAAATGTTACCATCTAAACGGCCTAAAACCTCTAAATATTATACTGTATAATTTAGAGAGACTTGCTTACATGGAAAGACCTTTGGCAACTACTTGAAGATAAACATAATGCATCACCATTTCACAAGCTCATTAGTTTTCGAATGCGGAGCAGTGACAGAATAAATGAAACCACTCATGTGAAGTACGTTGCAAAGCTAAAGTTAAACTGATTTGGATGATATTCATATGTTGATTCGCCACTCCGAGTGGGTCCTTTAATGTCTCGATTTTATCCATTGCCATTATTCTGTATATTCTCTATATAAACTTTAGCAGCTTTAAGGAATCTGACTCAAAAACCTACTCAGAAAACAATCTACAAACATAAAGCTATTTATTCAAATTACCAGGAGTTGCAAATAAAGCCTTGTAGCAGGCCTGTTGTATAGATAGTGTGTGTGTATTTGCTTACCCAGCTGTGCCATTTCCACATTAGTTACTGTAAAGTGGATGATAAGCAGAGAGACAATACAGAAGGCCAGTATCAGTACACATATTTAGACATGGTTTTTATCGTTTTGCCTCTATACACCACAACAATGGTTTTGGGAAAAAAAACAAAAACTGTCAATGTGATTGACGTGCAGGCTTTCAGCTTTTTTATAAGAGGTTTCGCAAAAGTATGGCTTTAACCTTTAAGGAATTACAGCCATTTTATGCAGAATGCCTCCATTTTCAGGGGCTCAAAAGTTTGGACAAAATAACGTAATTGTAAATACAACTGCAGTTTTTAATACTTGGATGAAAATCCATTGCAGTCAATGACTGCCTGAAGTCTGGACCCATGAACATCACTAAATTCTGATTCTCTTCACTGGAGATGATTTGCCTTGCCGTCACTGCAGCCAGGTTCAGTTGCTGCTTGTTTAAGGGTCTTTTTACTCTCAGTTTTGTCTTCAGTAACTGAAAAGCTGTTTAATTGGACTGAGATCAGGTGACTGACTTGGCCATTGAAGAATATTCCATTTCTTTGTCTTCAGTCTTGAGTTGCTTTTGCAGTATGTTTACAACCATTATCCATCTGCATTGTATCAGTTCTGTGGTATTTGGCTAAATGTGAGAAGAGAGTATAGCCCTATACACCTCAGAATTCATCCTGATACTTCTGTCAGCAGCCACATCATCAATAAACAACAGTGAGGATGTTCCATTGGCAGCCATACATGGCATGTCTCCACCATGCTTGACACATGATATTGTACTTTGGATCATGTTTGGATCACTGTTCCTTTCCTTCTCCTGACTTTTCTCTTCCCATCATTCTCATACAAGTTTATGTGGGTTTCATTTGTCCAAAGAATCTGATTCCAGAACTTGGGAGACTTTTTTTTAATATGTTTTCTGTCTAATTCGGCCTTCCTGTTCTTGAATGTTACCAGTGGTTTGAACCTTGTTGTAAACCCTTTGTATTTACATTCATGAAGCATCTCTTGGTTGTAGACTTTGACAATGACGCACCTACTTTCTCCAGAGTATTCTTCACTTGACTCCTTGTTGTTAAGGGGTTTTTTCTTCACCAAGGAAATGGTTCTGTGATAATCCACTTCCTTGGTCTTGCAGAACTTTTGACATTGTGGAGCTCACCTGTGCATTCTTTCTATATAAAAATGAAACAAATTATTGATTCGACAACTCCTAAAGTTGTTGCCCTGTCTCCAATAGATTTATTTTGTTTTTCAGCCAAATGATAGCCTGCTTCACTTACATTGCTATCTCCTTGGACTTTATATTGTTAGCTCCAGCTGCAAAATGATAATTCAACGCCTGAAACCAATTGTAGACCTTTTTGTCTACTTCATTTGTCTTAAAGTAACAAGGGAACGAACCACAGCTGGCCATCTAACTGCTGGTCAGTAAATTGTCCAATTATTTTTGAGCCTCTGAAAATGGAGGTACTCTGTATGAAATGTCTGTAATCCCTTAACGGTTAAAATATTTTGTGAAACCTCTTAAATCAAAGCTGAAAGTCTGCACTACAATCACATCTCGGTCGTTTTATTTCAAATCCATTGTGGGGGTGTATAGAGGCATAATGATAACAACCGTGTTGCTGTCCACACACTTCTGGACCTAACTATACTTGCCAAAAGTCGACATATAGAAGATACTGGTGGTGTAGTCTGAAGCAGCTGTCCTCACACAGGAAAACTAGCTTTGCAGGTTTTCAGGTCCCTTCACTTTGCCCTTGACCTCTTTTGGAGACGCGGTTGCAGCGTAATGTCCTCCCATCCACTGCTCATGAAGGCCGACTAAGAAAACTCTTTGACCGTGAAGATACATGTTGAAGCAGTTTGTGCGCTGCAAGCTATTTCCCCTGAAATCCAATCCGACAGAAAGCCCGGTACACATGGAGGGCACTGTGAGGCACCCAGTGGCACGGTGGCACAAATGAGTCTTTGTGTTGCCTTGTGGGTGTTACACCAGCTCCAGGCTGCGGCTCCAAGACTGACTGCCGAAGGGTTTGCTGCTAGATCCCCAAGGTACACTTGACCCTACACTGAACCCCTCTGATTTTTTACCGTTTTCACAGACGCCACTGTTAGCGCCATCACAACGTTAGATCGTTCCAGGTTGTGTCAGGCCCCTCAGCTGAAGTCTCACCTCCCTGTCCTTTGGATCGGGAGCTAATCGGACCTGATCCTTGCCCGCCTGTTGGTCACCTCAGAGTTGCCGCACGACAGTATGGCTGCT
>KV751333.1:8212312-8223120 GCA_001698575.1 Mola mola
TATTGCTGGGCCACAAGGGAAACACTTTCCCTTCATCTGTTTCCACCTCCTTGCAACAGGCCATAAGTTTAGCTGTGTTACGATGGACTTAGAGAAGCAAAGTTGAGGAAAATCCTCCAGCTCTTCTCTGAAGTCACCCTGCTTGGCAGGAAAAAAAAAAGTTCCCCTCACGTGAATCCTGCTAAGCCAAATGAATAAACAAACAATCGATGGAAACGCTTGTGAGCTGCTCATCCTTCATCCAAGAGACATTTTTTATGTGATCTGTCCTCTATGTGAAGTATTTTTCCTAAACCGCACACATTTCACAACAAGGTTCTATTGATCGAAACCAAACATTCTGCAACTCCCCGATGCTCTAGCCGAGTCATTAACAGCTCGTCCTTTCCAAATCCACTCTCATTCGCCCGTGACGGAATGGTAAAAAGCCTGGGGGAAGCACTTGTTCTTGGCTCAGGTGATCTTCTAATATGGGACAATATGACTAACTACATCATCATTTACTTTAGCTGGCTCATAACACAATTAAAACACGTAAAGGCTAAATGTGGATGTATGTCAATTCCTAAAATGTAGCCTTTGACAAAGCAATGTTTTTTATGTTGTTGTTTTTAGGGTTTTTTGGGGGTTTTTTTGATAAAAAGTTTATAGTTGAGATGTTTAAAATGTTATTGGAAAAAGGTTTTTTTCATTTCAGTTTCGGTCTATATATATATATACAACAATAATTATAATAAGGTTTATTTGTATGTCACTTTCTAAGAACAAAGGTTAAATAAACAGTAACATAAGCTCTCGTACATTACAACAACAGAAAATAAAAACAAAAAATGTTACAGTAAAACAAACAATCATCATAATAAAAAACTAAGACTTAAAAACAGAAATAAAATACAAGAATAAAATGTACAACAATAGGTCCAAGTACCAGAACATAATAAAATAATAAAATGCAGTGTAGCTACGATAGAAAAATGTGATCCAAAAGATTAAAAGTAAGAAATTAAAGGGAATTAATAAAAGGTCCAGGCTCATAGGCTCATGATAAAAATATGTCTTTAAAGGTGATTTAATAGAAATAACTGACAAATCAAGCTGCAGATTCTCAGGCAAGTTGTTCCACTGTCGAAGAGATGAAAGGCAGATGACGGAGCACTTGCCCTTCAACTTTTTGACCTGAGCAGGGAACAGCAGCACGTTCCTGGCTGGTCTGGGGACAGAAGTATGTATTCTGGAGCTAGATCAAGGGCTTTAAAAGTAATAAATAAAATCAGAAAATCAATCCCAGAACAAACTGGCAGCCACTGTAAAGACATTAAAATTGGAGTGACACAGAAAAATGAACTAAATGAACATTATCATTCTATAGCATAACGCCACAACATTTGATGGAAAATCTCACTTTAAACACAAATGTGCAGATTTGGCAAATGTAGATATCAAAGATACTCAGCAACTGCAGTTCATAAAAAACAGCATTGGTCCATTTGGTACAACAACTTTGTAAATATGTGTAAATCAAACTATAATACACTGTTAACAAACAACTGTAAACACGACTTGAACATGTTATCACCACACAAATCAACATTGACATTCATTTTGAGCTGTTTTTCTCTGACTTTCAACTAAAGAGTTTCAATATCCCCTCACCTTGACCTAGTTTTTTCAACTCCATCAACCTTCTTCAGGCCTCTGAAGGCTCTGCTTTGTTCACCAGCGTTTTGGTAACTGTATGTCCGTTGTTTGGGCTTGAGAAAGCAGTTTATGTTGGGTTATGTACAGGTTTACTACAACACTTTCCTGCTGTAGGAGTGAACCAACCCAGTGAAGTACAGGCAGTAAAAACAAAACAATGAGCTAAAAGGTGCTAAAATGTTCCTTCGACCTGAGTTTCTTTGAATCACTGCAGGCCAATTTGTTTGCTTTACTTAAACGTTGCTTTAACGTATCAATATGACGTAATCCCATCAAAAGAAGGGGGCCCTCAGCCATCACAGTGGTTCTCGCTTTCACTGTGCACTTCTGTTTGGTACAAAATAGAGGCTGGCTGGCTACTTTCATGCCATGAATACACTCCTCAGACTTATGTCCTGTGTTGGTGGTTGCTCCTCAGAGGAAAGCTGAACCTGATCCAGTTGACCTGAAAGAGTGGATCGTCTCATTAACTTACTATAAGATAGCATAATAATAACGTGGAAGTCATAATCAAACACGTGCAGCTTTTATTGTTTGTTTTTTTTTGAGAAATGACAGATGTGTATAAGCGAATACTTAAATCAAGAGCATAGAAAAGTCAGTCTCAAACACTCCTGAGATTATCCAAAATACTTTTTTTGCCATTAGGAAAATCACTCACTGGTTGCATTTTGATTAAATCTTACCTGTGGGCAACGCCAACAACAAGTCTCCCTCTTTTATAATAATATGTCATAAACAGTGACTTTTCCAGCTGCTAAAGTTGCACTTGGTTGCAGAGTAACGCAGCGAATGAGAGGTCATTGATCACATTTCAAATGAGAGGAAGTTAAGTATGTGTCAGTGATGTGACCACATGGAAATAACGAGAGGAAACTGCTGGTAACTAGAAAACCTGCCTTAAAATTACTAGAGGCCAAAGAACAAAGAGGCGGGGATGGGAGAAACAGGAAAAGAAAAAGGCAAATAAGAAAACAAAAATACAAGGTGAAGGCAGAGAAAAGTCATTAAAACTGGAAAACACCCTCTGAGCATCCACACAAAAGGCTGCTCGCCAAAGAGAAGATTCAGTAAAGGCTTAACTGGGACTCCCTTCTGAGCTGTCCGGTTGTGAAAATGGCCCTGCGGGCCCCATAAGGTTTGATTGCAGCTTTATATGACAGTTAAGTCAAAACAGCCAAAAAGAATTTGCTCTAATTGCAGGAATTTTGATGGTGATGATGAAAGTATTCCATAACATTAAGAGGTGTGATGTGTTTATACACAAGGAAAATGTCAAAAATAAAGGAAAGCAAGTTTAAACTCTGTTTGAGGGTTCTGTTAAAACATATTAATGGGTTGGTGTTTCTGAAGACCCGTCAAAAGTCTTGTTTCATGCTTGTTTTGTGGGACTCCTCTCTGAAAAACAGGTCCGTTTTGCACCCAGGAGGTGTTCCTGGCAGCCGTTCCATAGCTGAAAATGTCAACTGTGCTCCTAAATCGTACACTAAAAGTTGTCTGCAAGAATGACCTTGAGAACATTTTTGACTAGTCAGTGTTAAAAAGTTTTTATTATCATTCCTTTTAGTGCCATTTAAGAAGAGGTCTGGTGTTTTTCAACCGGAGCCCTATTTCCTCAACTTTGAGGGTCTAAAATTTATATATCTCATTCTGAAATAGATCAATAAAAATAGAATAAAAAGTCCAGTGTGGACTTCAGTTGCTGTTTAGCTCAACGAGGCTATACAATCCACCAGCATGGGGCCGAATCATTAGACGTAAATCGTTGTGTTGTCTATAACACTGCTCAAACCTTTACTGTAGAACAGTTTACTGTGAAACAATGTTAAAAAAAAAAAATGGCTCAGGCTGAAAATACCAAACTCTCCTTTTAGTGTTCAGTCACATTTGTTCTCATCACATTTTCCTCTATATTGGCCTGTGTGTGCATTACAGTCATCATTAAAACCCACTTACTGCAGTATGTAGTACGAGTGATGTCCCTCTTTCATCCAGCAGATGGTGCTAGAACCAACCTAACATGGCTGATTTACTCTGCTGCCTGTCTAATATTATGAACCAATTAGTTCCATATACGTATATTTAGCTCATGCAGTCATATACATACAGATCTTTCACTAATATATCTTGAAATATCGCCAGAAATCTCAAAGTCTATACCAAACCCAACAGAGAGCACATTTCTGATTAAATTCCACCGACATTCCTTTCAGCAGCGCAGCCCTTCTGCACCACAGCTCATCCACAAACCTGAGAAATCGGCTGAAGCCAGTGAGCCTGTGAGGTCTCAGTGAGTCCCACCAGGCTCGGGTGGAATAAATCTGTGTCTCTAAGCAAAGCCAGGGTCTTAAACGAATCACTGTTTTTAACGAGCTACCGCAGGAGAGCAGCTGATGGAAAAATTAAAATCAGCCATCTCCTCTCTGGCCTTTACTGTGAGCTTGTCCTGCTTCAGGTCTGTTCTACGGCTCAGCTACGGCTGGACGTTTTTACCGACGTTACATGAATAATATTTTGTAATATATTACAAGCAGAGGCCCGTGGGTCTGTGCAAACTTGTGCAAAACTGTCACTAGAATACTTTAATCCTGCTTTTCACATTTGGCTGAGCTTAATATTCAGGTCCATGACATTATACTTATATACCGCAGTGAGCACAAATGTTTTGCTTTGGTGCTTTTTCATTTATATTGTGTCAATGTACCTTTCTTTTTTTGACATTACTGTGTTGTCACTTAGTGACTTCGTTGCAACAGTTTTAGAATATGTAGGATAATGCAAAGAGACTGCAGTTAAATCCATCCAAAGCACATTTACTTAAGTGCTGCACTTAAGTTAAATTTGAGGTACTTCTATTCAAACTGATTATTTTCTTCTCATGCTATTTTCTGCTGTAACTTCACTACATTTTAAAGAAACATGTGCATCTGCAAACTTGAAATACTATAGTTACTTAAAAAAATTAAGAGTTTTGGCGTGATTCCATACACCGTCATTCCAAAATGTTTCATGGCTTCATGTTCTTGAATTTGAGTATTTACTCTACTATTTTACTTTTATTTATTTAATGTTATTACTACAGTGCCCATCAAGTACCTTTTCCTGCTGGACTAAACCCTGTAACAGGTGCGATCCCATTTTGGAACAGAATGTGATTTGCAAAGGTGTGGCGCTGTTTGTGTTTACCCCTGAGAGGGGCAGAAGAAGAAGCACAAATTTAAATGTAGCAAATCTTTTATAAATGGTAAACGCACCAACATCCAAACTGTACCAAAAGCACACAAGCACATCAGCAACACACCTGCCTGCCAAGTTTGAAGTCAAACTGATGAGCAGTTTGCAGGCTGTACATATATACAGTACACATACATATATTTTCCTGATTTTACTTGATTTAGGTAGAGTATTTTCACAGTGTGGTATTACTACTTTTACTTAAAGGATCCCAGTACTTCCTCCACCACTTGTGCATAAAGTGCCTTGTTCTTTTGATTAAATACACAAAGCTAAACCAAATCAGTTGGGGGTTGTGCTGATGTGAAATCTAAAAATGTTATGCAATTTGGTCCTACCTATCTGTAAAATTAGGCAATCCTGTCACATTTGTCACTCATGTGATGTGTTTTTATGTTCATACGTCCTCACATTTGTGTCATTTCAGGTCACCAGTATGGTTGTGCAGCTTCTTTTTTTTCCTTTTTTTACAGGTAAATACAATAAATTCAAACTAGGGCAATGTGAATGCTTCTTCTTTCATGCAAAATGGCTGGAGTCATGGCTGTTTTGGAAAATATGATTTAAGAGTTATAATAGTTTCAGATGGCGGTCAGTAAAGTGTAATGCAAAGTAGTCAGACCTGGTGTGAGTCAGTGCAGCATGGACAGAATGGTGAGTTTACTTTACCCAGTACCCACGGGAAGAAAAATAGCCAAAGACAAGGTCTTTTTGATCGAGCATGAATTCAAGGAATATGATTCACTCATTATTCAGAAAACTTGCTCCAAAGTTTGCATCGTTAAAAAGAGAACAGGGCAATTATTGTTGCTTTAAAATGTTTGGGAAATGATTTACTTAATTTACTTGCTTATTTACTTAATGACCTTAAAAAACTAAAGAAAGTAGTCTAATAATGTTTAATGATTCGACGGAGCCAAACCAGTAAGTAGAAAATGCACAAATAGCTCCAGAGCAATATTACCAGCACTTGCAAAATGGGACTCAGGTATTTCATACATAGTTGTTTCAAAGATGACCTGTTTTTTTTCCCCCCACAGATATAGATTTTTGTATTCACATTTGATTAATGTGCTGATAAAATTCACACTTCATTAGTGTGTTTTAATTAGGAACATCCTTTTATTTGTACTTGGAGGGATAAAATACTTATACATGTAAATGTGCATTTTTACCCTTAGAACAACATTTAACATCTACACTTGTTATTAAAAGGTTGCAGACTCTGCTTTGGCTCCCACTGTGGCCTTGGAGCTGCCAGCCCTTCAGGGTTGAGTTGAAGTTTGCAAATTCATCACAAACTTCTTTAAAGCAGCTGATGTCACATTATCAGGCCACGTGATGTGAACTTTCCATCCGTTGTTGACTTGACATTGAACCCACACACCATGTTTAACACACACCCATCAAATGCCTGTTGGGTAGCGTTTGTCTGCGACCCAAAAGAGGTCGTTTGGTATCTGTCATCACGTCAGCCTGCCTGTCTGTTCTGCTGCTGCTGAGGCTCACATTCCACATGAGAATCTGCTTTAAATCCCCTCAAATCACCGATGCTTTGACGGCCGCTGTCACGAAGATGTGAAAAACATGAAAAGATGTCATTCTCATGTGTGACGGCTGTTTGGTTTAATGTGCGTTTAATTGTCAGGAATGGAGAAAGTGCCTGTAGGATGGGATGGCCTGCTATCAAGACTAGTCATCGCAGGCAGACGTCCCTCATCCCAGCAGCATGACCTGGAAAAAAAACTAGTTTACGTTCTTTATTTATCACTTGGCAGTTTTGTTGCCATGAATGATAACTCACTCACTGGGCTGAAAGTGGTGCGTGGTGATTGTTCTCCCTGCAGGGTGATGCCTCTGGGAGCTGCTGTCAAAACTGAAGTGTCAAGCTTTTCCTATGGGGCGCTACTGCCCCCTACTGGTAGAACAGTCCGTTTTCAATCTGTGCTTTTGTTCATGTTGTGTATGATGATTTTTTAAAATAATTTCTTTAATTTCTTTGTTTTAAAAAAACATCACAAACTGCAAAGTGGTAATTATCAGATCAATATCTTATTGTATTATATAATGCAGCACTATTTCAAACAGCCTCATGGCCTACTTTAACTGTTTTCCTGCAGGGATAATGAAGTCTACCCTGTACTGTGTAACAGGAAGGTATTTAAATAAAGAATTTGCTCCCAGATCATCAGAAAATAAGGCATCTAATTGACATTTGAAATTTCATACTAGATCATAGCCATGTGGGCTAAATATCTAAAGAAAAGGCTTGGAATTTTGTTCATGTTAAGGGCAAAATGTCAACCATCTGGGCTGGCAAATAATGCCAAAGTAGAAACGTAAAGCTTTTTTGAATCCCATTCAAGTGAAACCAGAAACATTGTCCATGAAATGTGGACTGTGAAATGCAGTGATGTAACAGTTTATGGGCTGGATTTGGAATTTTTCCAGCACTCCTTAAAGCTGAAACAGTGTGTGGATTTAAGTACGAAGACCTTGGACAATTTACCCCGGATTAAGAGCACAGCACTTGATATGACCAGAGGAACAGCTGTGTAATGAGAAGCGCTATGAAAGAAAACATTAAAAATGAGAGGGCGTGGAAAGATGCACGTCAACTGCATTCATGTCTATCCTTTTGACACAACAAAAAATAAGGACTCATCACAGTGAATATAGACACCAGCTTTCTGTTTAAGTGTGGACATGTAAAACAATGAAAAGAACTCTTTCCAACTTAATATAAAATTAACTTGCAAAAACTGTTATATTTCCAGTACAAAGTGTACAAAATAAGGTGTTGTCGACACCATCACCTGATAAATTTAATCGGGTTAGTTGATTACTTATCAATAACTAGGCAACTTGGACGACAATTGACCAGAAGAGTATATCCCTGAAAATCCCTGATGTAGGCTACACAAAGACAGAAGTCACGGCAAAGATGTTTAAAATATTCATTTGAACTAGTGTCCCCACCAGGTTAGGCACCCAAACAGACAATATATAGTGTGTAACCCACCCTTTGACCTACATAGAATATTCTCTCCAAACCAGACAACAGAACTACAGTCGGTTTGTCTTTTTTAAGCTAGTACGCTAGGTTTTTTTTTATTTTTTATTTTACAAAGTAAATTGATTGCCGTTTGACTAAAAGTGATCTCTGGCAATAGGATGAATTATTGATTAAGATCAAAGTTCGTCATCACTTGACATTGGTGTGCCCTCACTATTGAATATCCGTTCTGATAAGCCTTTAATTTATAATTTCATCCCCTGAACAGGTTTTTTTTAAGGTATTAATACTTCGACCTCCTACCGAAGCCTGGATGTGTCTGGCTGTTGTCATGGGGACTTTTGCTGGCTGCCATTCACCAGCAGAGGTAATTGTTCACTCTTCACTATCCTCTTTTCCTCTCACATATGCTCTTCTCACACTCATTTACCACTTTGCTGAAAGTCAAGGGTGTTCTCAAAATAGACCAAAAAAAAAGTGTAAAACTTGTATAGTTTGAACTGTATTAAGTGAATTTAAAAATAGGGGGATTATATAATGCAGTTATTAAACCTTCGGCTGGTATATTGAGTCAGATATAAGACTGGGAGCTGTTGAAATTAGCGTCAAGAAATCACACCTGGAAAATGATTTTTTTTCAAAAGTGTTGTGTGATTACTTTTCAACAGTAATTTGAAATCTGAGATGGATAGGCAAGAAATGTTCTATTTTAAGAAGACAGTGCAGACCTCCATATATAATGTGCAACCTTTCTACAAAAACGTTGAAAGTGAGGGATGATGGATTAAAGCAGATGTAAAAGCCCAAACACATGGACTGCATTCAGTGGAAAAATAGACTTCACTTCTATAGCACTGAGCACAAAAGGTTTTACAATAACTCATTTTCAGCCACCCACACTCACACAAACATTTTACTGAGGGTACTGTCATGTTTCAGTCGGTCTGCTGTGTTGCTGGATGCTTTCAGGAAGAAGTGGGATTTGAAATGAAGTCACATCTGAAAAATGAGAAGTATAGGAAAAACCTCCCTCCTCTGGCTCCAAAGTAATGTCTGATTATTCAACAAATTACTATAGCTTGGAATAGATATTTTGGAATATATCTACACAATATTTTTCTTTTGTCTTTTCCTTTGTCTTTTCAAAGACATCACAAAAATGAGCACTTCAGTGATTTACTGGTCACGGTTCTAAGGTGCACCGTCAGCAACAGGAAGCAGAGAGTAATAGGAAAAACACAGTCTGTACAAATATTTGTTACAGTATATACAGTATACAGTATATTTACACTTATTGAGTCAATACACACAGATGTTTTACTGTAAGTGTCTTTTCCATGTTAATGGGCACTTGCAGTAACATTTTGAGTGCAGTTAGTGGCAAAAGAAGCAAATATTTCCAACATTTTGACTTCCCTGATGCTGTTGTATTGTATGGGGTTATTGAGCTGACTAGCAGCGGAACTCCAAACGGGGGTAGTAATTCTCAAAAAAAAGATACATTCGTCACTGTAATTTTACAGCTTAATTCAAAACCCAGGAATTAGGGCTTAAGATGAATTTACTTACTTTTACTTACTTAGCTTACTTACCGGAGTTAGTTAAATCTTCCTTCAAATTATGTTAAAACTACCCTACTTTAGATTAGCAAGGACAATACAGCAAGGATTTCATAGATGGGAGAGTCTTTTGGATATTACACAAGTTAAAGGGGTTAATAGTTGATCCAACCAGTCATTTTGATTCCAGTTTTAATACCTGTATTGAATTAATTTGAAGAGAGAAGAGAGTCTGACAAAAAGTTGACTAAAACTGGAATAAAACTACAATACCACCAAGCTTAACCCTAACAAGCTACAGCACCCGAGAAAGTCTGGATTGTTTGACAGGTGTGAGCCTTCGGAAACATTTTTAAGCATGGAACACTTCTTTGGCCCTGGCACGGCTGGAGGAGGTCTACATCGGAACGGGTACGGTTGCTCATGCACGAGCACAAGCCGACAAACCTTACGCATGGCGGACGTGACGATATAACTCCCTCGTCTCCTGCTGTCGCCGCAAAATTCAGTCCGTGCATCGCACAATCTGTACATTTGCAAAAAGCTTCCCAAACTAACACTGGTTCAGATGCTCTCTCTGTTTTTGGTTGTTATCTAACTTTAATGTGTGAGCGAGACTGACATGTGTCCAACTATGACGTTTAGGGCCAGTGAAGGTCATGTATTTAACCTTTGAAATTGCAGTTGCACCATTAATAGTTCAAATTAGCACATTATTGAATACAAGAATTTGTTAACTCCCTCGGTGGAATCACCTGTATTTGTTTTGATATCTGAGTGAGTATATTTGTTCTCAGTTGCTGCACCACCAGAAGCTTTAGTCAAAGTGATGATTTATATCCCTCAGGGTCTTTGTGGGGACAACACAGGTGTCTACATGGATGCTCGGCTCTCGATGGTAACATGATAACAGGTTTTGTCTCTCTGAAAATACAGACCTGATTTGAGAGGACAGGTAGAGTCGGGGATGGGTGCTACAAGTTGAAGGTGCCAGCTGAGCTCTGAGGCCGTGACCGCACTAACGTTAAAATCATCTGCATTTTAAACAGCTTTCCCATCTCATCCACGTCCTGAAAACAATTCTATTTACAGCTATTTAAACTAGTCAGTGGTTGATGGTGTCTTTCGACAACACTGTACTGCTGTGTGGCTGAAGACTTCACACATGTAGAATGTCAAGACAACCTGTCGCTACCAGTAACAGGTCATCAAACGAAAAAATCTGAGTCAATGTTTTATGGTAAACCTTTTCTTTTTGCTGTCATCCTCTCTGTATTATTTCCTTTATATTTTCCCATTAC
>KV751333.1:8228144-8257535 GCA_001698575.1 Mola mola
GAGGCCATTGACGATGAGTTCTGCTTCAGTTGAAATAAACCAAAGCTGCTAACAAACAAAGTATTTGTTCTCCTGCTTCTGTTGCTCAAAAGCTCCTCATGTGCTCCTTCTTACACAGAAGGCAAAGAAGATTAAATTGTGCTTTAAATTCAGCTCGGGGTGAAGCTGTGCTAATTTGCTGGAATTTAAAATGTCAAAACTGTGAATTCTTCAGCTATTTTTGTTCTTTTAAGAGAACCTGATGTTTTGCTGTCTTTGGCTGCTGGATGTGTGTCTCTGCAAGTCGACAGAATATAGCAACGCTTTTGTGTGGGCAGTAAACCTCTAATCTCCTATTAACATGTCTAAACATTCAGCATACCATCAGTCATAAAAACTAAATACTTGAAAACAACAAAAAAAACCCACTGATTTCTCTGAAAAGTCACAGTAGAAAAAAAATTAAAAGGCAGTTTACTTTACTGGAGTCCTTGTGTTATCACCATAACAATGGCAGGCCATATAAATATACTATACATCATCCAGTTTCTTTGGTTTAAATATTTATATACAAGTATATTTGCAAGGTCTATTAAGGTATCAAGGTCTAGGTGAAAATGATGACTGCATATACACATTACCTTAAAGGCTGAGAGTGAATGAAACCAAAGGCTACAACACTGCCCTTGTCGGGAGTGCTGCTCTCAAGGCCGATAAAAATCGGGGGAAGGAGTCAAATGCAGACAACTGAGGAAAAGCAGTTCAGTGGTTTAATACCAAGGAGGATGTGCAAAGGCTTACAGAAATGATGAGTCAGGCAAGGGTCAAAACCAGAGAGCAGCCAGAACAAGTAAACAAAGCCAGTGAGAAGCAAGCAAGAATCCCAAATATCAGGCAAATGTGTCAAGCAACCAGTTCTGGCAAACCGAATAAATACAGAAACTGGAGAGCCAGGACATGACGCATAATGCAGCAAAGCATAACAACCTGGCAAGGCGTGGATGGGAGGCCTTTTCATAACAGCCATTTTGGCAAGACATAAGAACATAACTGTCAATACTAATAAAGGTCCTGTCCCACTCAAATTAAGTAGAGCGAAGGTGCTGCTCTAACGCATGTTGACTCATTTGACCAATCGGCCGCACTAAATGGAACAGGACCATAACATCAGTTTTATCAATAACACCAGTTTTACCTGTGATATACTTTCAGAACGGCTCATTACATCAGTGTGTCTGGTTAAATTTCTGCAGCATTGATGAGAGAACGTGGAAACAGGTGAGAGGGATGATGGACTAGTGGCTATTATTAGTGATATGGTGTCTAAAAGTGATTGTCATTCTTATTAAATTATGATATTTTATGTTTAACACAAGAATTTAACGTTTAACAAAAAATAATTGAGGAACTGGTCAACTTAATATTTTCCAGATAACCGTACTGACTGAGGTTGTGATACACCGACCTGACGTTTAGAACTAGCCAGAGCAGAGAGAACCCCTGTTGTGTCACTTTGCATGTTTCAGGGCAAAAAAAGTTGAACTGGAAAGCACCGCAAACACATTGGCAGACAATCAATTAGTTTGTGCAACCTGCTTAGGGGAAATAGCTCTCTAGATGTGATGGGGATGATTATTGTTATTATAGGACTCTATATGGGTGAGCAGACTTCATTGAAAATGCTGGTAATATAAGAAAACATGTCATTAGACTTTCCGCTTGTGAGTTTGTGCACATAAATACATTAGCTACAGAATCCGTTTGCAACAGAGCCCTGTACACTTTAAGTGAGAAAAAAACACGAGAAAAAAAGGACAAATGTGTACGTGAAGAAGTCTTACTGAGCTGAGAGGTGTTCTAAACTTTAAATATATCAATGCTTTTACTGTAATGCAGCTCTGTAAACTCTTAGAGACTTATCAAACCTTGAACCACATCAGTTTGAAAATATGAGCCAAGTTGTATCCCTTATTCTTGAATTATCACACCAGAGAAAAGAGTGATCTTCCTGTTTCCTGCATTTTGAGCTCAACAGTCATTCAATGCTAACAAAGCAGCTACTGCAGTGTGTGTAATTGTTGTAACCAAGTCGTAACCATCGCCGTTTAAATTGTTGATATTTTTTCTAGTCAGCTGTGACTGCACAGCAACAGTGGGATGCAACAGCAGAAATTCTCCTTTGTGGACAGCAGGGGATTGTGGGTAGCCCCTGAAGGGAGTTATGGCTTAACAAATATTTGAAGTGCCGCCTTGCTCTGTTTACCTCAGCCAAAGCCTCAGGTGGAGCCCACCATTACTGGATTATGCATCACAAAGCAGATGCAGTGGACAGCATCAGAATCAGAGAAATCTGAAACTGAAAAAAAAAATCTCACAGAGCTGCTGATGATATAAGTATGTTTTTGCTCATATTTATTTCACTGATATTTAAAAGAGAAATTGATTTTCAGGAAGCCTGGAAGAAATCAATAAAAATTGATCCAAGAGGGCTAAAATGAATCCCTGGTATGGATGATTGCTTTTCCTCCCAATTTTAATCAAACACACCACCAATGTTCTTTAGTTCTTCTTGGTCTAAGATGCGCTTTGTTTTCCCAGAAAACACACATGTAAACAGTTAAATCTCACATCTTTATAACATGTAATTTTATCAACTTCACTTACATATAAAGTACAAATACCAACATCTACCACAGCAGAAGAAACGAGAGTGAATATTCCAATAGTGAGACTTGAGAAAAAGACCAGCAAAGGGCAAGCTAATCCCAAATATTCCATTACAACAAATGTGGTAAGAAAAAAACAGTCCCGCAAAGGGAAACGTGAAAGGGCCGACACTGACATGTGTTCATTTACAGAGTGCAATCACAACATAACCGTTTTACATACCTTCAATATCCTCACTTGATTATTTGCTGTGGAAACAAATTATTCCCTATCAGTGCATCTCTTGGGATGATTGGATTTGTACAGTGATGAGTGCCGTCATCTCTAATCAGAAAAGTAAGAGTCAAGAATTTATCTGCCTTCTCCATCTCCATTGTGGGAATCCTTAATCATGGAACTGAATCCGTCCAAGTTTTAGTGTAATTCGACAAAGCAGACCTATTTCTCACAGCATTGTAAATATTTGATATCAAATTGATTCATCCGGTAGCTGCAGTGCCTCAGGCGTACAGCTTTTGAGCAGGGATGTGGAAAATCTAATCTCAAAATGGTAAAAAAACAAAACAAAAAAAAACCTCACTGAGCAGACACATCAATATCCTGCCAGCAGGTCGGCAGCAACAGCTCATGGATCCACAGTGGGGATGGTACTGACCTTGTTGTTCTTGCTGATTCTCCGCTCAGGCCTCGGCCTGGGAAGTTTGGTCTGGATCAGCTCTTCTGGAGTGTTACCGAGCGGAGGCAACAGCCTCTTCTTACTGTTCCTGGTTTCCGGTAACCACTGAGGTGGCAATTCAAAAGGCCCAAAGCCAAACTGCGTGGAGTCTTCGGCTTCGGTGGGAGTGGCAGGCGCCACCTGAGAGGAAGAGGTGTAAACGCATGTGTGGACCGGAGAAGTCCGGGGCGCCAGGACAGAGGCAGGGACATCTTTAGTGATGACCAGCCCTCCTCCTGTCCCTTGCAAAGGGTCCTTTTTGGTGATCACCTCCCCTCTGTGGCTGCCCAGTCTTGGCCTACCACTGTGGTCCTCTTTAGATCCAGAGCAGCCGACTGACACTTGAGAAGGGATCTCATTCTCCACACCTTCTTCTTCCTCTTCCTCCTCAGATGGCCTGAAGATCTGCTGCTGGCCGATGTTAAACATCTCCAGAAGCTGGCTCCCAGATCGGCCGGCCGTCTCAAGCCCCACCGGCTCCCCGATCCCACCCTCCGTTCCCAATGAGGCCAGACCCCCAGTGCTGACCACGTTGCGACGGCTGTAGCGCCTGTGAATTCTGGCCAGCAGGTCCAGCCAGCTATGACGAGCTGAGCTGTTCACAGTTAGAAACAAAAGCGGGTTGGTGAGCAGGGACACCTTGGGAAGCCAGAGGGCTGTCAGATACAATGAGATGGGTAGCTCCATAGTGTCTGCCAAAATGGTGCGGTAAACCACCATGGCCCCATAGGGAGCGCTGCACGCAGAGAAAGCCAGCACAACAGCTAGCAGTGTGGCGTGCAACTCGGCCTCTCTCTGCGACACATATGGGATGGAGATGCTGTTCTGGGGAGTCCGCAGTGCTGCAATTATCACCTTCTTCTTCTGGCTGGCGCTGAGCGCTCTGCGGATCAGCAACATGAACAAGAAGACCAGAGCCAGGGGCAGGATGACCGCGACGATGTTGTAGATCAACACGTACACCATGTGGCCCAGGGAGCGGGCGTGGTCATCCGAGCAGGATGAGGTGACATACACGTCCGTCACATTGGTCACAGCAAACACGGGGAGGCTTGCCACGGCCGCGTACACCCACATGTAAATGATTAAATCTCGGGATCTTGCGTCTGAAATCTTCCTCTCCAGCGGGTACAGCACAGAGTAGTATCTAGACATGAAAACACAAATCATTTCAGCGCGAAGACTTTAAAAAGGCCTTTGAACATTCGAGTGCTTTTGTCTCAGTAATTGTAAAGATATTGTATAAAATGTATGTTCGTGCAAACTGTGGTTTTCCCATCTTTCTCTACTTCTGGGGCACTGTCTTCCAAAGTCTTCCCGTGTTTACAGTAGGCAAAGTAATGTCGGAATAATAATTTACATGGAAAAAGTAAACAAAGAAAGGACAGAGGAGGAAATTTATTGAGGTAAAAACACACAGTTGTTCCACTGTAGGCATCAACTTCGCGTAGACACATTTTGAGCATATTTAGGGGCAAAAAGCAATTCATTTTCAACGTTTTGTCTTGTCCTGTGCTGTTGCACAGTATAGCCTAGTCAAGCTAACCGGTCGTAGCAGCCAAAGCCTCCATAATTCTCTATAATTTAAAAAAAACAAACTATTTTGTGAAACTGTAGACTCACAAAGACCAGGAAATAGGGCTTAGGTTGAAAAATCCCAGAATTCTTCTTTAAGCAGTGTAATGTATCAGGGTGTTGGTCACGCTGCCTTAATGTCACACTGTCACATCTTAATAAGACATTTGGGAAGAACAGTGCAGTTGATGTTATTGGCACTACCTCTTCTTTAGTACCTGCTGTTAAAAGGGTTTTGTTGGCTGGCTAATGTGTTTCCTACAGTAATGCTGATATTTCTTATGAAAATCTCACAAAAGTCGACAACATAAACGTTAGTATCCTGGTCTGCAATTACATTGACAGCGTTTTTAGAGGGTGAACAATTAAATTACGTATAACTAAGTGATTTACAGCGATCCTCTTTTGGAATTAGAGCTTCAAGTGGCTTTGCTAACCCATGCAGCCATTATATAAGAAGGAATACTGGCGAAAGTCAGAGAGGTGCAGCAGTTTTTTAGCATAATCAGTAGAATCCACTTAACACATTCATGCTCTGACCGTGTAATGTGGGGCTGGTATGTGAGATTTTTCCAAGGGATGAAAATGTTTAATAAATGCTTAAAAATTGCATATATGAGTTGAGAAAACATATTTCTTTGAGTAAGCTAACAACAACCCAATTAATCATCCATCAAATACAAACCTCTAAGAACCTCTAAAATAATGCTGAATGCTCTTAAAAATTACAAAAAAGAAAGATTGCAACTGGAAATCCCGTAAGCTGGTGTCGACGGCAGTGGAAATGCAACAGTGTACTTCCATATGCAGAAGTTGAAATATAGGGGGTGTTTTTTTTTTACTGTGTACCCACAAATGAACGATGAAGTATGTCTCCTCGCATCGGTACGACAGAGGATGCATATTGTCTCGTCCTTTTGTTGTCCTTCAATAGCATGAAGGATTTGTTTATTTGCCTGGACTGCGTCTTCATCAACACATTGAAGCGTGTGTGTGTGTGTGTGTGTGTGCGTGTAAGTGCATGTGAGCCTATAATGTCTGCGGTCTCAGGGTGCCTGTATATCCACACAGACCCAATTGTCCTCCTTGAGAATAAATAATTAAGGGCTTTGTTAACATTCTGACTCTATTTGTTGCTATGGAGCTGATATCATCTTTGTAGCAGTGCACCAGACGAAAAACACTGTATATGACTGTAATATTGACAGACAACAAATGAAAACCGCATTTTAATTGTCAGGATTAAATTTCAGAGAGTGAAGCTCAATTACATTTTGTAATGTTGGTGATCATTTGAAACATTTCTAGTTATGCCTTTATTTTTTTTGGCCTTTCTACTAAACCGGCCATGTTATGCTCATTTTCAAGGAAATATCTATTTACATTTACAGGATTCAAATTTCAGAGATCACAGTATCTTCATAATGTCCATTGCAGCAGAACCCTATTCACCTATTCTGCTCTGATTGTTCAAATTGTCCCACATTAAAGCTCTGTCCATAGTTGTACCAGAATTACCAGCAGTAATGCATGCTTTATGCAAAATAAGACGTAATGATGTCACAGTTTTCAACTTGCAGACCTTGTACATGGATAAAAAGAGATGGCACATAGACTAGTAGTAAGTACACAGTACAAGTTTCTATCACGGCTACAAAAACTAAAAAAGTGAGAATTCTAGATCAGCTAGAGTATGAGCAACGTTTACTTTGAAAAACGCTTGTGCGTGTGTGTGAGTGAGTGATGTGGGCAGCTGTGGCCATCTGAGGCTGCTTTCAAGTGCAGCACGGCAGGGAGGCTGCTCAGCGTGCTGTACACATGCTTTATCGATCGCAGGCCCTCCGCCCCTTTAGTCCCCCAAAGATGATGTTGATTGAAATTGAAAAATAGTTTCTTCCCCTTAAAAAAGAAAAAAAGAAAAATTCCCAAATTGATTTGATGTCTCCGTTTTCAGGAAGAGAGTTACTCCAGCTCAGCTTGGACAAGCATTGGATCGATGAACTGATCCGAGAGCTGATTTAATCCCTCCACTTCTCTGGTGGTGGAGTGGTACTTTCAAATCCTGTAAAGTGAGTGGGAGGTACCCACTAGCTTCATTCAAACACATATTTCAAAGTCAGCACTTTCCACTACAGAGCAAAAACCCAAAACATCGCTCTCATCCTACTCAGATCGCTCCTTTGTTTATTTGACCTGTTTTGTAAGAGGTGGATTTTTTTTAAATCAGTGAAAGAGCAAAGTGTTATTTATCAGCTCGGAAGGTGTTGTTCTGTATTTAATGCCCAACGGATTCTCTAAACTTACCTGTCAAGTGCGATGGCGCTGAAGCTGAGCACAGTGACCGAGCAGAAGAGTTTATGGAGGAACTTGATGGCCTTGCAGAGCACCAGAGTGTGGAGCCACCAGCAGCAGCGTGGGCTCGCTCCAAGCGCAATGTCGAAGGGAACGCACACCAGGCCGGCGCAGATACCTGAGCACGCCAGGTTCTTGATGAAGCGGCTGGTCACAGATTTAAAGACATTAGTGCAGCAGGTGCACCACAACACCATGGCATTACCTGTGGGGAAGAGGAGAGATTTAAATCTGTTCCATTTTTCGGTTTATCCAGGTTAATTTTAGGACCACTACAATACACCTTGCCTCTCTACTCAGCCAAGATGATTGCAACTCTCTTAAACCTGGGCTTGGTAGCATTAAAGAATTATCAAGCTAGGTCAAAAGGGTCAAACCGAAACAGAGAAGAACCACAGGAATACTCACTGCTGGACTACACTGACTGGAAGATAATTGTAAGCAGATACATTTTTAAACAAATAAATACAAATAAATAAACAAAATAGCTTTGATGAAAATACTAGTATCTCTGTCTAAAAAGGATATGGCCGTTACAGTCCACTGCTGCGGGTGTGCTCTTTGTGTTAATGAGTTTATTGTTTGAGCACTACGGCAAAGTTAGCTCTAGGCTGGATGTTTGAGAGTCTGAGGAAACCGCAACGTTTTCAATGCTAATAGTATCCAGCTATCTTGTCATGGTTGGCTATTTGTTTTGGTTTTCTGTCTAAATTTTTAGCTTCCTATTGTTGGGAATTTAAGTGATTAAAATTTTCTGAGTTTCCAGTTTATTTCAAACTTTACTTTTCGGCTCTTTGTATTGTCTTTCATGTTGAATTTCCTGTAGTTCATTCCTATTATTTGTAGTATTTCCTGTTTAATTTTGAAGGTTCTTTTTATTGTGCCTTATCTTGGTTTACATTTCTTCATGTGTTCCCCTTTTGCCTCGTGCCTTTTAAGGCTATGTGTTCCAGTTTTCCCATGTCAGATCGATGACTTTTTGTGCCTGCGCTTCTCCCACATGTTCCCTGGAGTTTTGGAAGTTTCCCATTTCTTTTGGAAGATTTGGTTCTGTTTTTGGCTTTTTTGGACATATCCTCTGGATTGGATTTTGTTAAATTTAGTTAGATGTTTTGTTTTGGGCCATATTGAATATCATTTGCCAAGCTGATCCTCTGCCTGGGCTGACTGCACCTGGTCTCAAACTTTGTTCCAGAGTTCTCTCATATCTACTATGTCTAAATCCAATTTACTGACAAATGTATGCAAACATGCTTGCATTTGGATGTTTGGCTATATTTTGCCCACCATTCTTACCATTCTTGCCACTAGCCCACCAGGAGACTTAGCAATATGTCATCACAGGTTTGGTTTCACAGATACTCCATTTTCCATTCATGAAACACTAGGGAATCAGACCTCTAAAAACCCAAGCAAATGTTTTGATTCCCAAGTCATTTAATGACTGATGCTTTGGGTTGGTAACTCAGGTTTCTGATGGCTAATTGTGTTACTACCTGACTCCAAAAACAGCTTTTACATATCACATCTCGAATCTACAAAAGCTAGCTCCTTATTAGCCACTGAAACTCATTCTGATTCTGATTCTGATTCTTTTAGATGCTAATAGGTGTCATTAAGAAAACAATTCAGAGTTGATTCTTTAGTTTTAATTAAGATTTCACTTGTAACCAACTGTGTAAAGAAACGTTTTTTTAGCAGTTGAAAGCATTGCATTGAACATTCTAGCAACAGAAGATTGCTTTGAATGATTAATGTGGGGTCACACTGGAGCTTTTAGAGACCCGGATTACATTAGATGAGCTGTTAAGAGCCACTTATCTTTTTTTCAGCAGTTATTTTTCCTTTCCCGGATTTCTTCAAGTGTTTAGGATGCAATGCTGTTTTGCTATGAAGCTCCGGAAATGTTTGGCGGACTAAGAAATGTCCCCTGACCTCAGACTAACATGAGTTGAGTACAGTGAATTTTCACATTATTTTTGGGTGAATTGTTAATAACACATTAAAATCGATGTGTAAAAAATGAATTGATTTCATTTAAATTGTATTTCTTTATTTATTTTCACCTCGCAATGTAACACCATGAAAAAAAAATCATGTTCACTGTGACTTAACATTCAAACTCAACCAAAATATTAGGCTGAAAGTCACAATTGGAAAACGAAATCTATGGATGCAAACGACTTTTTCTCACATTTCTCCATGTGCTGCAGGATGACCTGTTTTGATGAACATTACTTGGATCTTGGTCAAGTAAAGTCCAGATCACTGTCCAACAGATATCTCCTTTAAAATATATTTTGTTTAAGGAACTGTAACTTGTACATGAGACGCGGCACAATCCTGACAGCAAGACACTGATCTTATTCAGTCAAAGCCTTCAGCGCTGCTTTACCAAATCTCATCTTAATATCTTCTAAAAAGAGGGATGATGACCTTTTCTGTCTTAAACAGTGGTTTTCTGAAGACAGATTTGTTATATATATATAACTGACCTATCCACTACTGCACATACAACTCCTAAAGAGCTCCATGTTGAAGAAATCATTTAAGCGTTAAGTGATTAAGAAAGCACACAATGAGGTGTAAGCAAGGAAGCTGTGGCATTTATTGTCTAGATCACTCCGTAATGAGACCGTAACGATGGCTAATTGGTTTAAAGAGGTAAACGTTGTACTCCTTGTGGTGCCCTGACAGGTGTCAGGTCACACAGGGTCACATGTGAAAGCAGCCTCTCCAAATGTAATTTCCCACAGATAACAACCAGAACAAGATGTTCTCTGGGGAGGAAAACTGTTTTTTTTAGATTATTCATGCCTGGTGTCTATAGGTGTTGAAAAACAGGTCACAGTCAGTCCGATAAAAGGAAAAACACTCATCAGTGCTGTTTATTTTTTTTCACTAGGAGGTTCTAGATGCAGGATGGAAGGGAGATGTTTTCAGGGGAACATGGTGTGCTCATTTCAAACTGCTGGATTTCACGAACAGCATTTCAGGGAAATGGTACGACTATGGTACAGAGCAGAACAGGAGTAGTTTTTCAGGGAAATCCTAATGTAGGGGTAATCAGTGTTCAGCCTCTGCATTCAATGAAGCTGGTGCACGTGGGAGAATGAATTAGCACACTTGTTTGGGATGCTGTATTACATAAATCAGAATACGCCAATAAATGGTCCTTTGTTACATTTTCTGATCTGGCACCCCTTTTGTCAGCACAAGATCATTTGCCATTTCCCTTTAAAGCCATGGCAATTAAGAAAGTTCTTGGCTAGAAGAACACCGTGTTCACAGTTGTCATGGCAAAGACAACAGGGAGGCTGTGGCTCAGTTGTCCAGTGATCAGAAGGTTCCTGGTTCGATCCCAGACCCTGCAGTTAACATGTCGAAGTGTCCTTGAGCAAGACACCTGATGCTGTGCCATCAGTGTATGACTGTGTTTGAATGGTTAACGCTCCTGATGAGCAGGTGGCACCATGCGAGGTAGTCACTGCCACCAGCGTGTGAATGGGTGAATGCAAAACCTGTAGTGTAAAAGTACTTTGAGTGGTAAACAATGACTAGAAAAGCGTTATATAAATACAGGACATTTACCATTTACATTACACTGTTGATTGAAAGTAAACCGCAGTCAGACACACCCTTCTTGTGGTTAGAGTCTCACTTCAGGATGGGTGCAATATTGTGTTGTCACACCCACCTTTTGATTACAATACAAGTAAGGTGAGTTCTTTCAACAGTTCCACACAATATTTATCGTTCTGTTGCACACATAAACAAACAAATATGTTCATTGCTCTCAGATACTAATTGACATGTCACACACATACATTCTACGCTGTCTGAAAGTCAAGATAAAGATAAGTTGACTGTAGGATGTTTTCAAGAACACCAGTAACAATAGCATTTTTGAGTTCATGGTTACACAATACAAATGTAAGTATTCCTGCAGATGACATGTCAGATCTTGTATTGTCTGAGAAATCCCTCTATCCCTTTGTGCCTGAAACACTCATCTGGCACTTGAGGAACACCGTGGCAACCGTGCTCACAGCAGCCAATGGGGAGGAAGTGCAAACACTAAGCATGATATGACCATGATGGCTTTTTCCACTTCATAAATGGCTGTCCAAACTACAGGTAATCTGCCGCACATGCATAGAGCTACGGTGTGTCATCTCAGGCCTGGTGATAATAAGCCCCTCTTATTGGTGAGTGCTTTCAGAAATGCGACTCATCCTGAATCTAAACATAACAGCGTGTATTCAAGCTGTGAAACATCATTAGCACGCTTAAGATGTTCCTACTTGCGTCACTGTGGTGTTATAATTACTTGAATTTCAATGGAAAGATTTCACAATAATAACTATTCACATGCTGATTCAAATCCTGACCTTCACCTGGATAAACTGTTAATCCCCTCTACTTATTGGGGAAAAAGTTGATCTTGCTGAAATTTAGGTATTTCAGATCAATATGACTGTCACGTCCGCGTAATAGTACAGAGGAGACTGTTAGCCTAGCTTAGCATGAAGACAGGACGCTGCAGGAAACATCTATTTTCATTTATTTATTTATTTATGTATGTATTTAATTTTAATCCTGTCCACACATTGTTCCTGTAACAAGTTATCTCTACAGACACAGGCATCAACAAGCATGCCCGCCAGTAGAGGGTGACAGGCCTCCTACATGCCCAATACCAGAATAAGACATTATGAGCATGTGCCTTGAACTGTTTACCACTTGAAAACATAAACCAAAGTAGCCAAGCATTAATTTATTTACAGTTATTTGACACCTAACCTTTGATCCAAAACCTTTCAGGCACACTGGCTGACGTGCGTTGGCGAAACCGAGAGATGATTCATTTGTGTGGACAGACAATGTTAAGATGAGGGCAAGGCGTGCCATTGTTGTTATTTCTGGCATATGCTTGTTACAGAAAACAACAATGGGCACAGAATCAATAGCAGCATTGTTTTTAAAAAAAATCCACCTCAGGAAAGTTTTTGTAAATGATCTGTTTGTGTGTGGGCAAGAAGGCCGAATGTCCACCAATGACAGTGTCCAAACCAACTGGCAGTGTGTGTCCTCTATGTAGGGAACCTGAAGAACCAGCCGTAATGACTTGCAGGGTCAGGGATTAACTTCGTAGAAGCTCAATTACATTATTTTTCATACAGAATATTTCTTTCTTTCTTTCTTTTTTTTCACGACGCGTGCTTCATTTGGCAACCTTTCTGGGGAAGACCTGGTCTAATTAGGAGAGACGACATCCGTCTTACTTGGGAAGGAGCTGCTGTCATTTCTTATGAAATATGGCCAGATTTATTAGTCAGCCAAATTGACAATTTAGAGTCCAGGCCAGGAAGCAGAGTTGCAGTCTTACACGCTTCTCCGCGCTTCCTTTAGAGTCATCCACCTACAACCCCATAGAGACTGTGTCTGTCCCCCGTCCACATAAATTCACTAAATTCACTAAATCAAATAAGAGTTCACATAGGAACTTAATAAAAATCAACACCACTAATGAGGCAGTTTACAAAGTAAAGAGACTTAAATGTGGACTCTTGAATATCAGATCCCTATCATCTAAAGGTGTATTAATAAATGAGCTTATATTACATAATAAGATTGATTTATTCTTCCTTACTGAAACTTGGTTGTGCCAAGACGAATATGTAAGTCTTAATGAATCCACTCCTCCCAGTCACATTAACACACACATTCCCAGAGACACTGGCAGAGGTGGTGGAGTTGCAGCCATTTTCAATTCTGCCCTATTAATAAACCCTAAGCCCAAACAAAAATTTAGTTCATTTGAAAATCTCATTCTTAGCATTTCTGACCCAACCATGAAAACTGCAACCAACTATGTTTGTTATAGTGTATCGAGCACCTGGACCCTACACCGAATTTTCATCTGAATTTTCAGGGTTTCTCACAGCTCTGGTCCTTAAAACAGATAAAGTCATTATTGTAGGTGACTTTAATATCCATGTAGATGTTGAAAACGACAGCCTTGGTACGGCATTTCTGTCACTGATTCATTTGGCTTCTGTCAGTGTGTACAAGAATCAACACACACTTTAATCACACCCTTGATCTTGTTCTGACATATGGCATTGAAATTGAGCATTTAAATATCTCTGCGCAAAATCTGCTTTTATCAGATCATTTGAATTTCTGCTCATCAACTATAAACCAAGAGTCACTAGTTATTATAGCAGATGCATATATGAGGACACTGTTAAAAATTTTAAAGAAATTATTCCCTGCGCACTTTCAGTGCCATATCCCAAAATAACAGAGGAGTCATATCTTAAATTTAGCTCCTCCCAGCTTGATCACCTTGCCGATTTCACTGCCGGCTCTCTACGTGCTTCACTCGATTCCATTGCCCCAGTTAAAAAGAAAACAAAACCAGTAAAGAGATTAGCTCCATGGTATAGTCTTAGGACTCGCAAGTTAAAGCAGAAAACTCATAAACTTGGAAATAAATGGCATTCCACTCAACTGGAAGAGTCACAAATGCCCTGGCAGGATAGCCTTAAAGTATACAGGAAGGCCGTTTGCCGAGCAAGAAAAGACTACTATTCAGCGTTGATAGAAGAAAACAAGAATAAGCCCAGGATCCTTTTCAGCACTGTAGCCAGGCTGACTGAGAGCCATCATTCTATTGAACCATGCATTCCTAGAGCCCTCACCTGTAATGATTTTATGAACTTCTTCAATAATAAAAATAGGCTTATCAGAGAAAATATCCTACACTCCACAGATTCCAGTTCAGCAACAGGAATTATAGAGGCTGTTATTAGTCCTGATGTGTGTTTGGAAAGCTTCCATCCAATTGACCTTAAGGAACTAACGACAACATTATCTTCATCTAAATCATCAAACTGTATACTAGACCCCATACCTACTAGGTTGCTCAAAGACGTTTTACCCCTAATTAGAAATCCACTACTAAACATTATCAATCTAGCCCTTGTAACAGGTTATGTGCCCCAGTCATTTAAAGTAGCTGTAATTAAACCGCTCCTAAAAAAAACCTACCCTAGACCCAGAAGTTTTAGCCAACTATAGACCAATATCCAACCTCCCCTTTCTTTCAAAGATTCTAGAGAAAGCAGTAGCTAAACAACTATGGCTTTCTTCAGAAATGGCATTGGTAAAAGTTACAAATGACCTCTTCACTGCATCTAATGAAAGACTTATCTCTATACTAGTCTTATTAGCTCTTAGCGCAGCTTTTGACACTATCGATCATCACATCTTACTACAGAGGATGGAACACCAAATTGGCATTAAAGGATCTGCTCTAAGATGGTTTAAGTCCTACCTATCTGATAGATATAATTTTGTTCATGTTAATGATGAATCATCAAGATATGACAAGGTTAGTCATGGAGTCCCACAAGGTTCTGTGCTTGGACCATTACTATTTACTCTATATATGCTTCCTGTAGGTAAAATTATTAGAAAGCACTCCATACATTTTCACTGTTATGCAGATGACACACAACTATACTTATCAATGAAGCCAGATGAAACCCATCAGTTAGCTAATCTACAGTCATGTCTTAAGGACATTAAAAACTGGATGTTTCATAATTTTTTAATATTAAACTCTGACAAAACTGAAGTCATTGTGCTGGGCCCTAAACACATTAGAGACTCATTATCCAGCAACATAGTTAATCTGGATGGCATTGCCTTGCCCTCCAGCACCACTGTCAGAAACCTGGGTCTTATCTTTGACCAAGAGCCGTCTTTTAACTCACATGTAAAACAGATCTCAAAGACGGCCTTATTTCACCTCCGTAACATTGCTAAAATCCGGCACATCCTGTCTCAACAAGATGCAGAAAAACTAGTTTACGCATTTGTTACTTCCAGGCTGGACTACTGTAATTCTTTATTTTCAGGTAAGACTAATAACATTTTAAAAACTCTTCAGTTAATCCAAAATGCAGCAGCTTGTTCACTGACTAGAACTAATATCAGAGACCATATTTCCCCCATACTGGCTTCTCTGCACTGGCTCCCAGTTAAATTCAGAATAAAATTTAAAATCCTTGTCCTCACCTACAAAGCTATTCATGGTCAGGCACCATCTTATCTTAAAGAGCTCATAGTAGTCTATCACCCACCCAGAACCTTACGCTCCCAAGATGCAGGGTTATTGGTGATCCCAAGAACTTCCAAAAGTAGAATGGGAGGCAGAGCCTTCAGCTATCAAGCTCCTCTCCTGTGGAACTATCTTCCAGTCTTGGTACGGGAGGCAGACACACTCTCTGATTTTAAGAGTAGGCTTAAAACCTTTCTTTTGGATAAAGTTTATAGATAGGGCTGGCCTATCTGGCCCTTAGTTATGCTGCTATAGGATTAGGTTGCTGGGGGAACACTTCATGAAGCACTGAGCTCTCTTCTCTCCCCCCTCTGACTCAGACTCCTTCTCTGCTCCTCTAAATGGCCATATCCTTACACTAAATTTACTTCTTCCACGGAGTCGTTGTGATTTATCATCCTGCAGGTCTTTCTAGATTGCAGTGGGAGCTGCTGCTGTGGTCCTGCCTGATGCCTCCTGGCCAAATTAGGACAGGAGATCCTGTGACTTGGATCCTATGCCGGATTTCCAAGTACAATACGGGATCCACAGATCACAATGGCTTCTGGACCAATAGACTACACCTGCTTCTGGATCACTACACTTCACATATCCCTGGATTTATAGATTCCACATACTCTTGGACTCAATGACTACACCAGCAACACTCAGTTCTTGCTACCTGGACTATAATGACTTCTGGACCAACAGAATACACCTGCGTCCGGATCAGTAGACTTCCCATACACCTGGATTTATAGATTCCACAGACTCTGGGACTCATGGATGTTTTATATATTCTAAGTAAACTGTTATTATTATGTTGTGTTCTGTACAATTGACATCTATTACACGTCTGTCCGTCCTAGGAAGAAGGATCCCTCCTTTGTGGTTCTTCCTGAAGTTTCTTACTTTCCCGGTTTAGGGTTTTTTAAGTTTTTCCTCATCCGGTTCGAGGGTCTAAGGGCAGAGGATGTCATATCCGTACAGTTTGTCAAAGCCCAGTGAGATAATGTGTAAATTGGGATTTTGGGCTGTACAAATAAAATTTGATTTGATTTGATTTGATTTATTTCCGTAACACAAAATGGTATTGATATCAGTACTGTTTACTTATTTTTATTTATTTTCATTCTGCTATTTCATTGGTAAAGCTTATTGAATATGGAAAATAATGCTTGGCAGTAAAGGTGTTTTGTTTCGTTTCATTTTCTGCCGCTAATCCGGTTCCGGATCGCGGGGGCAAAAACCTGAGCAGAGAAATCTAGATGCTCCTTTCCCCGGCCACTTCCACCAACTCCTCCAGAGGGACACCAAGACGTTCCCAAGCCAGCCGAGAGATATAATCTCTCCAGCGTGTCCTTGGTCTGCCCATACAGACCGCCCCCCCCCAATTAGGACAACAAAAGTGCCGCCATGATGAACCAACCTCATAATAAGTGCTGTCTCTGAATATCAAAAAAGAAGAGTCCTGGCTTTTAACAATGCACAAAACCCTTTTTGATGTCCCTAAAGTGGCCTGGGAATTGAGAACAGATAGTTTTGACAATCTCAACTACAAAGGCAGCTCTGAGGACCATCATCATTTGTCTTATTCATTGTTTTATTCCCTGGGTTATTCATGTATTCATGTTCACGTTGAAATTTACCTCTGGATGACATCAACTTTCATTTGCATTTGTTTTTGCTGTCAATGTGTAAAAGGGGAAATAGGGGATAAGGAAAGATTGAGCCTATATTTAGATCCATATCATTGGAAAAATTAAGAAATTTTATCAAGCTAATGAAAAGAGTAACTACTGAACAAAATTACTTTATATTGCACTTTCTAATCAACTAGCCATGGTCCGTCTTTTCATGTAATACCACATGTGCCACTGGAGGCGATAGTGAGCCACTGTGGTCACAAGTGTGCAACATGTGTTATAATATGAGTCTGAATTTGAAAAGTGTACCATAGATTTTGGAAGACACTGCATTGTTTATTCCACATGCCATGTCTAAATGTACAAATCCTGGTCATTGTCATTGGGATGGGGTGAAATACTGCCCCCTAAATGGGTGCAGCCTCTAGCTGGTAATTTCAAGGTCCTTCTTTAAGATGGTGGCCTGAATAGAGTAATTTGCTGGATTTCTTCTTTCACCTTCTCAGTGCATATGAAACCCCTTTCACACTGCATGCGTGAGGACTGTTGCACCTCAGCGTAGGGATGTAAAGATTCGCTAAACTCCCAATTCAACACGATTCTTTGCTGATGAGTAACAATTTTCTCACTTTTTTTTCCAAGATAAGTACTAAGGGATATTATAAATGAAAAGGTGTCCTTTTATTGTTTCTCAGACAAAATACTACAATTTTATCATGTCTCGTCTTTATGAAATTAACTTTCTAAAGTTCACTTGTGAGTTAGGGAGGTTATAATGTTTACAAACTGCTAAAAAAAAAAATGCACATTTCTTTTTTTTTCTGTAAATGAAAAGATAAAACCAGCTTCTGTCTTAAAGTTGGGGTTTGTGACTTCTTAGAATCACGTATGAGACTCCTTAAGCTATTCCGCTTCATAGCTCTGCCCCGTCTTTCGGAGACATGTATGTACACATACCTACGAGCCATTTAACATTTTAGCATCACTTCAAATCTTGGCACCCTAAAAAACTTAAACTCACAGATTCAGTTTCTGATTTTTCCCACTACCTTGCACATTGTTTTTTGTCAGTCAGTTATCAAACAGATTACAGTGGCTATGTTTACATGGACACCAATATTCGGAATAAAGGGCTGATCAGAATAAAAATGCTTGCAATGCTGATAATCCTTATGTGTTATATATTTTATGGTTCTGAAATCTATTGTACTTCTGCTATTTGTTTGTTTTGAGGCCTTAATCTTATTCTAAGAAAGCAAGCAAACAGCATAAGGTTCTTGTGCTTTAGCTATTTGTTTGCAGAAGCAGAGAAATATTAACTGCTGTCCTTCTGCTGTGCTTCCCTCCTTGAAATGACTGGAAGTGGAAAGTTACTGCATGGCGGTGTAAAAAGAACTTGAAGCAAAGTCACAGCATATAGCGTCAGTATAATCTGTTAAAACTTGTATCACAACTAATTTAACGGATGAATCAAGTGATAGAACTGAATTTGGACTGGCAGTGCATTGTTACATCCCCAGGTCACAGTAAAGTATTTACGGAGCGAATGAGCGATTGGTTTTGTTCCACCTCTGAGAAGGCAGTGGCAGTAAAGGATCCACCTCGGAACAGAAAATTAGATCAACACCATTATACTGGAGGGGAAATGGTTGTTGTGTTCATTTAGAATGTTGTTTAGAATGTGTTCAGTGTAAATAAAATGTGATGAAAGTGGTGCACAAAGGGTTCTTTTGTCAGTATCTTTGGTTAAAAAAAAATAAAATAAAATAAAAATTCTTAAATTGGATTGTTGGAAGGAAAAATTTAATTATTTTGTTTCCCAAACCCCAAAAAAACACACAAAGGAGCAAGTAGAACAACACTCACAGAGTGCATACCTCCACCAAGGCACAACAGTGCCTTAAATTTAAAATTCTTGGATCTGCCCCTTTACCTGGATCCACACCCAAAAATCATAGTTTTTCTTTGGCCCACTCATCTGCCCACCAAATTTCGGTGAACTCCATCTGGTAGTATTTGCATAATCCTGCTAAGCAACAAACGAAGAAGCACACAATTAAAAACATAACCTCCTTGGTAGACTTAAAATTAACTTAAAAATAGGCATTTTGAGCCATGCAACACTTCATGCCACGCTTCCCTGACCCTCCTACACCGCTGTGAGCTGCATCAGAGCAGTGGTCATTTAGTGATTTTTTGCAGGTTTTGGTGTCTGTGTCACCTAATTTCATCACGTTGAACAGTATTTTTGGAAGCTGCACAACGTTCAGCCTCTAGCCGAGTCCACGAGCAGTTAACGGTGAGCACTCTTCGCGCAGTTAGAACAAGGCTGTTGAATGTTACAGCCAAAATTGTGACAAGAACACATTCATGTTAGGCAGGAGGGATGTGTTTCTGGCTGCCAATAAGATGGAGGAGATATCAAAGCCAGGAATTTGTGAGTTTGATGCGCTGGTGGAGTCCTAAAATTCCCACACCGTCTTCCTCAATGGCTGCAGCAGCAGCAGCAGCCTGTGCTTCTGTATAGCAAGCATGAATATTTGTCATAGAGCCAGATTCAGCCTCAGAGAGGCTCAAAATGTGTGCAGCAGATTATTGCTGCTAATAGGGTTAGGGCCGGGACACACTGAACCACCACCAAGAGCTAGCCATGACTGAGAGGCCTCGTGTTGTGTAACCTTGCGAGACAAAAAATATGCTGCCAACTAGTAGGTACGCTCTGCACCAGTGAAGGGTGGAAATATGTCTCCAAACCACAAGGGGGCGGTAGTCTGTACATGCCAGTCAGTAAGGAAAATCAGAAAACATATCTACAAATATAAAAACTATAAACAAAACAGCATTTGCTTATCATTATTTAAAGGATTCTTGCTAGCTGGATATGACTGATAAGAAGATGACAATGGCAAAAATGGCACTAGTGTAATCAGTCCTTTGGCCGGTTGGGTTTGGAAGAAGAAAGCAAATGGCAGAGTATTTTTTTTTGTAGCTGTTGTTGACTTTTAACAACTTTGGATGTAATTCTACATCTCTGCTTTGACAGAAGTAAGCCAGTAACTGCATGTCATCGGGACTGATTCCTCAGGTTTTCTACGTAGAAGACCTGGCCTGTCAGCATTCATCATCGGTGGATTACAGCATGATAGCACAAATCCTCAACCATGACGCTGACTGCTTATTTCAGTCACGATGTCCGTCATGGTGAACAAAATACACCATGTGGACAACCTGATTCTCATCGGAGGCTGGCGTAAAGTATATAACTCTCCTCCTGCTAACGGAAACTGGTTCAACTGAGTTGACTTGACCATCATTCAAAATAACAAAAGGAAGAGAAGTCGTGATAAAAACATTAACTCCTTGCACAAAGGGAGTGTTACTGTTAGGAGAGTGTCCTGCTCCATCCTACAAGAAAAATGCCTGTGTCCCTCAATGCCATCTGCAGTAAATTTGGGCTTGTGGATAGTTGGGAGACGTGAAAGTGGCTGTGGGTAATGTTGCAATGTTTGAAATTTACAGGGTAACATTAGGAGATTGCTGAAATAGATCAGAACATGTGGTTTGAATGGAAAAAACATCAGACTGATGTAAAAATACAGACCATTTTACATTGTAAATAGGCATTTGAAGAGCATGAGACTGTGACGCAAGACCCACAGACGCTGGGCTACTAAAATTGGAAAAATGAACTATAATTCTAAATAATCAAGTCGTCTGTTAAAACAGTGGCCATCTCTTCAAGCGTAGGAGGAAGTCTGACCCAGATTTAGAAACCAGACTTCATCAAAGAGCTCCACGAAGTGTGTCATATTTGAAAGGACTCTGCTGTGTTGGATGGCATTTTTTGGGGCTTTTTGTCAAGCAGCAAGTGCCCAACATGTGTTTGAATTGAGTCTGTCTGATGGGACCCACCTAGCAGGGAACTTATGAGGAGGAACACCTGGATGGCGGTGCTGAAGTCCCGGTAGGCTTGCTCCCGGATGAGGCGCTGCTGCTCGTCCAGCCCGGTCCCCTCGGCAGGTGGGCTTCCGTTCCACCGGGTCGGCGGGCTCGAGACGTTCAGGGGATCCAGCCCGAGGTAGGCTGCGGTGACACTGACCGTCGCAGCCATCGTGGGCTCGGCCCGCTATCCTCACGCGTTTTTAGGACGGCTGGCGGGATGTCAGCAGCCAGCATGGGAGAGACATTTCTGATCACTGCCGTGCTGGAAAAAAAATCCACATATGAGAAGTCAGTGTGAGTGTTCAGGCAGGCGGTGAATGGCTTCAGTCAGGATAAAGCATGAAGTGCTGATCATGCACCGGAGCGCAGGAGAACCGGGGTGCACGCTCCAGCATCGCACAATGCGGCTGCAGAAATCAGCCACCCAGGTCCGTGCACAGTCAGGCTGTCGGATGCTGCAGAAACACTCCGGCTTGCAGAGTGTCTAATTCTGAGAACGAAGCCTTCAGCATCGCCTCGTCTCTCAGGCTGATCATCGGGCTGCCGCTGCCGGTCGCAGGTCGCAGAGGCTGTGTGCTGGCAGGCTGCAGCTGAATATTTGTCAGCGTGAGGCGCAAGACTGGAGAAGGGAGCCCCTCCTTCTGTAGCAGCGCCGAGAAACTCCACTGACTCTTCTGAATGACAAGCAAGAGGGCAGTAAAAACAATACTTATAATCATTTGAAAAATGCAAATCAGACCAGGTTTAAACCGAGAATTCCGTGTCCCGAATGAAAATCATTAGGTTCCCCCTCGACAACAACCCCCGCTGTTGTCCTCTCACGCGCTCTCGTCACATTCCGCTCTGGTTTGCTGAAAATGCCCAAAATAGGACATGAGGACATACTTCAGCAAAACAACACAGCATTTAGTGTAGAGCTGGTGGTCCGATCAACTCGTTGTTTTGGTTAGAAGGAGTGCAGCTTCCGTTGATGAACAAAGTTTTGTCACGACCGAAGATTGACGCCAGAGACACAATAAACATGAAACAACCTGGTCTCGCAAATATATAGACGGAAGGCTACTACTTTTAAACTATTATGAGTAATTGAAAAATGAACTGCTATATTAATGGAAATAAAAGAAGCGTTGCTGGATTCAACCGGCAACACCTACATCGACCAGTAGGTGGCACTGGTATGCCGTTTAGAGGTAGCGTTCCCACCGTTTAGTGGCGTGCTGTTACCTAACACAATCTCTGGGCTCTGAGACAAATATGAAGTTTCAGTATGAGTTTGCCTTGTCATCAGACCTTTGGATACATTTTCAGAATCAAATATGGGTCACTAGTCTGAGTAGTAGCACATTCATAGATCCCCGCAAACTAGATGAGGCAAAGATGTAGAAGGACATCCCGGCCATTTTGAGCACACAAAGGGATTTTTTTTTTTTGTCTTGGCAAAGAACAAACGAAATGTGTAGTTTTATTTAGAAGAAATTAGTTTTTGAGGTTTCAATCGATGGCTGGAGCGGTTATGTATTTTTGCTTAAGTACACTGGGAGTTACATCTTTAGGGTTTGGTGGTGGATCAAACCACTTTGAGGCATATGATCTGTAAAGACACATTGTGTTTTCAGTGCGTACTATCTCATTATGCTACATTTTTATGTTTTTATTGGAGGACACAATGTGTGTGCGCGTGTGTGTAAGCAAAGCGTGAGCATTTCAGTAAACACAGTAAAGTTAACTCATGGGAAACAGGACTAAAGTTAGTTAATTGCTTGTGGAAAAAAATGAAGCAGAGATTTCGTAATCATCAAAGTCATATTTGTTTAAATAAGCACAGCAGACACACAGTCAGCATCATGAGACAGACTTCTTTATTTGATGCTATAGGTTGTGCTGTTGAAAACGGTTCCTAAAATATACATATAAAAGTCGAATCACGTCCCTTTGAAACACACAACAGCTCTTCATGTTATATTCCAATCTTTGCCCAACCACTGTTACTGTGATTGTCAGTAGGATTCTGAGTGTGGTCTTACAATTCAGGAAGGCTCCTTCACTCATACTGAAGATAAGAAGTGTGAGAGGCCCATGGCAGGAGACCCTGTAATGTGACTTCACTGTAAAGCAGGTCTGGGCACAGACAGAGCGTCTCATAAAAGCAGAATATAATTTTCCAGCTCAAAACAATTAAAAACAGAGGAGCGAAAAGAAAGAAAATTGTTCACTACCTTCATTATGATGTAAAAAAAAAAATGTAGCCATGTTGGGATGACATTAAATTAGCACTGCAAATGGGAAAGACTTGTCAAGATTTCAAAAGATAAAAAATTACAAACCAAAATATAGCCTCAGTGTTGTTTTTGTACTAGTTGATTCAATTAAACTTGTCTCTTTGGCACAGCAGCGGTTACTCTGCACAGCTGAGTCGGGAACTTCAGTTGTATTTAAGTAACCTCGTCTCACACTTTTTTTTTCTCCATAGCAACTGCATGAACTGAAGCTGTGACCTGCTGATTGGTAAATTGTGATGTAAGCAGTATCACAGCCAAACACACAAAAAAGAAAGAAAGAAAGAAACTGAGATGCAACACATGGGGCAGCCTGATCCAGATACAGCCATACAACCATTGCACGCCTCAGGTTCAACGCAGATTCTGCTCAGAAAAAAAAAACTAAAGAGACACGTGCGGACGCAACTTGTCATGAGCAGGTGGTATCACTTCTGGGCCCCCAGAAGTGGAGGCACCCTGCGTAAGATGGCTGTAATTCCAAAAACAGTAAATGTCATATTATTTGTGACACCTTAAAAATCATAGATGAAAGTCTGCACTTCAATCACATCTTGGCTGTTTTATTTCAAATCCATTGTGATGGTGAACAGAAAAATGCTAAAAACTGTGTCATTGTCCAAATACTTGTGGACCTAACTGCATAAACAGCTGTTCAGTTTTTCATCCGTCGAGCTGTTTCACTGTGAAATTACTCCGACAGACTCTATTAGAATTGCAGAACTGAACTGATGTTCATACCAAGCAGGATTTGACTTTTCAGGCAGTTTTGAAGTAAAGCGCTGCAACTGTCGGATGTTAAAGGGAAAGTTACTCAATTTAGCAAATCAATTGTGTTCACAGATCGAACTTGCTCTTTTGAGTGAAACGCCTCGCTGAGGGAGAAGACTAACTGTCGCGATCACTGAGGCCGGGTGAGAAGCTGTCAGTCTGGATGCTGGACACATACAGATACTGCGGTGACACTGGTGCGTAAAAACACATGACGGATGCGGCATGGACGAACTATAGCGCCGCTTCAGGCCTACGTGAACACAGCAATTAGCATGATGACCCCACTCTCTGATAATAGAGGTCACAGTGATTATTAAGTATTACGGTAATTTGACACTTACTTATTACAAACTGCGCCAAAAACGTAAAAGCATTTGAACGTTGGCTCTGGGGCCGCCAGTGCGCACGCGCGGTGGCGGTCAGAGGTTACACCATACCACAAATCTTTCAGATTTAACAGTTCTCATCCTCCGCAGGATCGAACCACGGGCGCTGCCCAGTGTTTTCTGCCCCCCACCCCCACTTTTTATTGACATTATGGACTCTCTCAACCACCACAACCACACAGTCATTGACATAACAATAATAAAGGGTCTGTTTCCTCAGCTCGGACCACACTGGCTTCCTGAATACCAGCTGATTAGTGACGGTTAGGTCAGTCACATGACCACATCCATCAAATCAGAATCCTGTCGGTGTCCAGCCATCTTTAATCTTAGTTTCTGTAACCTAAAAGTAACCAAATAATGTGTCATTAGTAACCCTTTGAAAAAAAAAAAAAAAACCCAAAACATAGCAATGATTTTTAAAATTCATTTATTTGGAAAAATCTGTGAAAAGGTGTGATTTATGTTTTATCCACAGTTGTGACCGCAGGGATAATGTGTACACTAAACGAACATAGTTCTACACAGGCATGGAAAATTCATTTCAACCCAGTTATTCACACGTTTATAAACTAACTGTTACTGGCAGTTCCCAGATAGTTTACTATCTGCTGTGTGTCCTGTCTGTTCCCCGTGGAAACAAAATGTAAAACAGCTGTAACAAAAAAACTACATGAATGGATTAAAATTATTTAATGAAATAACTAAAACGTGTAACATAAGGTAGTCACATGGGACATGTTTCTGTATGAACTACTTTGAGTTACTTTTCCCCGATTAACTGAAGTAACAATTTCATTACAGGATATTTCCTTGTAGCACAGTAGGCAGTTTTACAGGATTGTATTGATTGTAGTGATTTTTTTTACTTAAAAGGGATTTGTGCACTTTCATCGTGTTACACAAAATATTTCTACGTAAATTTGTATCGGTGATTATATCATTGGTGGTCATTCCAACCCTGGTTTTTCAGTAACTTTTTGGACTTGACGTTTGCAAGTCTGTGGCGAAAAAAAAAACTAAACATATGCTATAATCCAAAGCAGGTAGTTTGCTTTGTAGATCCGGAGAGTTCGCGCTACTTCATGACGTCATCAATCCGGACGTCTCAGTGCAGCCGCGTAAGTGGTTAAGGGGCCACAGCGCCCTCTGCTGTCCGCCGTAAGGCAGTCTTCCGTCCAAGTAACTAGAACCATTTTCATTTGAGATCACTACTCCAGTCGTATTGAGTGTAATGAGCTGGATTCTGCTAATAAGCATAGAGCACCTCTCAATATTTGATAATGAACATTTATGTTAAAGTCGAACCATCTTAACCCTTTATTTTCTAAGTATATGTGTACAAAACACGTGTCGTTTTTTTAGAATACAAATTTTGTGATGAATTACGGCACGATATGAAAGCCATCCGGGCATTATGGGAGAATGAGGAGAGTGAAGAACAGGGAAATAAAGCTATGGAGCAAAAAGTTTTCGAAGTAAGCTCAACTTTGGCCAAAGAGACAGTAGTCATGAAGTTCATATTATAGATGTGTGTGCACCAGTACAAGTCATCATATATTATCATATAAAGTTTTGAAAGAAAAATGATACTTCAATTAAAATGCATTCAGAAATGGAATTTAATTGGCATGGTATATCCTTAACAGGTAATCTGTATTTAAAAAAAAACAAACAAAAAAAAAAAAAAACCAAAAACAAACTGCTTTTAAAAAAGGTCTTGCAGAGGAATGCTCCAGACACAAGAGCAACACTGGTCCACCACACAACATGAATGACTATTTGTTTTGAAGTTACTGCAGCTTAAGGATGAACAATTGAAAAGTGAGGCTAAAGTTTTAGAAATCTGAAGAGGGTTGGGTCATTTAATCAACTTCTTCCATTCGTGAGGCATCATCGTCAGCATCGCCTTCTAAGGGAGGAATCTCGTCTGGTACGGCTGTAGACGTTGCCTCCTCTGTGGGAACATCATCGTCGTCGATGCCTAAAGATTATAGGATCATGTTAATTGTTTCATATTTATCATTTGTATCGATTCAAGTCAGATATAAAACAAAAAAAAAAAAAGTGTAATGTTTCTCACCCAGTCCGAGTTTGATCATTCTGTAGATGCGGTTGGAATGGGTCTGTGGGTCATCCAGGGAGAAGCCTGAGGACAGTAGGGCGGTTTCAAACAGTAGGATGACAAGGTCTTTTACAGCCTTGTCGTTCTTGTCAGCATCTGCCTTCTGCCGGAGAGTCTCCACAATGGGGTGGTCAGGGTTGATCTCGAGGTGCTTCTTAGCCATCATATAACCCATGGTGGAGTTGTCCCTGAGTGCCTGGGCCTTCATGATCCTCTCCATGTTGGCCGTCCAGCCGTAAGTGCTTGTCACAATACAGCAGGGTGAAGACACCAGTCTGTTGGACACAGTTACCTAGTGGAGACCATCAAAAAGAAATTAAGACTTCACAAAACAATGCCAAATGAGCAGTCAAAATTTTAGGTTAAACACATGCAGAACTTTCATGTTAGAGGGGGGAGGGAAAAAAAAAAAAAAAAAGCCACACCAGCAAGGTCAAGACAACTTTACCAATCCATTGTAATTTCTAGTCCAAGTGCACAGTCTGACCAATTAATATTCATTTTTAAATTCAATGTCACATTCTGTTTAAAAAAACCAAACGCATTGTTAGATCACGCTCAAATGCATTTAAAAATGATGCACCTTGATGGCCGTAAAACCTGACAGCAGTCAAAGCACATCGGTCAAACTCACCAGAAACAACTTAGGATCAGTTAGGAAACCTGTTACCAAACAAAAAACTGTCAACTGTAGTTTTGAAGTCATAAGAACCTTAAACCTCCAGTAACAAGGTTCAGAGGCCAAAATGAATCACACTGAAAGATGGAAATAGTGACTGACCTTCTCCACTTTCTTGTCAAGGATCTCCTTCATGAGCTTGCAGAGGCTCTCAAATTTAGCCTTATCCTCTTCCATCTTTTTCTTCTCCTCCTCATCCTCTGGCAGCTCCAGACCCTCTTTAGTGACAGACACCAAGCTCTTGCCATCAAACTCCTTCAACTGCTGAATACAGTACTCGTCGATGGGCTCCGTCATGTACAGCACCTCGAAACCACGCTTGCGCACACGTTCAACGAAGGCGGAATTTGCCACCTGATCCTTGCTCTCACCTAATGAGTACAATGACAAGTGTTAATTGCGATAAAAATTTTATCTATTCCAAGCTTTTTATGAACTACTTAAGACAGAGACATTGCCTTTCCACAAGAGGACTCACCAGTGATGTAGTAGATGGACTTCTGGTTTTCCTTCATGCGGGTCAGGTACTCTGTGAGGGAGGTCATCTCGTCTCCAGACTGGGAACTGTGGTAGCGCAGCAGCTCGGAGAGCTTCTTGCGGTTTTGAGAGTCCTCATGGATGCCGAGCTACCAAAAAAAAAAAAAAAAAAAAAAACTGATTACATGCTTTTTTAAAAATCATGCAGAGGTTATTTGTAATCTGCATTTTGTCCTATTACAGAACAGGAAACAGTTCACGAAATATGCATTAATACTACAGCACACAACCAAGCAATGAATGCACAAATGAGATTGTGTAAGTGGTTGAGTACACAAAAACTACAACTATTATCCATTTATGTTGAGTGTTTTAAAATGTCGCATCAATTCTGCAGAGCTAGGGGGTACAGCAGACACTAGATTAAAGAATGAAGATGACCTTATAAGTCCCATGAAGATGCACTGAAAACAAGTATTACATTGTGAAAGAAACTGAGGTTTTTTTTTTTTTGTTTTTTTTTAATGCCAACACTATACTGGTTAATTTTAGCTACCTTGATGTTTTTGGAGAACCCTTCATAGAACTTCTTGTAGTTGTCCTTGTCCTCAGCCAGTTCAGCAAAGAGCTCAAGACACTTCTTGACAATGTTCTTGCGAATGACCTTAAGGATCTTGCTCTGCTGCAGCATCTCTCTGGAGATGTTGAGGGGTAGGTCCTCAGAGTCCACAACACCACGGACAAAGTCTGATCAACAAAACACGACATTAGTGGCACACATCTGACCACTTACTCATTCCCTTTGTCTCTATCCACCAAGCAATTGTCAAAAACAGGAAAACAACTTACTCAAGTACTCTGGAATGAGCTCTTCGCAGTTGTCCATGATAAAGACCCTCCGGACATACAGCTTGATGTTATTCTTCTTTTTCTTGTTCTCAAAGAGGTCAAAAGGTGCACGGCGAGGAATGAAGAGCAGAGCCCTGAACTCGAGCTGGCCTTCCACTGAGAAGTGCTACAAAGGGGAAAATACTTGTTTTTAAAGCCACAATGCTGACTGAGACATAACAATGCAAAAGCTGGTTTGTATAGCATTGCTTACCTTGACAGCAAGGTGGTCCTCCCAGTCATTGGTCAGGCTCTTGTAGAACTCGCCATACTCCTCGTTTGTGATGTCATCAGGGTTCCTGGTCCAGATGGGCTTTGTCTTGTTCAGCTCCTCCTGGTCGATGTACTTCTCCTTAATCTTCTTTTTCTTCTTCTTGTCCTTGTCCTTGGAGTCCTCCTCATTATCTGAACCCACATCCTCGAGCTCACCGTCCTCACCTTCTTCTTTCTCCTCTTTATCTGCCTTTTCCTCCTCTGCCTCATCATCACTGATCTCCTTGTCACGTTCTTTCTCCACCTGAAAGGAAACATAACTAAACTTCAACTTGACTGAAAAGCCATTTTAATGAGCCAAAGCTACAATCTAAAAATACTTACAAACAGGGTAATGGGGTAACCGATGAACTGGGAGTGCTTCTTGACGATTTCCTTGACCCTTTTCTCCTCAATGTACTCCGTTTGGTCTTCCTTCAGGTGCAGGATGATCTTTGTTCCACGACCAATAGGCTCACCTGTAAAGATAATTACATGTTTAAAATATTAGTAACGAGCCTTCTGTGTCATCCCATTCACATTGTAAT
>KV751333.1:8275903-8296737 GCA_001698575.1 Mola mola
CAATCCAACCACTACGATCTCAATACCCTAGCCTAACTACAAATGATTCTTATTAAATGAAACAGAGCAGAGGTAGTGGCTTTCATTCACCTCCATCTGGATATTGAAGACACCTCTCTTCTCCTCGATCTTCTCCTTGATAGCAGCCATGGCCTGATTGAGGACAGACAGGCCCTCTGTGCGCTCCAGAGTGGTCGTTGTCATCACGTAACGAGGGGGAGCAATCAGGTTGATCTGCCGGGAACGAGACCGCGTCAGTGCTTCAGCAATACTCAACCCATAAATGTCTTTAGTTGACTGGTTTCAGTAACAGCGTTCACAGGCTGAGGCGGCAGCATTACCTTGATGGGCATGGCTTCTGTGGAGCAGCTAAGCCCTGCCCTCAGAGCGTCCTTCACTGCATCAATGCCTTCATACCCGTAGCACGCCACCTCAATGTCTGCAGGCGGGAGGGGAACAATGGAAGAGGCACATCGACTTAACATCAACAAACTGTGCCGCAGTCAGAGAAAAGTCAAACGTTACATTTCTACAGCGTTTGGTTACCAGCTCTGATTTTGACAGCCTGTGGAGTGAGTCGCCTGTTGATGTTATCGATCAACTCGTTCCTCTCCTTCTCTGTTAAGTCCAGGCCATCCAGAATGGAAGGATCTCTGGAGGTAACAAGTTATTAACCACTTGATTTATGGTAAAACACAATTTCGACGCATACATTTTGTGTTTAAAGTAACGTGATCAGTCAAACTCTACCAGTCGGGAAACGGCCACTTACGATACAGCCTGTTTGAAGGCATCATAGGCTCCATAACCTGGCCGCTTGTACTTCTCATCGAAGACCCAGGCAGTGCGCAGGTACAAGCTCTCTAACTGCTCATCCTTGCTGTACTCCAGCACCTCGGCCACGTGTCGCAAGATGCTGTACACCTGCAAACACAACAACTGGGTGGACTCAACAAGGCAAGGGTAAGGTACTGTAGCTTTTATTAATCCACGAACGTGAAGAGAGGTGATACTCTACGTTTCAGAAATATTAAAGTGTTTTTTATGAGACAGCACTGACCAAAAATAGGAAAAATCTGACTTACAGTTTTAGATTTGGTGAATTTATCTTCACACTTGATGGCCTCCTCTGGTGAGACCCTTCTTTTTGATAAATCAATGTATCCTATTGACAAAGCAGAGAAGACACATGGTAAGATTTTTCTCATGGCATGATATATTCAGAATATTCCCAGAGGACAGAATTCAAACAGATATTACACAAGAGGGAGATTACTATCAAACTGTTACCTATTTAATACCAAAAATGGTGATGTTTTTAACAAACGACTCAAATTCAACTCAAAGGCAAACGCTGTAATAAACCAAGTGTGTGTGGGTGGATCACAAAATGGGCTACATATCAATCACATAGCCTCATTTAAACATCACAACGAGTTAAAATAATAGCTACAGCCATGTTTTCATCCAATTTTAATTGGAGTTCTGAGCAAATTGAGAAAAATAAATGAAGTTTGCATTTCCAGCCACTGCCATTATTCTGTACGTTGAACGGATCAACAGACGAGGCTCCTCATCACTCCACAGATGATGTTTTACCTGCTGAGAGTTCTCGTGGCTTCAGTGGATGTTTTACTGACCTTCTTCCTCTATGTCATTATTTATCTGTGATGTGTTTACAGTGCCTTTTGCACTTCAGCCACTTGCACTTAAAAAAAAAAAAAAGTGCCATTTCTTATAGGTTTCCACTCCTGTTTTTGTACATACAAGCAGGTAAATGGAAACTCGACTTTGGTACAAAGTGAAAAATTTTACCCAACATAGTGATTACACCTCTTATTCCAGTTTATCTTGTCATTACATCCATTAAAACTCAGACACATTTTTTTAAAATTTATTTCTGTTCCACCAAAGTTTCCTGTCCCTTGTGCAGCTTCGAGAGACCCCCTGGTCTTCAGGTCTAGAGGTTAATATCCACCTGCCCGCACTCACCCTTCTCTTTGTCCACTCGGATGACAACCACGCATTCGTTGCGACCTATGCGGATGAGCTTGTTGATGGAGCGGATACGTCGACGCGACAGCTCACTCAAGAGGATCATGCCCTCGATGTTGTTGTACTCCAGAAGGCTGACGTAGGCACCCATCTCAGCGATGGATCTCACGTTCACCATCACAACATCCTCCACCTCTGGGAACCGGTGCTGGTAAAATCGACAGCTGAGGCCCGGCATCGCTGAGAGAACAGGATAAAATAAACACATTAAACATCTGGAGCAGGCAGTGTTGCGACAAATTCTCCTAAAATGGGACATTGATACCATCAGGGGTGATTTATGGCAATGGCAGGCCTAAAGTTGAAAATAAAAGTGAGGATACCTCATTTGTTAAAAGTACATGATAAATGATCAAGTTACATGCTGTGAAAATCTGGGAAAACAGAACACCAATGATTCCACATTCCCAGATCATAATTTCCATTCACAATAGGGCTTATAGCAGGTGAAGTAATAGGTATTGCTTTATTTGACAAGTTTTGTCTTAAATGATGAATAACAACGATCAACAGCCCACAGAGAGCAAACAGTGCATCAACTCCCAGGACCACAAGAACGCACACTCATTGTGATTTCACTGGGAAATATAGGCAGATTTCCTGATTTTTAAGCACGACTTGCATGCAAAATGCTGTCTAAGTCTTGGAGCCTTAAGAGTCAGACATTAATTGACTGCAAGTGGAATTGCTAACTTCAATCAAGTGTCATCACTTTGGATCAAGATTAGATGGAATAATTGTGTAGCACATATTCAGTGTTCAGTTTACCAGGTCCATCCAGCTACTCCTAAATACAGCAAAGCTCTTCGATGGATCCAACCTTCATGAAGTTTATGCATATATGTGTAATATCAGGAAGCTTTAACATTGGGTGCCGGTAAACTATAATGCGCTATGCTGACGGAGTTGTCTATTATCTATCAATCATTCTTCGTGACATATACGTGAGGTTGACGTGGGCATGTTGCTTGGTGAAGCGGCTGGGAGGACACTAGAAATGCTGGTTTTATCTGTTTTTTCGCTGCGAATGGGATGACGCAACGCGCATTAACGTTTGAATGAACAGCAAAAACTGACATTAACAAAAAATAAAAATAGCCTCACTTGAAAAAAAACAAAACAAAACAGAAAAAAACTACACACTAAATAAAACCATGTGTAGCTAGTTCTGAAGCTAGTATGTTTTTATGGAAAAGAAAGAAACAGAAAATCCGTTAGCTTCTTGGCTAATTACCCGTTTGTCACCCCATGCGGCACATGCATTAAAGTCGGGGATAACGGGTAGCTACCCAGCTAGCATACCCGTACGTCCACCATGCTCCGTTAAATATCTGCTTTATCAGTAACAAACTCACCTGTGTCATATGGTTACAGGGCGATACGTTCCAAGGTCGTGCACTGGACGTCTTTAAATGTCCAACTGTATTTTCTTTGGGGACTTTGTGAATGAACGATTTGGGCCCACTAGCTCAAATTCATAGGTGTGCTAATTTCTCGACCCGGAAAAGATCGTCAGAGCTTTTTCCACGGGCGCATGCGCAGAGGGTGTTCGGTCTGGTCACATGACCGGAGGCCAGCTGATCACCACGGACGCAGAGCAGGACAAGATCCGTGCCTCTAATCCTGCACAAACATCCGACGGTTTCCTCCAATACAGCTATAGGTTGATAGGTTAGCATACAAGACAACGTTTTAGTGTTATTTTAGAAAACAGAAGTAAACAGAAGACCGCAGTAATCAACCAAAGGGACGAAAAAATGTCTGGAAAAGACAGGATCGACGTATTCCCCTCTAGAATGTAAGCTACTTGTTTGCTAGCTAGTTGCTAACAGCTGTAGCGTCACTCGAGCTGTTATGTTAATTTGTTGATTTATTGCTTCTCAGGTCGATCATTTCTTAAGTCTTATACTCTGTGGGTTGATCCCACATTAAGGTAATTGTGTCAACAGTCTACAGTTATCGTGCCAGGTTACTGTGAAAAAGAGGAAGAGTCCCATCATATGTCATGTGATGTTTCTAATGTCATCGCAGACTCAGCTGTCAGGTGTTTGATTTCCAGGCAGGAGAAGTCTGGATTTTAACATGGATTGACTTGAGTTTCTTGAGTTTCTATGGTGTTTCCTGTGCTGTTTGTTAGATGTAATCATTTTACACTGTTGATTCAGCCATGCCAGGACTAGATTGCAATTATCATTTTAAATTGTACTGTGAATGCAAATGAGTGATTTTTAACTTTGAGTTACTTTTTACCTTTTGAACACTTTACTAATGATAATGTGATCATAAATCCATGTTTATGTGTTGGAACGAAGGCAAGTCACTGGGTCAGGCCACCAATATGAATCAGCCTTACCAGCAAGTGAATCAGTTAGGGTTGCATGAAAAAAAACACAAGTGACAGGTAAATGATCTGGTTTCTGCCACATATGTGACCATAAAGAGAGGTGCGTAAATATCAACATTTTCAATTTTTCTTGCATGAATTTAGATTGTACAAACAGAGAATGTTTTTTTCCGCCTTCAGATCCTGTCAAAAAATTCTATATGTGCATCCCTTCTATCAGAGGGACAGGATGAAGAAATGTTTGAGCCCGCGTAATAAGACAGACAGACAGCTTAAGTTAAGACAGCTTAAGACAGTTTTTAGTGGCAAAATTGTTTCATTTTGTTATATAAAAAACAACTATTGCTGTTTTTTTTGTTTTTTTTGTGTAGATAACCTCTGTAAATACAGTATCTGATTCCGATATAAATGAAATAGAGCATTCAAAACATGTTTGTTTTGTTGGGGCTCGCAGGGCTCAGACCATCATGAAGGCTCGGCTGAAAGGGGCTCAGACCGGCCGCAACCTGCTCAAAAAGAAATCCGATGCCCTCTCCATGCGCTTCCGTCAAATCCTCCGCAAAATCATAGAAGTCAGTTGGCTTCCTGCATTCTTTCTTTAACACATTTTCGATAAGAAACACCATGTATTTCTTTCTTCAGTAATCTGAATGGTTTTCTAAAGGTAGACTTTTGATCTTGCGTCTGTTCCTCAGACTAAGACTAAGATGGGAGAGGTGATGCGAGAGGCAGCTTTCTCTTTGGCTGAAGCCAAATTTACAGCCGGAGACTTCAGGTAAGAATCAGAAAAATAAACACATGACGTACTGATGTGTTTGGTACAGACCTTTCTGTTAACTCCCACCTGTAATTCTGTGCATAGCACAACTGTGATCCAGAATGTCAACAAAGCTCAAGTGAAGGTCCGCGCCAAGAAAGACAACGTGGCAGGTTAGCCTAAAAATAAATTCCCATCTATTCACAATTACTGTTGATTAGGCATGTTCTCACATTCCTTTTTTCTTTTTTTTCTTTAGGAGTCACCCTTCCAGTTTTTGAGCACTACCAAGAAGGCGGCGACAGTAAGCCCCATTCAGCTGAACTTTGATTTCGTGATCAGTGAATAACAGCAGTTAGTTCTCACCCTCACTGCTTCTTCCAGGTTACGAGCTGACTGGTCTGGCCAGAGGAGGAGAGCAGCTCTCCAGGCTGAAGAGGAACTATGCAAGAGCTGTTGAGCTACTAGTGGAGCTGGCCTCTCTACAGGTAGGGAGAGCTGTTAGTTACGCTGAGGTTCAAATTTTGTGCATTTTACTCTGTGTCATACGTTTGGTGCATTCCAAATCACTACAGTACTGCAGCATCAGTAGTACTTGAATGGATCTTTACACTATTGCATGGATCGTGCATACAATAAGGACATGCCACTTCATTATAGCTTGAACTTTGACCCCTCTCCTTTGCTTGTCACAGTCCATTTATTTATTTTTTAATACATAGTTAAATGCCTTCACTTGAATATACTGTCATCAGGGTGTCCTCTCTCACAGGCTAAGGTTCATTTATTTTTGTGATGATTGCTGTCTGTATTTAATGTGAAAAGCAACAGAAACTTAACCAAACTATTACTGACATTGTTTTTAAATGCCAGAATGTACAAATATTCAGGAAGTCCAAAAAAAAACATAGAAAGTCAAAAAATGGGATGAGAGCAGCAGTCTCCTACATGAAAGTCCTCTGTCAAATTCATTAATCGCCTCTTTATACTCTGCCTTTCCAAAGCTTTTCTGTTAGAAAATGTTTCACAGGGCTGCCATAATGATCTTACATGGAATGTGATACTTAACATGAAATTACAGGAATACAAAATGCAGTCAGAGCAAGTGATGGGAGTTTTATGGAGTTCTCTGAAGGGAATTTACTACATCCTGCAAAACCACACCCATGCATGTGAAACTCTCTTTTCGGAGCCCCCTGAATTTGTAGTAGTTTGCACTTTTCTTGATGTGCATTTTACATCAGTGCTCAAATTGTAATGCTCCAATCGTAATTAATAACAATAATGTAAAACTCTGAAAGGGTGGACATTGCTTTGTGACTGCTTTTTAAAAGGTTGGGGGTTTTTTGCAATTCTTTTGCTGGTCAAAAGCACTGCAAATGTCTCTACTTTCCGTAATAAAAAGAAATTCTGAAGGATTCTGCCCGCTTTTTGTCTGTAGACATCTTTTGTCACCCTGGATGAAGCCATAAAGATTACGAACCGCCGCGTGAACGCTATTGAGCATGGTAAAGTCAAACCTTTTCCATGTGTTTTTTCCTTTACGAATTAAGTACATAAGCAGTTATTGTGGCTTACCTCTATGTCTACAACCCTTTGCAGTGATTATTCCCCGGATTGATCGCACCCTCACCTACATCGTCACAGAACTGGATGAGAGGGAACGAGAGGAGTTCTATAGGTGAAAACACATTTTGTTACAACCTTTTTGCATTAAAACAATGTAAGCGACTCTTTCCTTCAGTCATCTGCTGATCGCACACCTATTGTTTTAACACTGACAATGTCCTCCTCTGCCAGGCTGAAGAAGATCCAGGAGAAGAAAAAGCAGCTCAGGGAAAAGACAGAACTGGAGATTGCTGCCCGGCTGGCTAAACTGGGTCCCATCGCAGAGCCCGCCAATATGCTGACAGAGGAGACGGATGAAGACCTCCTATTTGAGTGAAGCGCTATAATCGCAGCTGCCGACTTCACCCATTGTCCTATTTATTCTGTGCCTCTCAGGCCTGGTCTATGTCTTGGGGGGGCGGGGGGTTTGTGTCTGTGATGAGTTGTTGTTTAAGTGGAGATCTATCAGGGGGCCAAAGTGGTACTACCCCCCATGTCATTCAGTTCACTATGATACAGGAGTAAGATAAAATATATTGATATGTTTACACGTGGTTTGTGAGGGAAAGAAGAACTTCGTGGGACGGATCAACTTGTAGATATCGCAGATATTCCCTTTCCCGACATTTCGATCCACTGCATGCTGCAAAGTTTAAGGTGATTGTTGTAGATGTCAGAGTGTGAGTCTGTGTCGTCAAGGCCCGCCTCGCCGCTCGACCTCATCGCTGGGTTGTTACCTCAGTTGAGGACGTTTACCATTGTACCAGAAACCAGAATACCTTTATTAGACCCTACTGTAAACGTTGTGTGCAAGTCAACAAAAGCCTTCACTTCATACAAATAAACATTGTCAAACTCACCATGGTGTGGATTTCTTACCCAGCTTTCACACTGGCTTTTGTTCTAAAGTGGAAGTGTTCCACATGTATAGAGTAATGCTATCCTAGACCTAGGTGAGGAATGGCAGCCATCTTGCACCACAGTGCTACATTTATTTATTACATTTATTATGATCTTTTTAGTTAGTGTAGGAGTTAGGTCTGGGCATGAAATATAATTATCATGATATAAGAATATCTTCTCAGATTTTGGATCTCATTATATTGTCTCTTGGTTTTAAAGGCTGCATTACGGTAAAATAACTTCCCTTAATTATGTTTCCACCCACTTCAGTCATTAAATCCACATTACTGATATATATGGTCAAAAGTATAGTGCTTAATTTTATTGCCCAGTGCTAGTATTTATGTGCTATTGTGATATTATTTTAAGGCTACACCACCCAGCCCTAATGGGACCTACATGATCTCTCTATCATGAGATTATGAAGTAAAATCAATGCATTACAGATGTATATTTAAATATGTTCCAGATTTATTAAACATTTCATGAATTGTGCTTATGGTTTTATAAATATCCTGCAATGAAGTAACAGTCTATTTGTTGGAGTTATACTGAGTGACAAGATGTTTTGCTCTTACAATACTGGTGAAAAAAAACAGATGTGCTTTTCAGCACCATATACTGACGGAAATAACAAGCGGCTAGACTCACAGTGTAAGTGAGACATGAGACTACACAATCTGACAGTGGTGCAGAGGAAGCAGTCAAAAAAACTGAGCAGGTTACAGCAGATTTTTCCTCTGACTTGAGGACGTTACACTGCAGCCACTTTAAGCTCAACTGTTTCTCTTCTATTCTGCTTTATCAGGAAGCCATTATATATTTTCGCCATCAACACTCTCCAAGCTGAGTGCTCCATTTTGAAACACACAAAAATGTAACAATAAAATGTCATTTGTCTAGAAAACATATATTTACAATTATAAATAACTACAAAGGACCAGATATAAATATTTCTATTTGTCCGATAAATGATTTTGCATTGAATCTGAAACTCTTAGAGCAAAGAGAAATAAACCACTCACAAAGACACATACACACACATGCACGCACCAACTAAAGGAAATGTAAGAAACTTAAGTTTATCCCTGCAAAATTCAGTAAAGATCAACTCCTCTATAAACAAGGAGAACGTGTGAATGAAAATCCAGCGACAATCAGTACTGTCCATCCGTCTCTGAAAAAGCTGTCATTATCTTTTATTTCTTCTTCTGTTGACATGCCTCAAGCCTGAGGCTCCCCTGCCGTGAGACCCTGTGACCTCTAGCACAGCCAAGAGGAGGGCACCCACTGTGGCTCAGTGTCCAGCTTGTCTATCAGCCTGCGCAGCTCGTGGAAAGCCTGGTCTGGATCCGTATTCACAATGGTCGCGTCAAAAAAGTGGCCAAAGTTGTGCTCCATCTCGCGGGCCTTTTCGATGGCCTTCTTTAGCTCCTCAGGCTGTGCACAGAATATGAAACATTGCTTTTAAAATGGTGAACTGGTGATTACCCTCATACAACTTCACTTAAAAAACAGAACTATCCCTCAAATTTCAAAATTTAAGGCAGTTATTCAAATAACTGTATGATGATGTCAAAACAATCACGTACGTGTCACCAGATGTAGCACTTGGAGCACTGTGAAGCAGTTCATTTTATTCTAATTTGACTTGAATGATTTTTGCATTTTTGGGGGGGATCAAATTCACAAAACTTGAATCCACTTCGATAAAAGTTTCAGAAAAATATATTTAATGTGAATATTAACATTAAAAAAATTTAACAACACTTTCAATGCTGCACAGTAGGTACCTTTGGTGTTTTCCCCTCTGTGGCCAGCAGGGTGCGTAGTCGTTCCTGAGAAGGAGGAGCGATGAAGATGATATAAGGCTTGAAGTTGGAGGACCTCAATACCTGCAGCGACTGAAGAGGATCAGGAGAATATTAATTTATGAAATGGAAGAAAAGTCCAAAACAAAACAAAAAAAAATGTATTATACATGCTGAGCAATGCAATAGCATTTTCTTTACTCATTATATTTTACCAGCCTATTAAGTATTTGAGATTAATCCTGAGGATATGAAAGACGTAATTACATTTCCAAATGAGTTTTGTAAAATATTAAAATATTGGACAGGAACAATGTTAAGAAGCATTTAGTCCCACGTGTTCCTACCCTGGTGTGAAGACAGAGCAAACAGATGCGTCCAGAGTTGATGACATATCGAACAGAATCTGTACTGGTGCCGTACATGTTCTTCTCATACTCCCCATACTCGATGAACTTCCCACTCGCTAAATCGGTTTCGAAGGCAGTCCGACTCACAAAGTGGTAATCACGCCCGTTTCGCTCGTGTATTCTTGAGTCTCTGGTTGTGTCTGAACCGAAAAGAGTACAATGTGTATCATTCATTCGTAACAATCCTCCAGATATTTACAACAATCAGAAATGCACATTAGTCTTTTTGAAGTGGACGGTTTTTATGTGGTCACAGTTGAAGGGCGATGATGTTACGCGTGACCTCATATTGCTTTAACAAAGTGCGCACTTACGTGGAACAGCAATGGCAAACTTTTCTGGTTCAATGGACAGAAGCCTCCGTCGCAGCTCATCGTGGCCGCTGTTTGTTGGACCGATCAGAGCGACAGGGCGTTTCCGGCTGGCAGGCTGGTGATACAGCGACATCTCTTCATAGGTCAGGATGTCGTCGCCGTCTGAAGAGACAGTTGAGGTATAAAGAGTTGAAAGAAATGACCACAATGCAAAGATCCTGTCTAGCTCCAAGGCTACTGCTTTGATTGTTAACTTCTCTTTGGAGGTATCCTTACCCCTGCTTCTGAGTTTCCACAATATTCTTTTGCCGTGGTTAATATTTTACCCTCTCAGATAATCATAAAATCACAGTGGGGAACTCAGCAGCAACTGTCTGTCTGAGCATATAATATGTTTCTCTGTATGCGCCAGTGACACCACAGGTCCCTTCAAGCCATTTAGGCACCTGCTGGGCACCTGTTGGTGCCTCCTCTGATCCTGTCTGCAAACATAGGACTAATCTGACTTGTGACACATCTGAGTGTGGAAAAGCTGCTGCAGAAACAACAAGATGCGTCAACTCCAGCTAACGTGTGGCGTTAATACTGACAATCTGTGGACACTTTAGGGTCAAGCAAGCAGTCTTACACAGGAGAAAATTGATAGTTTTTCTGTGGTTTAACGTTTTTGCTTCTTGACATCGGCTGCTGACTTCTTACCAGTATTTTTACCGAAGTTAGAGATGCCCTTCTTCCTTAGTTTCTTGCTTTTCTTTGCATACCAGTGCTTCCCTGGAGAAATGATAAGTCAAAATGTTTGCTGTATCATTTTACCAACTAAGCTCTACAACTCTTACTTTTATGCGAGCCAGGGTGGATGCAAAGTGTTTGACTTTGCGAATTATGTCACCACATAGTGTGTGTAGCATGTTACCTTGGTGCTCTCGACTCCTGTCAGTCATAGTTTTCTTTAAGGTCTCTCTCTGTTGCTGGAAGCTTTTTCCTGAAAAATCAAAATCAGATGCCCAAGACTATAAATGCCATTCACAAATTCAGTATATTTTCTCCATACTGAAGTAAGCTTTAATGGATTTTAATCTTATGTTTGGTGTTCACAAATTTGTCTCTATAGATCCCACACTTTCCAAACTGAGGAACAGGCAAAAAGATGGCTGTTTTCCATTTCCAGTGCTTAACCTGATTTCTTTCCAGCCACAACAGGCCGGGGTCAGAGAGTAATCGCAAATAATTCTCAGGTGTTTGTCTTAATCTACTTGACATGCCAAATGGGTGCCGCTTCCTGTCAGGATAGTAGTGCCAGTACAATTATTTGTCAGAGACAAATTTCAAGTCCTTCCCTGTGGCTGGATTCCTAAGTAGCACAAGAGAGGGCAATAATAATCCTGCTGGTAACATATCATGAGATGTACTGTTTGTATTCCTTGGTAATATGCTGGTGTCAGATGCAATTGTTTACTTTATTTTACAAATTGTACTTATTGAGGAAATTTACACAAATTGTATAGACGTAGATTCCTCATACTACAGATTTTGTTGTTTTTTCCTACATAGTTGGGAAGAACACCTGTAGATTTTTAATCTTGATCTGAATATGTACCTTGGGTGCACAGTTGTTAAATGACAAATGCATTCAGACCAGTCCGCATCATCATTTATTTGAACATTTCACTCTGACATTTGCATGGATCATGTTTATGGAATAACGGTTTCATCAATTAATAGAGCTTGAACTGAAACTAGACAAGGTCTTTTGGCAGTTTTTTTCCAATGTAATGTCAGGGACCCTCATTTGTTGCAACAGGGTGGTGATGTAAAATATGTATTTGTATTTAGTGAACATATTGTAACATACTGTAGTTTAAACTCAGTTTATACTGTACTATAATTTCTACGGTACTATAGTATTTTACTTTTCTGTATTGTATTAACTGCCCTTGTGATGCAACAAACCACCAATATTCACCCTTGGTCTGGTCCATACCTGGAATGAGTCCAGCGAGGGGCTGGTTGTCTTCATCTCCGTCCCTGTAGGCCTGCCACCAGTTGGGGTCGTCCTGGCTGATAACGTGCAGGATGTCTCCTTTCTGGAATGACAGGCCAAGCTCCCGACACGGCAGAAAGGGGTCATCGGAGGGGCCGTAGTCAAAGTAAGCCCGTACATGCATCTGAGGAGAGGGTTGAACGTGTCATGGTTGGCATTGTATGCATGCAGATGGACAGGTATCCTCACGTATGCACCCCCCCCACATCATTAAGAGACTTACCACAGTCTGTCTGTGCGTGGCGGGTTTAATCTGAGAGCTCGGGACTAGGAGGAAGGTCAGAGTGCCGTGCATTTGTTGCTGATTGAAAAGATGAAACGCAGTAAGATCACATTTTCGTCAAAAGTTATCTTTTCGTTTCCAATGTCCTTAGACGTTTCATTGCTATGCCTTCGGATGTGCATATGTTATAATTTGAGAATATGTATCTATATTGATATTTACAATGGCACAGGAGAAAGAAAGACGTGTTTTCATACATAAATAGAGTCAGCCTTAGTGGTGATTATTCTGTTAAACTGAGAATTGCTGTAAATTCTGCTGAAGCCAAATATGCGTCAAACTACTGTATAAGCATTGTGGGTAAAAATTAAAGTCACCAGCAAAAAGGAACACACTGTCCAGGTATTTTAAAGTAAATTGTAATATGTTTTATTTCATTTTCAGACATCTCATGCAATTGTATGTATGCTATACCAAAGCTTTTCTTTAAATTTAAACCAAAGTCAGAACAGAGTTAATTTTCTGTCAATTATTTACCACTAAGGATGCTGTTGTAACTACTAAAGACTAGTAAATAAAGACAATAAACAACTGGTCCTTACGAGTATGTCATGGACTTCATTGATATGTTTCCCACGAATGGAAATCCCGTTGATCTCCAGGATTTCATCCCCCTCACTCAGAAGTCCGCTACTCTCTGCTGCTCCACCTTTCACCACTCGACTCACCACCACACTGTCCATGTCATTACGCACTGTTGCACCCTGATGGCAACAAAAACGATATCACAAAAACAAAACAAAACAAACAGTGAATTGGATAATTAATATGCAAAAAAAAAAAAACTGACAGAGAGGAGAGAAGCAATGGAATTTTCCTTTATTTAAATACCGTTGGTTCAGTATTTGTTTACAGTTCACACCTTATCTTCTTGTGGCGACCATCTGCTGTACTCAGGGCTACAGAGGTCCTAACCCCAACAAATAGCCTCAACAGAGCTGATGCCCTTCACACTGTAAGCCATTAAGTAAGTCATATGTCTGTACATTTTAACAATCGTCCCATAGTAATAGAATGTAGGTATAACACATCCACAACATGAGCACAACTTTAAATACAGTCAGACTTGTGTATGACATTTCACTTTTTGAACGGTTGTCATCTCAGATTCGCCTCGATGCATCAAGCTACAATGAAAACTTCTATTAAAGACATCTTCAGTCTCCTGGGAGCTCATGTCCATTAAAAAAGATATGACCAAACAAGTGTAAACGTAGAGAAGTAGTAACAAGCTGAACACAAACATTCACATACAGTGAACACCGTTGTGTCACTGTTTTCACATGGGTCCCTGGAACTCACGATAACAGGCACTTTGCTGCCCCATTGGTTTATGGGTACAATGACACCAACACGCCCAGAAAATAAATGAGAGAGGCGGAGCGTGGTGAGGGCTGAGAGAGTTTTTTTTTTTAAGTGCACACAATACACAAAAATTGCAACAAATAAAAACAATAGCATGGATGCTTGAGCCCTAAATACAGTATCTTGGTGGTTAATTTGTCTTCATTCTTTTTTTGTTTCTCTTTATAATGAAGCATTTGAATGCTGTATGAGCATTAATCAGTTTTCAATACAGTTGGACATGTCCTTGTTTCTTTATCTGTTAGTGCCTTGCTTTCCTAACTGGAATTTCATGTGATTTTCAACTAGGAAGTACACATTTATAAGTTAATTAAGGAGCATAGAGCTATTTGAATGGCTGTGAAGCTGTGAAAAAGAAAGATGTATGCATGCGGCATTAAGAGAAAGCTGTAGAAGAATAACTAATGGAAGACGTCTAACCAGTGGAGTGTCGCGAGTTTTCTCCAGCCGCACCAATTTAACAGTCTCTCCGAGGTACTGGGTCACATGTTCTTCTGCCATTTCCTGGGCCGCCACACTGTCTTTGGCTTGCATCAGTGCCTGCCACAATCAACAAAGACAGAGGCACACACAGAGACAAACGATATGCACAAATGTTATGCACAATAGACACAAAGGAAGAAAATAAAGGAAGAGGTAATGTAAATGATATGCAAAGAGGGTAAATGTATGAATGGTTTTTGATTTGTCCGCATGGATGTTTTTCTTCATATCGACTATGGTTGACCTGGAAATAAAACCATCATAGATTTTATAGGCAGGGTTTGCAATATAACACACACCTATTAAGGTTTTGTACTGCTTTAAAACAGGCACCAGCTGAAAGGATTCTACCACTACCGCCATCATTTGGAACACGGCCAGTCAGCACACTCACCTCTAAGCCAGAAATAAAGCAGAGATTGCTCCCTCTTTTCATTTAATGTGACAAGTGCTTCATACCCCACAATTAATAACCGTCAGTCCAAATTAGTTTCTCTGTCCTACAGCAGAGGGGACCTGAGAGTGTCAAGGCCAGGATAAGCTCTGGCGTACGCACAATCCGTCTTAATCTCCTCCAGCATTTAGGAGTCAGGATCCACCGCCATATATCATCAAACACCTTCGCTTCAGTGCTTGTGAAGAAACTGTGTCCTTGGTGGACTAGAGGGAGCCTTACTCCTGTCAGAGAGCCTGTCATTAGTAGGGGGCATGATGTTGTCTACCTGGACAAACTACACAGTGATCCATGTGATAGTCTGCTCCCTGCAGAGAAACCAACGTAATCTATTCCACTTTCTGTGCCACAAGGTAGGCTCGCATCACATTAAACTACTACCGCTGGCCACATGGTTCCAGTTCAGTGGAGGGGTTAACGGGGCAATGGGAGAATTAGTGGTTCATACAGTTGCACAGGTGAAACATCAAACCCCTGGTGAAGCTCTGTCAGGACCCTTAACCATAAAATCAGCAGCTCCCACCTAGGGCCATTTCTCACCTTACTGCCTCTCTAATGGATGATGACAGTCTGCTAATGTGGCTTCATTTTTTTCCTACAGAGGAATCAATGGAGCTTAAACTGACAAATGTGGCGCGTCAGCAAGATAAGCCACTTCAAAGCAAAGCAATTGTAAGCGACATGAAAGGGGTCTGTTTGACTCTTGACGTGATGACATACTAAATGCTAAACAGATGTCCCACTGAATGATGCACAGAAGCTTTTTATAACATGGCTCCTTAACAAGCCCTTGAAATGTCCTGTTTGTACCTTTAATATTTTACTGTTTCTTTATTGATGGAGCGTAAGCCCTGTCTTTATTGCCCAGTTAGTCATCTGCGCTACAAGCTGCTTTGGCAGTGTACCGCGTGATCTTTAAAACAGCAGACACGAAGGAATTATTCCTGCCTTACCTAACTTATACAATATCTTATAAGCCTTTTCCTGTATTCTCCACTTACACTACCTAAAAGACTTAAGTACAGTTAATATTTTAAAGAAGGCTATGGGTTTTTTTTAATTGAAAAGTAATTATTAAATTTTTGGTAAAGATCACTGTTTCTGTGCACTTAAATTAGAAAGTAAAATACTCTGCCTCCATTACATATCAGTTACAAATGTTTGATAAAGTCCTTTGAAGGATTATTGCAAAAAGTTTGTGTATATCAGCCAATTTATCAATAGTACAACTTCTTTACTCCCTAATGTCGCCACTGGCCCAAATATTTGCATATCGGTCGGGTCCTAGTTAGTATAATTTTGGTGATAAAACTACTGAATGTAAAAGAATCCCTCTTGTCAACAGCATTTCCACTCAAGTAAACCTTTTAATTTAACTGCATAACATCATTGCGGAGAAATTGGAAAGAAGCTGCGGCGACATTACAAGACAACCCAGTAAGAGTTTCTTTTCATTTCTCATGACCTTTTCCTCCAAAAAATTTCAAACAAATTTACAGGCACTCTGCTGCAAAGAGCGCAACAATCATGCTTTTTCATTACCCAGAGAGCATACCCACATTGCAGTGTAATTTACATAATGGCCTTCCTTGAGACCCACTAGATTAATCTTCGGGAGAAAAACAAAGACTAGCTGACCTTGAAAAAAAAAAAATCTGCACACCACCCTCCACCCAAAAATAACTAATAATATCCATAGATAAAATGGAAGTGTCATGAAAGATTTATGCAATAAAGAAAGAACCTGCCCGTCCCAAACATCCTGAAGCAAAGCAATAAATTCCTGCCAGCTGAAGGGACCCCAGCCTGACATGACCTCCTGACATCTGTCTTAAATTTCCCGCTTTCTAAATCTTCCATAGTTTTTTTCATGCACAGTACACTTGATGGGGAAATCTGTCCCCTGGTCACCTTTTAATCCAGTCTATATGATGTCATATGATGTCCTTTCAGTGCCTTACAGCTGGTAAAAGGGCATGTCCCACTTATTCCTCTCATAATCTATGGATTATTGTTTACTTAACCCTGACCTCTTGAGTTGCAGGTTCAAGAAATTACCCTACTGGAGTAACTGCTTAATAACTCTAAGTATGTTTTCAGTATTCCCATCATCTGCATATTAACTAAGCAGGTTCAGCTGTTGTGCTGAACTGTAAAGACCCGTAAGGACTCTTTGAACGTACTGTAGGGTCAAGTGAAGATATGATAAGTGAAAGCTGGCAAACTGACATCTGACCTGAAGATGAGGATTGCTGAGCAGAGTCTTGAGCTCCAAACCCTCCTTCTCTTGACTGGACTGGAGAATCTTCTGTACCTAATCAGAAACACAGATACAAAAAAATGCGGTGACATTAACAGTTGTTGAATTTGGTAAAACTATATTAAAAAACTTGAAGCTATTCATTGAAGGTTGTGACAAAAATTAAGCACTACAGGTGGGTGGAAACCTGCTCAAGTCAAATGTGAGCTGCCAGAACAGCTTGTCAGATTGTCAAATAACTTTGGAAACCTCTGACACTGGAATTGGAGAAAAGGTATTTGTACATTTCCACACCTTGAGCTGCCAGAACAGCTTGTCAGATTCCAAATAACTTTGGAAACCTCTGATTAGACACTGGAATTGGAGAAAAGGTATTTGTACATTTCCACACCAACAATTGGAACACTACATACAACACTATAATAGTTGATGAATACATATCTATCACTTTCTAATTGTACTAAATTGTATCTAAAAGTCCTGTGGTTGGTACAAACCATCGTTTCATCTTACATTACTCATAACCATTTTTTTTTTTCTGTCTCAGTGAGTCTTTCACAACAGTTTCAAACAAAAGCAAGAAAGCAAGCCAAATAAAAAATTATACACCCAAATTTGTCAACCAACTGCTAACACACAGTAGATTGTCACATCCCATTCACTCTGCCACAAAACCCCATAAAATATCAACAAACAACCAAGACAACCTAAAACAACCATAAGGCGCTGCACCACACTGCACCAAATACTGCTCTGGCTGTTAAGTGACAAATTTTACAATTTGATCTGGTATCTTTTTTTTCAACTTCGGTTTTTGTAATGCAGACTATTTGACAGCTGCTTTCTATTCTCAAACTCCCTCTGCCTCTCTCTCTCTCTCTCCGCTAAAAAGAAAATGTGTTTCTGAAAACCTTACAGGCCACAAAAAGTGATAAGACTCTTGGTTCATATCTGAGCAGCAGTGCCTTGTTACTGGTTCATGTAGGTGTAGGAGTCTCCACTCTCAGGATCCTTCTTCTATACTCTTTGTGTCTACAGAGATGAACGTACAAATGGCCCTAAATCGTTCCTTCACAACAATTGGCTATTGTTGGCAAATGAGCAGGGGGTTCTGGGTACGGACAAAATGGAGAGTGGTTTTATATGATTCACTTGCATGTAGAAGCCACTTTGTAATGATAAACAGTTGAAAATCGGTAGTTTCCCTTTAAGTACTAAAATACAAATTTGCAGCATGATTCATTTTTGTCACAAAAGTATGTTTACCAGTCAGACTTGGGAAGCCCCTACAGTAACAGGACACTTGTCTCATGTGGCTTTTCAGACTTTCCACTTTTCCCTTCTCGTCTCTGTTGATTAGCTGTATTTTAATTATGTACTAAATGTATTGTTCCTTGGTTGGAAAATGCATTTTGGTGTAGTGTCACTACTTCCTGCCTTTTCATCTCCTCTTTGGAGCTTCGTTCATCCTTTACTCTACGTCAAGCTCTCACTTACAAGGTGACACATGTTCCCCTCCCCCTCAGCAGCGCTGCACCCACACTACCGTAAGCTGCTGGAGTTTCTTTTTCTGGCTGCCCGGATCCCGGCCTCCTTCGTGCAATGCACTGCACCGAGGGCTGCCGGGAGATTAGTTTACTCACAGCCACTTAGTTAAGACACAGTGCAGCTAAAACTATTATGCGCTGTTAAGCACTTCAGGAGCCATGTCCCATAGGTGAGTGCACCCACTGAAGTACTGTATGCAGGAAGGATGTATGTATAAATATAAAATAAATAAATAAATAAACCATCCCACTCAGCCCTCCCGTCTTCAAAATACATCAAGAATGGAATACTTACAGGGAGTAAGATTGTATGTCCAGGCTGATGTACCAGTTTTAATGGACTCCTCAACCCATTCTTTACTGATTTAATAGAGAACACAATCTAGTATGGATATTCAAAAAAATCTAAATTGGGTTTATTGCCAACTAGGTTTTTTTACCTACACAGATTTTGCCTCAGTGTTTTGGTGCCTAACAATATAATATAAGACAAAAACTAAAAGAAAGATGAAGGACAGCACTTCAAGTCAAAGAATAAATCTAAAGTAGAACATTGCCATTAAAGGTGAAATAAAAGAATATATATTGTTTCACATGAATTAAGATGATTCACACTTGAAATATTTTTTTTGCCACCAAGTGATTTAGGAGCATGTTTATTAACATAGAAGGCTATTCCAGAAAATTTATTTGACCTTCATGTAATTTTTAGACATTCTGCAGAAGTTGTACAGTATCTCTTTAAGGAAAATTATAGATCTGTCTTGTTGCCTATTCATTTTAGAATATACCTTTTTTTGACCCACTGTGCTTCTGTGTGTTTGCTGGTGTTTAGGCTGAAAGATGTGTTATGTTATGAACAAACTTCGATTCCCTCTTAAGGTACTGTTTGATTATTACTGCCAATCAATAAAAACAACAACAATGAAAAAAAAACTTGGAGAGAAAAGAAGAAGAGGCTGATAGTTTAGGGTGTGACTGGAGAAAAGTATAAAAACGAAAATTCCTGAATAGAACATATCTGACAGAACCATTTTATGCTGCAACCTGGAGACTGCTAAAGTGTGTTCATACATACTGTTTGGTCCAGTTAGATGTATTTTTAGAAGGTGAAAGCTGGAAAATGAGATTATTTCCTAAACAGTTTTACACTCTATCTTCTTTTATCACAATATTGGGGGTCTTAACGATGGCAATCTTCCCAGTCAAAGGATTTTTTTTCTTTGCCTTGCGGAATCATGTGGATCCCCTGGATTACCAATTCTGTAGCAATGCTGCTTGGTACCCTTTGAATAAACTCTACAGCACTCATGGCAGCCTGCTCAATTAAAACCAGGCTGACTCTAAGACATGTAGGCATCAGTGAAAAACCAAACTGCACAGAGTCTGACTGCTGAAAAGCCTGTATTACATTTGTTCAAGTTTCGCCTAGCTAAGGTAGACAGTAGTCCTGACAACGCGGGTGCAGCCTGTCATTGTGGTAAAGTTCTACCAAGGTCATGGCAATCGTATCTGTCTCTTTGCAGGGACAGGGCTCTGTGTGACGGCTCGCATTTTGACAGCTGTTCAAATCGATCACTGTTGCTTTGCTTTGTCGAGACCAAACAGCTTGTATTTTGTCAATGACAAAGTGAAAGGTGGCACATTCCCACCCACTCAAACCCAAACACTAAAGTACACTGTTTTTTTTCAAAACACCTATTACGCTGTATTTACTCATTAAACTATTTCCCTGCAATTTTATCTTCTTTAAAATGTTCTACTTTATGCATCTTTGTACTTTTTATTATCATTAATGCATGGTCTCAAACCAACACTTCCCTCACCTTGTTATCCATAACACAATTTCCAGTTCAGATTTGATGAGACAGGCATGTCTGTCTTTAGACCAACTTTGTTGAATTAATCACCACCTCAAGCAAAGATGCACTTTGCACACATGCTTATTAAGCTGCAAACCACAAAATGGCCAGCATGATCCAATTCCTCTGTGAAGACAAGTGCTTGTCTCATAAGGTGTGGAATTAGTTGTATGGCTATCAGTGTTTAAAAATGAAAGATTGTTAGTCATTATTCTTGTTATAACTCAGTCTATTCTTCCTGATTAACAAGTGCTGACTAAGTTGTAACAGCAAAGTTACGAGTGATCTCTGTAAATTTCCATAATTCTTCATACAGCATTGAAAAGCTTTCAGGCAA
>KV751333.1:8297037-8307206 GCA_001698575.1 Mola mola
TCCACATCCTGCTGGCTCTGTGCATCAGTCAGGCACTGCTGCGTCCACTTCAGAGCCTGCCGCAACTCCTCCAGGTCTGAGAAAGAGGCAAAGACAGTGAGGCCAGTTGAGGAAATACAGAACGACACCACTGCCAGATAAAATGATGGAAGTCAGAAAATGACTTTTAAGATTTGAGTGTTCACTTATAGTTTGTCATAAACACTTTGGCTTACTTTGGATGGTCAAGGTTTCCCCCAGCACAGTCCTCTTGTACACAAGGGGTTTAAACACAACTAGAGTAGTGTATCATACAATAATCTAAAACTATATAAAAAATTACGTCTAGTTATAGGTGAACCATGTTATTTCTGAGACGGCTACTTGACATTATATGTCTACATGTGAATATTTTAGAAGGTTATTGAAGATCTTTTGATGACTATTGCACCTGCAGAGATGTTACGTAAGGGGAGACTGGATTTATCTCCTTGATTCACCCTCACTGCCATCAGAGCTTCGGTGCCACCCTGATGCTAATGACAAAATATCAATACTGAATATATGCGGATATGAAGAGATGTCGACTTTCAGAGAAAATACTTGTGCACTCCTGTATGGCTGACATTTCCATTGGGTCAGAGTTGTCTTTGTTTGTGAGACTTTTCCCCTCCAGTGTTATGAATGTCTGTAGCAATAGTCTAGAACTGTGTTTCTAAGGGAACCTGTCAACATTCATTTCTATTCACATTAGAATTTAACCTCAGCTGAGGGCAGGGCTGGGTATCCATACTCGACACTTCTGAAGTATCAACTGAAAAAAATGAATACAGGCAGTAAAACTACAGTCAAACAATACTTGCGTTCAGTTATTTTGCACACTGATGTATAAAAAACAACTACAAGTTTGGCATTTCTTGTAGCCAATCACTTCTTGTGCTTTTTGATTTAATGCGACTTGTGCTTGCAGCAGATCCAGCCAGTACGGCCTGTGGTGTGGTGAGGTAGAGGCACTTCAGCAATGGCATTTTAAGCAAAGGAATGCTTCCAGTCATATGATGTGTATCAAATCAAGTTGAAACAAAGGTATCAAATTAAGTGCTCTATTGTTACAGATCCAGGGGTTGACTCGGGTTGCTGCAGTGTTTTGGAAACTTCAAATCATAGATGACAATATCGATATATTTTATAGGATTAGTGTGCATTAAGACAAAGAGTAGGTTTCATGGCTGAGATGCCCAAACTGACCAACAGCAATCGTATGTATGACAATACAATTAATTGTATATTAACCCCACAGAGACATGTTCACCCATTTCCTTTTAAACCACAGCCGAGTGCTGTCACACGTCCTTTCCATGAGTGCTGAAAGCAGGGTCACAAAGTCAAGTCAGGCGAGGTTCACAGACACATTTAGAGTGACTGTAAATGTGTGTTTATCACACATCTCTGTCTCCGTCTGAGTCTAATCTGATTTGCTGCATGTGGACATGCTTTGCAAGAGTGTTAAGGGAAGAATTTTCCCCTTTCAAATATTAAAAATTTGTGTGCACACAAATTTCTTTATACAAGTCGATAAGATGTGCACACAAAATAGTAAAAACAGTATTGTGTACAGTCAGACTAAATACCCTTAATGGTAGGCAGCTATACAGTACAATATACAGTATATTCTGTACATGCAAAACCTTTTGTATTATCAGTGTTGTTAATCAAAAGTTATTTTCCTGTGGCAGTTGATGGGCTCTGCTCTTCACTACTGAGTTAAGAGCAAGACATCAAACAGTGGAAAAGGTGGACAGCCCCTAAAACACATCACCCTCCTCCTTTACCACTGCCTTTTGCTCTGCCCCCTCAATAGCCATTGTTCTCCTTTTGTTTTTATTGATTGTCTTTGTAAAACCACACAGCACCCCTTTCTTCTATGAGGTCTAAAGCCTTCCTCTAGTTTGTAACCTTCTTTCTTCCTTTCACCTGCTCTTCGACCTCCATAAAAACCTTAAAACCCTTACTGTCCCCCTCCTCCCAACTCACCGTCTACAGGATCCTGAGGATCCTGGAGGTCTTCAGTGGCCTTTTCCTTCCCCTCAAAGGTAGGATTGTCGATGCCCACCTTGGGGTTCTGTGAGAGCTTCTTGAGCCTCAGTGAGGCGCTGGGGTCGATGGCCAGCTTCCCCCGGCCGTCCGCTTCTCTTCGCTTCCTCAGTTCCTCCTGGTAGTGCTGGATCCGTTCCATCTGGGTACTGCAGTGTGGAGATTTGACAAGACTACTTTCCTCCCCGGGACAGTCCACGGCCCTCTCCCTGTGGCTCTGACCAGAGGCCTCTTGAGCAAAACCGTTCATATGAGACGTGATCATCCCTGCTGCAGCAGACGACAGCTGGAACCGCCCCAGCGTTTCTCTGAGATCTGCTTGAGCGTTAAGAGGCACTGAGGCGTACACTCCCCAAATCAGAGGCCATAGCGCGGCAGCAGGGGATGTAGTCCTTTCTGTTCCTTCTGTGATTGGTCATCCTGAAAGAGACAATTAAAAAGGATCTACCATCAATGATACATAAAGACAAATATTTTATGAAGATAAACTATAAGATCAGATTCAGAAACGTTAAAATGGGATTCGCTTTGTTAAAATGAGGACTTTCTTTGGCAGGTAAGATCGGCTGCCAGTGTGACATCGATCATTAGCTCAACTGACAGTGCTAAAGATACTGCGGAACTCCAGAGCCGGGGCTGCCAACACATTCCCTTTTTAATAAACCATTAAAGGCAGAGAGAAGTGAATCACTGACTGTACAATAAATCTACATGATCTGGGGTCATGACATAACTGAGACAACATACAAACATCTAATTCCACATTCCACCTGAGTTACATAGGCCTGTATTCTAATGTAGAGGTGCAAAATTATTTTAATCATTGATTAATCTGAAGATTATTTTTACAATTAATCAATTAATCACTTTATATATTGTCAGGAAACGGTGAAAAATGCTCTGGCATTTTTTCGGAGCCCAAGTGATGCCTACAGATTGCTACTTTACCACAACTCAAAACTCAAAGGGTCTTCATTTACTGCCAGAAATGACAAAGAAAAGCAGCAAACCATGACATTTAAGATCCACTTATCGATGAATATTTGCAGCTCCATTGTAATGTATAAAAATTGATTTTGTTTAAATATATTTATTTATACCTGCAGTGGATCAGGAAAGTCATGTTTTCAGCCAACATCACTTATTTGTATTCTGATCCTTACTACTTCTGAAGTCGGACTGACTGGGTCAGTTCATTAACTATGTAACCTGCTCTGCACATTAACTGCATATTTAATCTGCGCTCCATTAGCAGTCTTGACAAGACACAGTTCTTAAACTTTTTCCAACAGCTTTTTATATATTTAACTAATAAATCTTAACAAACGTGTTGATAAAGGTCCTTTCAGTTGGCTGCCCGATGATTAGGGTCAGCATTTGCTGCCTCCTCCTTCCTCCTCTCATCTATCACACCACTAATCTAACTCTTTACAAGGACAACTCTCTGCCCTCAGTCACCTGAAATCCCTGCAGTTTAGCTTCAGCCAGCCATTTGCTTGTGTAAACCTGTCCTCAATTGTCCCATCAACTGATCTAAACACCCATCTGTAGTGTGTGTATGAAGGCCAATATAAAAAAAAAAAGACAAATATTGTAATAATGTGACGCTTACCTGCACTGCCACCTATGTGACTGATAGAAATTTTAATCTATTTTAAGGAAGGTGCGTACATTAATTTGGATTAGCCATTTTGGCAGTATGATTGGAGTTTATATTAATTTAAAAAAAAAGTCAACAGATATTTTTTAAACATACTCACTTTGCAAAACAGTAATTGAATGAGAACAGAAAGTGTTATGTGCCTACCAAACCGGAGGATATACAGTATACCTAGAGAGCATGTCTTCATCTAATGACATAAGGGCTCTTTTTCTCCAGCATGCAGTGACAGCATTACACACGTGTGTGCATAAAACTGCCCTCATTACCATGTCAAGATTTTCCGTGAGCATAGTGGGGGACCATCAAGGGCCAAAAGGATCAACATGGCCTTGGCTTCATCACTGAAAGCTACCAAGGAGCCTCATGTAATACAGCCAATCATACACACATGACACCTACTACCTCATGGCAGCCATCCGCCTCTTTTATCTATTTCCCACAGTCAATTGCGTCTGGCAGGTCTGTCCTCCCTCCAGTTCTTGGTCCAAGCTACTAAACCCCTCCCTTGCGGAAGTATTTAGCTACGTTTAGAGTGACGGCGTGCGGCTGAAAAACAGCAAAGGCTGCCAGCGGGCCATCTGTTCCTGTGGCCTTAATTAAGCTTGGGATCTCATGTCCTGCTCTAACTCAGCGGCCATAACAGCACAGGCAGAAATGCCAGGAAAGGGATAGAGAAACCATGATGAGAAACCATGATAGAAGGAAGGCAATGAATGGAAGTGCTCACAAGATAATTAGGGCTGGCAATATATTTACGATATTTATCTTTATAGTGATATGAGACGATACGCTCTCTTGAGATTTTGGATATCATTATGTTGTGAAATGGCACAAATGTGGTTTTTTCCTGGTTTTAAAATCTGCATTACAGTAAAATTATGTAATTTCTGAATTCCTCTGAACTTTGCTCATCCACATAATTAATGTTATTTTATTAAAAATCACATTGTGTTAAATATTTAGTCAAAATAGCAATGGCCATCCCTAGTATGTTGTTGCAGTATCAATATAAATGTACACTGTCAAAAATATTGTGATATTTGTTTTATGATGAGTATTTATGAAAAGCTTTTTAGGAAACCATTGTGCTACAATATATACTAAATGTTGTGTAAGACCGAACAGCCTTGTCCTTATAACTACACATAAAAAAAAACAAAACAGGCAGTTTGGTGTCACAAAATTGAATAGGATCTTATCATGACACGTTAATTCCAATGCTACAAGGCTAAAAAATAAAAACTAAATAGCTGACTGAAGGGGGTTAGTCCTGAAATACCTGAAGAGCACAGGTGTGAGAAAGCTCTCAGTGAGTTCATAACCACGTAGCCTAAACAAACTACCATCACTAATACATTTTTGTAAATAAAACCATGTAATTATACTATCATGTCCTGACATACGCTGTCCTGCTACGACTTAATATTAGTGTCATAAGTGGCACATATCCTTTTAGGATCAACCAATGTTTCAGCAGATTGAAAGCAATTTTATGTACAAAGGCCATGCTTGAAAATGCTTCACAGAGGGGTAGATTTTAACATATCAAACACTACTCCTATTCTTTACTGTACCTTACTGTGGTAGATCTAAGCTGACATAACTGATGTAGGAAGTCTTATATAGAGAGAAAGCTTTCATGTCCTTGTATAACATATGTAATGCTGATCAGTGATTCCCTACCAGGCTAATACCAACTTAATTTGGCACATCTTCCTGCTTTTGTGTCATAACATCATAATATGGGCCACTGCGTTACTCTAGTGAATATGTCAAAAGTCCACTCCGTAAAGTATTGACTATCTAATTTGCTCGGAATAATAACAGCTCCAATAGTAGTAATTTGTTCTCCACGGTCAGTTTTGATTTTGTTGCCAGAACAGTAGCATCAGGAACTGAACGACACATAATGATGTGTGTGAACCAGGTTCGCTTGCTTTAAATAAATAGTACATGAAAATGTAAAGCGTTATCATACAGTCATGGTTTGTGGTGTCAAATCTTAAGGGAACGTTAGGCTAGTTCACTTTTGTCAAGTTTTTAATTGGTCACGTTATCTATTTTTGAGCAACTTTGCCAACAAGGTTGTTACAGTAACAACAGCAGACTTGCTCCGCATAATAAGAAACACATTTCCGAATTTTACGAGCAACACCGGACTTATATCAACGCGCGGTTAACAAAACCAGTGACTTAGCTACGTAGCCTGGAACCGCTAACTACGTAGCTTCACGGTCCCCTAAGAGCCGCCGTTTACTCACCACTTCAGAGAGAGCGGGGTGAATGTGTTTCTGTGAGAAAGCTCTTCTCCCGTATGGTCCAGCGCTCTGAAAACGCCTCTTTTCTCCCACACGGAGAGCCAGAACCAGCACAAAGTCTCTAACTATCTCCAAAGGAGCGCGTTCAGTCGCCGCGGTGACTTCAGTCCAGGCAGCGTCGGGACACTTGTGGCCATTGCTGTGAAACTGCGTCCGGCGTTTCCAAACGTCACCCTGGCAACACTGCGACTCTACATCGCCCCCTCTCTGCCAGACATGGAACGAGCACGTCTCCAATATGACTTCATAGGAGCCAAACATGTGTTTCAAATGTGCGTTTGGCATCAGAGTAAGGAAGCGTATTGCACTTGAAAAAAGTCCGAAATTCAGACAAAAAAAAAAAACAAAAAAGTGAATGAATATACGCTTCATAGTCTTTGTGGTTTATCTAAAATACAATTCACCAAAATTATTTAGGACTTAAAGTTATAATTCTCACAAAACTGCGTTCCTCAGAAAATACTAGTGTATTTCAGCAGAATATCATGGAAAAGTCCATGTTTTTGTAAGTGAAACCTTCATTCATTTTGTAATATGGTGTATGCAAAGTGAAATATTTCAAGTCTTTTCTGTTTTAACATTCATAATTGTAGCTTATACAGTTAATGTGAAATATTCTAATATTTTTTATTTTTTATTTTTTGCTGGAGGCAATAATCATGGAAGTTAAAATAGAAAAATGCTTGAAACACGTGTAATGAGTGTTGTTACATATATTTAAGTTAATTTCTTAAATAACTTGTGAAAAATCATGGTTCCATGCACACACTCAGGTACACACTTAATTAAATTTTAATCATTTATTTAATTAATTATTCTAACTTGACTTAATTAAATCAATTTCAGTTAACTTAATTTAAATTGCAACATGAAAATGCCGTATTGAAAATGAATTTTGTCACTCCTATGTTTATAGTTTATTTATTTGGAGAATAATCAGGCTCTATATTTTGGAAATGTAGTTCGCATAATAGTCTGGGGGATGTAAAAAGGACATATCATGTTGCCTGGGTTTCCTCTCCGAATGCACATCATTTATTTCACTTTTATTTCTTTGTCAACAATGAAATTGCATAGATAATGCAGAATTTGCCATTCTGGAAAGCAGAAGACAGAACTTAATCAATCCCATCAAAATTCTTGTGCCCACAATTTCTCCAAAATTGCAGTAAAAAAAAAAAAAAAAAAAATCAAAATCAAAAAGTCAAGTTTAAAAACATCAAGTGTGTTAAAGTAAATGCTTGAGTGCTTGTGTGAGTGATAGTTAATATTGCAAGATAAGTAAAAAGAAAGAATAAACTAAAATTCAGAGTAGAACAGAGAAGTAGTTTTTGAATAACAGATGAAATTAATATTGCACTATACCGGACATAGTGTACTAAATTATTGTACGTGATAATACAATACTGCACATGATGCCACCAGTGATAGAAAAATAATTTTTGCACAATATTAAGGTTTTTATGCTATATTTACTATGTAATGCCTATATCAGATTACAAATCATGGCCCCTCCTCACATCTATTATCTGATATTAGGATATTAGACTCCGTCTGACCCTGTTGAGGCCTTACAGAAACTTACTGCTAACTTTGATTACTTTGTACCTGACACCATTACTTCTCTGGTGACTTGGTTCCAGTCCCAATTAATCTATTGAGTCTAATGCTATCCATGGCCGACTGACTGCTCCCACAAGCTCAGTTGGGTCTATCTCTTGTTTCCTCTTTTGCTTTTCTCGCTCCCTATCTTCTTCTGGTTCATTGACCACCGATGGACATCCCCCTCCGTCTTTTTTCCTCTCATCTGTTGGTGCTTCATTCCTTCTCTTTGTCCTCCAGATTCTTCTCACTCAGGAAGCAAGTCAGAAATGACATACTCTTTAAATCTCTTATTGCTCTGTCAGGGCATCCTCTTTTCAAGAAACACACGCACACACACTGCATTTGAAGGTGTAGAAAATTTGCAGTTATTTTCCCCAGTCTTAAAGCTGATCCCCTTTCATGCTGCACATTTTACACCTGTTCACACGGATGGATTTAACTAAGTTCTTGTCACAGCACTATTAATCATCGCCAACTAATGGGATATTCTGTCATTTCACCTCGCAGACTAGAACAGAAACGGTCTAATCTCATGCTGCCTCAGGAATATCTCAACCAAAGCCTGACGCTGCTTTTTTTATTGCTGTATTTTCTATTAAGTTAATCCTTTCCGACACTTCTATGCTTAGCCTCTTTTCCTCATTAGGCTCTCTCCCGCCAGTCCCAGATTCTTAAATACTTACCACCTTGGAAAGAGGGACCATTAAAACCTGCGCTGGCTGTGATGTATTTCATTCCACTGCAACTGTTTTGTCTTATTTGTTAATCCAAGGAGCCTTGGTGGATGTAGGACTCAGACACGTCACATCAGTAAAAGAATTTTCGGCAAAAACATACTTAAAATTTGAAAGGTTAAAGTATTCATGCTGCAGAAAAAAAGCCTCATTAAGATGATTTATTGCTACAGATTACTACAGATTGATGGATAAATGTGTAAGTTCCATTTTTGTTATTAGGTTAGAGCAGAAGGTCACAGTCAGTGATCCCTCTCAGTAATCCGCTTTCAATCAATCTTGGACAAATCGCTACAATAATGGTACATTAATTAACATTCGTTAATGCAGTCCTAAGTAATTACTAACATTTAATTAATGTACCAACTAAACATTACATTCATGTATAATAAAATGCTCATTCATACATTATTTAATAGTTTACAATCATAATATCAAGTGTCATTTAAGGGATAATTTTTTTCAACTTTCATAATATTTCATATTTGTTCTGAAAAAAAATATTCAAATAAATCCGTGTCAGAAGTTCAGTGGAGAAATGTCCACTGCTTTAATCTTAAAATGATTCTATCATTTATTATTATATTAAAACTGAACTCAAGTTCAATTTTGATGTTCTTGTACATTTATTAAGTACTTCCATTTTCTGCACTACATTACATTTTGGAGGCAAATACTGTCCTTTTACTCCTCTACATAACTTTTATTACTTTGCAGATTGCATGTTCGTTCCAAAGTTGCACAGATTAAAAAATTAAAAATCAAAAATCTGACGATCAGGAAAATCTTGGATGTCTTCAGGATGATAAGCATTTGACCAATATTATGCAGGAAAGAGCAAATATTTAAATTTCCTTTTACTTTTTACCCTTGTTACTTATCCACATTTCTCGCCAGAAAATTGTGTTTAATATCAAAAGTAAAATCAGTATCATCTAATTTAAGACTTAAGGCTTAAGAAGTATTTGTATGTTCGACTCACTTTTACCAAAGTCATTTTCCAACATGATATCTTTACTTTTATTCAAGTATGAACATTGCTCAACCACTCCAAAAGAACTTTTAGAACCAAAGAAGAAAATCACATTATTTTTTTTAAATATATTTTATTAAAAAAGGAAACCCAACAAGAACTTTTTTTTTTATATATATAAAAATCAAGGATTTTTATTATCTTAGTCTCTTTCATCAGTTTCATATCATTACAGAAAATGTTATAGTACAGCGTTGTTCAATGTCTCCTCATTGCTTAATAATTTCCTTAGGAGTGCTGGTCACATATATCTGTACAATATGGTTCTTATTTTTTTCTCTGTACATTTTTTGTGAAGTTGGTTAAAAAGGCTGTCAGCACTTAAATAAGCTGTTCTTTTTTCTTTTTTTTTTTTATCTTAAATACTTGATCAAATAAAAGATTATTCTTCCCAGGTTCAGCTCGCCCCTGGTTGTGGGGGGAGGGGGCAGAGTTTACACCCGGTCACCGTGAATATAAGGAAGTTTTAGGGCTGGGCAGACTGGGGTGTGTCTCCCCCCCCCCACCTCCCCATCCCAAAATCACCTCTTCCCTGCCCAGGCATTTGGCACTGCGCACATAAACAAGACTCACAAGATAAACAACAAGCAAAGCTCTTTGTGAAGCCATTATGATGCATACTAATGAGAGAAAAACAGAAGTGTCACCTTGATGGGCACTCAAAAAAGGAAGCGGTATTGATGTGCCCGCTCCTTCTCTTTGCTGAGCACCATAGGAATCCTGGAGACTTCCTCAATGTTTTC
>KV751333.1:8311783-8323773 GCA_001698575.1 Mola mola
ATTAAAATCACAGATAAACAGAAATTCATTCTGCAGCCATCCAGTGTGCAGGTGTAAATAAAGCGCTCACTTGGTTTAAATGCTCTCCATGAGATATTTTTAACATTTTCTGTATACCGAGAGGTACTTATTCTGCTAAAAGAGAGCGTGTATTAGCCTCATTTACTGTCATGTTATTGATATATTTATCCTGCGTTCCTCCAGTTAGTGTTGCTGCTGCGTTTCAGCGCTTTAAGACAGCACTGACATGTTTAATGTTTAGTTGTGTTAGCAAAAAAATAAATGTCAAACATTTTGACATGTGACTAATTGTTCTGACTATTCGTCACACGCAATGCCACTCATTCTCTGGTACAGCTGTCTGAACGTGATTATCGGTCGCATTATTGTTTTAACTAATATGTACAGTGAAGATCTCATTAAAAAATAAAGTTTTCAAAGATGTCAACTTAGAACTTGAGGGGCGAAATTTTATAGACTAAATGATTAGTTGATTCATTTAAATAGCCAGCAAATAATTAAAGGAAACACAACGTAACTCAAAAACTGATGTCTGATTTTTGGGAAGTTTTATTTAAGTGTATGTATATGCCCAAGAAAAGCACATCTGGATTAGTTCCAAGCATGAACGTATCTAAACAGGATCTAGCCTAAGAAACTATCTATAATGCCATATATACATGAAGTGACAATTGTATTATTTGACAGTCGATCTGTAGCTATGAGTTTTACTATACATTTTTTATTCTCAGTGTTACATTAAATACACACACACTCACACTCACCACACACACAATGAAACCTTTACTCAGCAAACACAGACCAGTGGCGTTGAAGTGAATTTCAAGATTATTTTTTGCTTTATTTTGAAATGAATGGAAGTCACTCCACAACATAATATACAGTATGTCTCCTATTTCATTTATTTATCTATCTTTTCAAGTTAACCCTGACCCTACTTCTCATAAGGGTCCTACCAATCTTTATTTTTTTGTATTTCTTTCATGAGGAAATCACTGTAAGGAGAATCGATTAACACCGCAAGTTACCACAATCACGAAAGAAAACAACGGCCGAAATTGACACAAATGAAGTTTAGCTCGTTCATTGTGAACACATACTGTAAATGATCTGTATTTTTCCACTTTAAACGACAGCAGTATTCAGATGCTTTCATTCTTCGAAAGACCAAATGGCGGGTGATGAGGGCAAAGAGCCACTTGATTCATGGCTGATTGATGCAAATCAGACGTGTGTTGTCTATTTAGACTCTGCTGAGGGTCTCCATGAAGGTCATATGATATTGAATCTGTACATCAGCAACACAGAGAATGCAAACGCACAAGCCCAGCGTTGAAGGGAAACAGTATGGTCGCAGACAAACAAATTCCTCCCAACTGGAAGCACACATGAAACGTCTGAGCGCACAACCGGCTCTGAATGTTGTTCTTGTGTCCGCAGCCAAAGCAAACAATGGCGATTGTGCATAAATATGAAACGAGGCAAGCTGTCTGAAAACAGTTGTACTCTGTTGGTATACTCACCAGCTGAATACAGACAGAATGAAACTTCCTCTGACAGCGTGTGCTATACTTTCCCAAATGGAAACAATGATTCTTGATGAGAATAGGCAGCCTTCTGTTAACCCCTTTACCTCATTTCCTGTGGACATGACGGCCACCACGGGGAATTTCTGGACCTCCACCTCTGTGACTCCCACAGTGGCCAGGAGGCCTATTTCAGACGGGCCCATGTGGGTGCCCTTTGCGAGCACACACTCCCCACGCTTAATGTCGTGACCGATAGGCCTGTGAAGGGACGGCGGAGGGAATGATTTAGACCAGAAGAAAGAGGAAGAGGAGAAACATGAAAGAGCGTACCTTCCCTTTTGTGTATATTGTAATCTATGGGACAAAGTTACAATAGTAACCCTAAAATATCTGGTAGAGACATACATTGTTTTGAAATATTTGTTTTTCATTTTAAACTCATTCAAATCATTTAAAAGACCATATTTTTTCCACACACTTTTTAACACTGCTTACAGCATACTAAAGAGGTGGTCTAACCACCAAAAAGCCAAAATGCCGATTTAGATTTTAAGAGCAACCAACACAATTTTACACTGACCTGATGTCCTGCCCTGGACGAGCCTGTACTAGGATTCGCACCTCCAGCTCCTCTGTGCCCTGGAGGACAAACCACCAGGCAAATTCATTGAAATGAACACATGCAGTTTTCCTTCAGCTATATAGAACAAAATTTGGGGCTAAACCTCCTTTCAGTGTCATTTCAAACAAATGCAATCTCTATTCACTTCCTGTGTTATTAGCAAAGCATCTATCTACAGCATTGCCTATACAAATGTGGAATAAAGTTAATGTGGGTCAAAAAACCCTAATCTCTTTTACGGGGTAAATTCTTGTTGTTCGGACCGTGATTCCGACACTTTCATTGCTGTTCAAATGGTAAAAGTCAGACTTACATCTTCAGATTCGCGGAGCAGTTCGGTGTCTTCCACCTGGACTACAGCATCAGCACCACATGGGATTGGGGCACCCGTCGTCACCCTCATCACCTGGCCAGGCATCACTGTGTGGGTGGGCTGCACAGACAAACGCCAAACATATGACTAAAATTGGAATGACATTATAAAAATGGATAAACTACTACTGGAGCGACTTTATCCGGTTTCCCAAAAAACAGATTTGAGTCAAACACAGTACAGCTTCATATAAATAAAGATGTAGACTTAGTAAAGGAATGCAAATATCACATCTTTGCATGTGTTAACATGGTGTTGAAGACAAGAAGATTACTCTCAGAGATTTGACTTGCTTTATAATCTGGCAGGCCTTTGAGCCCTGCTTAGAGGTGCGGGACAAACTGGTGAGCAGTTCCATCTAGTCAAGGTGCTTGATTGAGAAGCTGTGTAGGTGTATTTTTTTGTGAAGTACAGAAAGCAAGCGTTTCTGAGTGTCAACATGGGTGCAGACCTGCTCTCCAGCTTGGGACTCTCCGATGATGAAGCGGTCGCCTGGGCCATCAGCCGCTTAAATTAAAAGAAAAAAAAAGGTTTAATAACATTAGAAATTTGTGTGTTTGTGTAGATGTGTGTGCGCGGGTGTGTCATTAGGTTGAGTCATTTAAAATTCAAATGGCCTAAATAATAAATGAACTGTAAGACTGTAAGAGAGAAAGAAATGTGGACTTTTTTTTATACGCAGTATTTCATTGCTAGCATGTGGCAACTTGTTTTTCTGTAATGCCGGCCACTTAAATCATGTCTCCCACCCTGAGGTCTACAGACGCCATCATCCCTTTCAGTGTAGCTATAGTCAAAGCTGACTTGCATTGTTGGCAAAAAATGGACTTAACAAGCAGGCTTGTTATGAAGGAGAAAGAAAGAGGATCATCTCACAACACTTAAAGGAACAATGTACCTTCCAAAACACAGGGGGAGGCCGGAGTACCCGGAGAGAACCCAGGCAGACACAGGGAGACCATGCAAAATCCACACAGTAATGCCCTGATCCGGGAATCGAACCCAGGACCTTCTAGCTTTGAGGCGACAACACAGTCCAGGTAGCAAGGTCTCTCAAATCTGCAAATGTATGCCTCGGCAGCCTGTAAGGCAGCCTATATAGACCTGTGGTGTTCTGCTCCTACTCTATCAGCAAGAGACAAAAGCCGACAGTACACGCCAGAGCCGCCGGGATCCAACAAGCTGCCACATTGTTCTCCAAGTTAACAGTGATTGCCCATCTGCTGAGTTCTTGACTTAAATATGTCCACCAACATGGCCCAGATCCGGTCTGTAAAACCTGAGCGTCAATCTGTCCTCAGTTCACCCTAGCATAAACTGCCTTTACATGGCTCCTGAGGCAGTTTCCCCTGCCCCACTGTCCTGTCCAGTGCTAACTAGGACTGTCAAGGTCACTTAAACAGGAGGAGAGACCAACTGGCCGGGTTAGTTCAGCAAGTGACTGTTTAGGAAACAACAGTCACTCTAGACAGACGGTTGGACAGACCTGGATGCTAAAAAAAAGACTGACAATGAGTCCAAAGAAAAATCTGTGTATTTCTCTGTACCTGTTGGCTAGTTTTAAATTAGGAGGCCAAACAATCAAACTTGGCTGACCACTAAGTTTTTTTTGTTTGTTTAATGTGTTTTGAGGTCCATGTTTTTTTTTTTTTTTTGTTTTTTTTTTTGCAAAGTGTAATTTACTATCCTTCAATTATTTTGCACAATTTTTATCAACTCTTCAATCACCTGATAATAACAAGCTAACATTAATTCAAAATTAATGTTTGCAACAGTTTAAATAATTTTATTCAGTGATGTGTAAATCTGTACTTAACAAATAATAAAATACAATAAAAAGAATACAAAAATGAATTAAAAAATTGTCTTTTTATGTTAGCTTTAATGAGCAATAATTCTATCATATGAACATTTTGTGGGCTCCAACTACTACTTGTGTAGATTTTTGTCCCCATATACTTCAAACAGCTAAAGTTACATGTTCTTGGGGCTTGATTACTGGTTAAAATATTAAAATTGATGCAAAGCTCCCAAACAAAAACAAAAACCAAAGCAAACACAAACCAAAAGTTTTGATCTGCGACATACCGGTCAGGAATGTATTTGAAATCACTTGCCATATAACGGACCGTACTTACCTCTCACAGCATAACCATCCTTGACAGAAGCAGGGAAGGGTGGCAGGTTGTCTTTGGCATAAACGTCCTGAGCCAGGACTCGACCCATCCCATCTGTGAGGGGAGAGGAAGAAAACATGGGCAATAGGAGAGGAGTTGAAGCTGGGCGAAGGGTGGTTGAGGGAGAGAGCGACAGCTGGAGAGAGAGCGAGGAAGACCGGCACCTCCGAGTAAGATGAAGATACAGAGGGGCATGTTGGCCGCAGGTGTGTCTTTGTGTGTTTTAAAGGGAGACACGAAGTGACACCGTGCATCAGGATATCTGAGTGTGACTCTGTGCCTGACCAGCACACAAACACACTTTCTTTTTATAACTCAACTGTGCTGACTCGCATACATTGAGTGGAGGCTCGCAAGTATCCACATCCAGATTCCTTTCAGCACTTCCACCAGGCAGACAACTTAAAAACACTAACGTAGGAAGAACAATAGCTCTGACAGAGTAAGGGAAGGAAAGAAAGATAGAAAAAGATGGAGGGAGAGTGGGTAGAGGAGAAAAATCCTGGCACTAACATACCTTAAGCTGCTGTGTGGCTACATACAGTATAGCATTTCTTAGTGGCTGTCTGCTATGATTATGTGGGTGTTAATATGAAGATCTAAGCCTTGATATCCATGAGTGGAAGAGAAACAAAGAGTATGCATGAACACAGACGCCCACACACATGCTAGACAGGCTGATATGTTGAGACAGTCGTAATGAGCTGCTGTAAATAATGCATCTCACACACATGCTTGTTGTCCAACTCTTACATCTTTTTCCTAAGTCAGCAGCATTTCATCTGAGAAATTCTGGTGTATTTTCACAACAGCGACACCTTCCAAATCATTATTTAAACAGCTTGTCAACATCAAATAATATGCTAGGAACAAACAAACACACATTCGCCTGGACTACGCTAAAATGCGTAGTTCCTTTGTATGCAATTTAATATAGAAAACGTTTTGATATTTTGGGGACTATGTTTATTCACATTCTTGTTAAGTGACTGGTGCAAATTTCATGTCTGTAGAGTAAAAAAGTTGAGCTAACTACCAAACGTTAGCTGGCTAGCTAAAACTAGCAGCTTGAGTTTAGAAGAGGAACAGCTAAGCTTGCTTTGTTAAAAGACAACACAATGTGCCCACTAATACTACAGCTCCCTAGTAATATTATAGTGTCTGATATGTACTAACAATTAAATATAGTGTTTACAGAGCCAGGATTTTTCTTTTTTTAGCTTCTGCACACAGCCTGACCCTAATCTGACCCTCACAGACTCGAGATTGCCCTTGTGCAACTCTCAGCAAGATACTGGAAAATGCCAAACTATGTTATGAAACTATAGAGTTGCGATATTTGACATTACTGTATCAAGAACTTATTATTACTCTTTGAATATTTTATCTAAAAACTCAAAAATACAAGAGATGAAGCAGTCTTTGTGGATTAAGATGTGCGTTACACCAATATGATCATTAAAACGCCACATTCATGATTTACAAAAATACAGCACACCCATAAACACAAACACGCAGGGACTTCTAAATCCAGCAGGGGAGCTGCTCCAGCTGTTGTTCCTTTAAATATCTAATTTCTCATATCCCATCTTCCTATTCTTCTTATCCCACTTTCCTCTTGCAAATCCTGCCATTCAGTCCCTTCTCCAAGAACATTAAAAGCATCACTTTATATCTGTGAGAAGAAAGTGCTCCTTCTACCGTAATTGATCTGGAAGTCATGTGCGCCGCAGGCTTTGATTGCCCCCAGTCCTCACTACCCCATTTTCAGAGATAAATGGAAGAGTGAATGTTTTTCCCTCTGGCTCTCAGCCTGGCTCTGTGTCACCCTCCACTCTGCCAGAGGGCTAAACAGACCCACAGGGGCTAAACTAACTTCTTTGTTTGTGCCTGTGTCTGTTTAGTAATGCAAATGTAAAAACGAAAGACAGCTAGAAGGATGCATTTTTAAAAAAAGCAAAAATATGAATACATGAGGGGGGCATAAAAGATCAAAATCTGATTAAAACAAATAAACTGCATAATGAGCATGAAACAAAGACAAAAATCTATGTTTCATCTTTCAAATTTATTTACACAATCATCATTCTCATCTGTCTAGAAAAAAACAAACTCTAATTGGGGCCACTCTCTTGCAGTGGTATTCACTCCTGTGTTTACTTATAGATATTTAGGGCATGAAATCCTTCAAATGAGGTTTGGGTAAACACAAATAAAAACCCAGGATAATGCAATTGAAAGTATACCCAACAGACTTAATTGTACAAATGATTTAACCTGAAACAATGAACAGAGGCTAATGAGTAATTAGATTGTGATTGTGATAGATTGGAAGTCTGCAATATGCACATGTGGCATTTTGGATTGATAGAGTTTGTGACTCTTTAAAGCTTTTTGAGAGAAGCCTTCGAAGATAAGATCACACTCATGTTCACATCACAGGTGTTTGGTCCTCTTTAAACAAAGCCAGGTCATTTTTCTCAGTCTTTTTCCATTGGGCTGGTGTGAATGTTCATTCTAATTCTGGGGTGCACAAAACAGGTGAACTGTAGTCCACCTGAAAACAGGGGTCTCAGCACAAAGTGAACCCTTGTGCGCTTCATTTGAGGTGTGAAAGCAATGTGGACAAAGTTGTAGACTAAAAGACAGGGCATTCTGGGTAAAAGGAGGCTAAACAAGACACATGCATCTGGAAATAACATCAAATCGGCACTACAGGAGTGGGAAAAATGTCTCGTGGACCGACAAAGAGCAATGAAGAGGCGATAGCTCTGATTGAAATATGGTCAGTTACTAGTGAATGTGGAGTTGGGACACACAGCAGTTACTGGAGTTAAATTAAACAATATCAAAGTAAATAAGCTGTTTCGACAGCGTGACATTGTTCAGAAGTTTTGGTTGGTGTAGTTGAAATCGGAAAATCTATTCCAACACATAAGCTTTTGCTGAATATTGACACCAAGCACAGTTAATTACTTTACAGTCACACTCTCATATTTGGCAGCACTAAGAGGCTCAGAACAGGCTTAGAGGGCTATAATACTTGTTACAATAAGTATGGTAGTGCTCCTTCTTAAGGGAGTATCAAGGAGTAAAATATGCATTTTGTGTTTTTTATCTAAGTCCAATATTCACTCTACTATTACCTATTACTACTATTACTATTTCTGGTTTAGATGGAAGTTAGTAGATCTTCAGCTCCACCGTTTTGAAGTAGAAACTAACTTTGTCTTTGTGCAAAAACTAACTTTGTCTTTGTGCAATTTGGGTGTAGTTAGGTGTAGTGTACAGTGTCCTTGGAGCTTTTTCACTGAAAACAGCCTCCTGCTGTGTCAAAAATTGGCTCTGAAACTGGGGGGATTGAAAGCAAAACGGGCCATAAGGCACTGAAATTCTTATTAGAGCTGAGGGAAACTAGTGTAAAGTAATAATTATCTGTGTATTTGACAAGTAGTGTATCTTCTTTCATGCACTTAGTCATTTAGTACCACTGTATGTGTCAAGTTAATTATGAATTAGCACTAGAAAGTCTCTTAATGATGATGAAATGGAACAACAGTTCTGTTGTAAAGGAGTAACGCCACAGCCATGTGATGGCTATCTATGTGAGTACAATGTAAAAAAGAGGATCCAAAGATATCACAAGTGTTATAACACACCGAAGATGCATAAAATTGACCCTGTGCGGTCCAAGAGGAAACATAAACGTGTGTGTATTTGACTGTCAGGGTGTGGAACACTGTGGCACGTGGACACTCTGATGATTCAGTGAGGTGTCCAGTTGTGGACAGTGAGGGTTTAAACGCTGTCATGTTCGATATGAAAGGTGGGACACCTCAGTGTCCCAGCATGCACAGCAGCTGATGTCAGCAAACTGGAGATGTCAAGTGGCAACACTAACAATTTAAGGACATGTGAGTTGACATGAATAAGTTTTGCCCCAGTCATTCTTTACTGGGCAGCATGTTAAAGATAAGGGAGCCAAACATCCTCTTCACCTCTGTAGTTGATGATTTCAGTGCCCAGGACGGCAGTCATCTCCAGCACAGTGATGAAGGCCTTGTCCATGGAAGTGAGGGGGAAGGGGGACATGCGGTGTCTCCGGGCCACCTTGGTGATATCCACTGCACTGTGACCTGGGAGGCAATGTGACACCACGTCATTGTTCTCTAATGGTAGTATGTTTTTAGGAAACTGAAGTGTGCTTGAGTTATCACACGGACATCCATCCATCCATCCATTTTCACCCTATGCAGCGCTCTAGACCCAAGCTTTACAATTCAACATGAGTCCAGCCTCAATCATAAAAACTTTCCTTTTGGCCTTTCACCATTCTTAGTATTTTCAGTCTTAATTTATCTTAAAAAGATAAGCGCAAGATAGAGGAGGAAAGAAAGAAGAGCGAACTCTGTAGAGAATGCCAAGACAGTGGAGGATCTATGTGGATCTATGAGAGTTCAGCTCTATGTGGAGAACTGAACTGAAATAAAACAGTTTAAACACCACATTGGCAGGAAATAGTCCTATTTGTTTGCAGAGGCCGTGGAGCCCAACTGCAGGAGAGGCAGGCTTGATAACGGCCATGTTGGTCTAATAATACCTCTCTAATAATTCCAAAAGTGAAAGGAACAAAGCAAGGTGTAACTAATATGTAATTTGCTCTCCTTCTCCCTTTCCATCTTTATTTTCGCTCTTCCTAAGAGCAAAAGAATAGGTGCTGTGCTTTGATTTCTCTTGACCCAATTTCTCTCCTTTAAACATACACTTACGATCCTCCACAGCATATTCTGACGCTTAACCTGAGGCTTAACAACCTCTGGCAAAACATCACACAAGCACGCACACACGTGAAAAACAACAAGACACAAGCAGCCGCACAAGGCCAAACACATCCCTGTCACATCACGCGCACATTTGAAATCTATTTATGCGCGTTTGAGAGCACATACAGACATGACATGCAGAAGAGCGGGAGTGCTCTTGATTTGGAGACTCAGTACTCACTTGATCTGAGTATATTTTCTTTGCTGCTGCATCGTGACTGCACCTAAAGACAGAGAGAGTGATTGGGAACAGAGAGACAAAGGGCAAGAGAAAAGAGAGCGAAAGAGAGAGAGAGAGAGAGAGAGAGCAGAGGTAGTGGCAATTTGAGATCGAGCAGGCTGCTCTTTTGAAATGCTTGAGATGACAAGCTGTTTAAACAAAAGTCAGAAGCCCTGTCTAGTGTCACACTACGCTATGCACTTTGTCCTGCTGTTGGGAGATGGCTGCATCTCCTGTTTTGCCAGTATCATCGCTTACTGTACACTATAATCATACCACAGGCAATATTTACGCTGATAAAATGCACTGACATCTCACATCACTGTTAGATTGGAGCACTTAAAAGAACATATGGACAAAGGCAAGAACATACAGAGTGACAGTACTGTCCACAAGATCATAACAAGATGTAATAACTGTGCTACGGTGTAACAGCAAATGTAGTGAAAATGTAGTGTTGAGTATAGATATAGACTGGCTGTTCAGATGTGGTGCAAGGCGGTATGATTTCTCTGGTAATCGCTGGGCGTTCATCTACCGGCACTCTATGGTATGTTGTGGAAGAGAGCAGAGTGGCTTAAAACTGTCCTGAGCTTCTCAAAACCAAGTGAAACTACTGTGCCGAAATTTATTGAAGAAGTATAATTAATTAAGCAAACCATGCTGGAGAGATTTCATATCCTGTATCTCACGTTTGAGCTTCTCAAAATAGACGAAAAAGAGAAATGCTTAACAACGAATACGGCGAATAAAGTGAGTTGTTAAGCCACGAATGAAGCGTCCAAACATTCTTTAAATACATTCATCGTTTGGAGAAAGCATGCACTACAGTGTGGTATATTAACATTTGTCAAATATTTGTTTATTATAAGAAATCAACATGGCCTGTCTTCTGCAATGCACTGAGGGACAATAGAGTTCATACGCATTACACGCTACAATAAAACGTATTAAGGTTACTGATGGCATGCTTAAAATTAGTTTATAAAATGCAACTAGCTCAGAATAGAGAACAGTTTGTTTAACACCGTAGGAAAATATCATTCAACTCCAGATGGAAAATTCTGAATTCGCACATAATTTAGACGGCGAACCCGGCAACTAACCGCTCTGTGACAACGTGGCATTTTTTTTAAAAAGAAAAACTTGTAAAGAATACGGTGTGTTACACTATGATCATGCTTTTGGGAAGCTCAGCCTCATGCAGACTAGATAAAGGAAGGAAAATCACAAGGGGGGCTCATTGGTCTTTTGGCCAATAATAAGTTAGGTTTGATTTGGATTTGGGGGAATTTTAAGCTCTCCATTAGTGCCCGTCAGCTGCCCGGACTGCCCATCTTCTTTGATTTAGATGTGTTGACTGACAAAAACTAATTGCTGCTTGTCAGTCATGTTCTGTCTGCCCTGAGCTTCTTCCCTTTGTTACATCTGCTGCGTTTTAATAACCTCTGTGACCTGGCATTATTATCCAAGTTGGCCGTGGGAAGTGAGTGGTGTATGGAGATCCAAAACACCCAATGCACAGGTGAAGGTCTCCCATACCAACCGCCCACCCACCCTTTTTTCTCCCTCCTCCCCTCCCTCAATGCCCTCATAACTGGGCTAGTACTTTTAACACCACTGGGCACCAAACAGCCAAGGTGAGAGGGTGTGAGATGGGAGGAGGGTGGGTGGGATGGTGGAGGGAGAGGAGGGATGGAAGGAGAGAGAGGTCGGAGGAGTGTTGGTAGGCAGACTGAGTGTGGCGGGACGGTGGTTCAGCATGACATGGTCCCGCAGCCCGGAAAGAAAAGAAACAAACAATAAACAGGAAGCACGGACTAGACGGACTGGACTAAACTACAGAGCTGAGACATAGCAGAGAGGAGGTGAGAAAAACACAAAAGCAATAAAGACCACTAGAACGGCCTGATGGCATCTACTGAAAAGACATCCAGCACACCAGACATATAGCTACTGGAAGCAGAGCGTGTTAACCAGCAAAGACTGGAACAGAAATAGACAGACAGACGGGAGGAAGGGCAAGAGAGAGAAAGGCAGGAGACAGATAAGTATGTGTGGGAGATGTAGATAGGAAGAACAGACAGAACGGAGAAATGTGAGGGTGAACGACAGGCGAGTGAGCGAGAAAGAAAGACCAGCGGTAACAGACAGGCACAGAGACATACAGAGGAGAGTGAGCGAGAGAAATAGCGAGGCAGGCGAGGGAGGGAGTAGGGGGGGGG
>KV751333.1:8323792-8354933 GCA_001698575.1 Mola mola
GAAGGTCCTCCTGCGATCATCTTTAAGCCCCTCCAACCTACACTGGAGCTAGTGGAGATAAAGCATCGAATCACAGGCATCAGTGCATCTGTCGCGGCAACCACAACACTACATACAGACAGACAGACAGACAGACAGGCATCCACCATGACAGACAACCCTATCAGGGACGAAAGAGAGGTCAAAACACAAAGAAATGAAAGAAAGAAAGGATGAAAGTGGGCTTTAGCGTGACATAATGCGTCCTGTGGCTGCCATACTGGAGGCCCTATGAGCTCTTCTGCAACACCTGAGATAAAGAGCTGCTGGCATTTTGAATTATTCAACAAAATATTCTCAAAAATGTAGCATAATTTGAATGTAATTTGGGATAGGGATAATCATAACCATCTTTTTTTCTGGTCACTTTTGAGCAATAAGGTTGGTGATATTTGATTATAGCCAGCAAATCCCATTAAACACCAACAATGAACTGTTGATACTAACTTGGTAGCCACAGCCTGACAGCATGGAGCTCAACTGTTGTCCAAAAGTTACACAAATTTTGTAGGTTATTCTTGGCATATTCTACATACACAATACCACTGTAACAATCAAAACTACTAGTAAGTACATGTATTATTCCCCAGCAGTAAATAGTCATTTGATAGGGACAATGTATTCTCAGTTGAGTAGATGTTTTGAAAAACTATAGTGCAGTTTTTTAAGTAATTGCTTGACCTATATTTTTTTGTAGCACAATTCATGTAGCAGAAGCAAAAAAAAAGTGCGTAACATGGCGAATAAGCATAACATTAAGAGTAAAACAGAAGCGTGAAACAAAATAAAACAATCAGGTACATTCAATTTACTAACAATTCAGGAGAAAGCAAGGAAGAAAAAAATGTGTCTGAACATTTAATTTAGCTGTCAAAAAGTTGAGAGACTTTTTGCAGACTGGGGCAGAGAGTTACAAATGCTTCATTTCTGTATCTTTTAGCCCTGTAATCGGGGATTATTAAGAGGTTTGGAGCAGGAGATCTAAAAGCAGGCTCACACGTTTTTTAGCCATGTCAGTCATAACACAGGGAAACATTTAAAAATAAATTCAGTGATGGACAGAGAGCCAGGATAACATTTTTATGACTGAGGGACCTTTTTCTGTTGTTTTTTTTTAAATCAGAATATAATCCATGCTGAGCAGTCTGTATGAAATATCATTGGTATTTTGGAATAATAATAATAATAATACGTAATAGCTGTCTTGATCAGGAAGGTTTTTCTGTGTCTGAGCAAAATATTCCTTAAATGAAACACTTGCCAGGTCATGTTTCTAATGTGACATTCAAAAAAACCCAAACAAAACCAAACAAAGAAGTTTTTTCACAGGAACCTTTTATTTGGGAACCTATTTTAAATTTTTGGGATTAATCATTGACAATGTGTATAGTTTGTGTTGAGTAGCTGAGAGAGCGTACAGAGAACAAGCAAAGCGGCAAACAACCCATTCATTGCGTTCCAACTGTAGATACACTGCCAATAAGAAAAACAGGAAATACTGGCAACTCATCGACATGGTTGCCAAAAATTCTGCCTCTTCCACTTTATATTGTGACATTACAGCATTACAACGTTGTGGTATTATTAGTATTAATAGTTAAATAGGGTTGTCAAGTACAAAGGTTAAAAGGTGAGGTTAAAAGAACTTATCCATTTTTTTCTTATTATTATTCCCTATTCTTCTTCTTATTTCTTATGTGTATATATATATGTCTGTTTGACACATCTTTATAAAGGGCGTATTTTTTGTTGGACCTCCATGATGGTGCCAGCTGTGGTTGCTAGGAGATTTGTGCCACCGCTGCACAGCCCTCATACGGAGAGGCAGAGATGTGATGAAAAAAAAAAAAGGACAGACAGAAGATAAAGGTTGGGATTATGCGAGCTAAAAACAGCTACAGCAAGACACAGATCCAACTTGCAAACATTGAAAAGCAAATACACTTATGATCGACAGGCAGAACATTTTTCGTATAAGGTGTGCTCTGCTACAAAAAAAAACAACAAAAAAAACAAAAAACTTCAAAAGGACATCTTTAAAAAAAGAAAAGACAATTAATGCACCATAGTTATATCAGAATCTCACTACCAAGCTAGTCTCTTTAAACACACAGACAAACCACAAGAATCACATAGTCTTCTACTTGTCCAGTTTTAAATACGTTGTAATACATATATATCACTAATCTGGAGTTAATACAGATGTTCGGTCACCGTTAGCTAAGAACCAAGTAAAAACTGTGATGCAGTGTGGAGTGATGACACTAAGTCTGACACAGGTGGAAAACAATACCTCAGTATGGCAAAAAACAAAGCAGCTGAGCAATAAAAATCATATTATCACAGAGCCATGGGAGGTGTGGGGGTGTGCATATGGCGGTGAAGACAGTGAGGGGAGGCAGAATGGATATTTAAAAGTGGGGAGACGATGTGGAAAATGACTGCAGAAGCAGAATCAGATGCTGGATTATTTTGGGGTGGTGGGGACAAATAAAGCAGACCAGTCAACCAGTCTCAGATCCATTTCTGATCTATCTTCCACAGCAACCCCCCGCCCACAAGCCCCATTACTGGTGACCAAGTGAGAGAAGAATGAGCTCATTTGAGGGATGCAAATGTTAAAACTCACACCTCGTACAAACAAAGAGTTTGGAAACTCCACTCAGGAGCAAAAACAGAGTAAAACAGAAATAAAGGTCTCGTTGTCTGAAGATCTGTGGCCGACACCTTCTCTTGTCCTAATGGCTCTTTGCAGTAAGCTCAGAACTCACACAACAACTCCCCTTTAAAGTAGTGGACTTGAGCCAGAATCACTAATCAGAGGGATCAACGTGCTGGCCAGCGGGTGACGGCAATGGTGTCTACGGACGCAGAATCCTGAGCGTGGCCAGGTCAGCGAAGACACGCCGCTCTGGGGGCTGTTGAGTCGCTTGAAGGGAAATCAATAACCGTTCAGCTGAAGGAACAGATCAGGAAATGGTGGGATCCAACTGTGGTGGTGCTGAACTCAGCGCAAAACAAAGAAGCTGTCAGAGAAATTATGCAAAATGGGAAGATTTATCTGAGGAGGACAGGGCTGCGACATGGCAGGGAGGCTCGTTTTAACCGGCTTCGATGGCCTCACCCTGTGGGAAGGGGCAGGGGAGGGATAGAGCAGAGGACAAAATGCTGGAATGATAGCGACAGAACGACGGAGTTTAGGACTAATTGCTACTGTGGCAATTCAGAGCCGAGTCCTCCTCCCTCGGGGAGTGGAGGCAAGGAGCCTGAGGGGGGAAACAACAGCCGGGACGAGGAGTGACACGGCCGGGAGGCAGTTGTGTTTCAGCCTCTGCTCTCCGCCGGCAACTCGTTGGCTTCTCCTGAGCTGACCGACTGCTGCATCCGTTAAACGTGACACGCTCAAATTCAGAGCGCCCACACACAGACAAACTCGCATACACTTAGAAATTAAACAGTTCATCATCACTGGCCACTGACGCACCAACCAAATCAACAGACCAGATGGGCGATGAATGAGAGAGAATGAGTACTGGTGGAGATCTTGAGAGAGAGAGAGAGCGAGAGCGAGAGAGAGAGAGGTGGTGTGGAAGAATGTTGCTGACCATATGGATTGTGATACACAGGGCTTCATCCTCTTCTTCAGTTTGACTTTTAATCAACTTATTTTGCCCATTGTATTGCTTTGTGTATCACCAAGCTAACTCCAAATCCTACACCTGAGGGATCTACACACTTCCCCCTGTAATATGGGCAAGTGTAAAATGTGGGTGGTTTCTTTGCAATATAAAGGCTATAACCCCATTTCCACTTGGTATTAACATGAGATCTTTATTCAGATACGTTATCAAGAAAATGATAACAGCTCACTGGCCTCTGTATTTTAGTATTAAGTATTATTAAGCGCTTTTGTTATCTGGGAAGGTTTAGTAGTCTAAAGATTCATACAACACATGGAGGCCAAATTGTTTGTCAATTCAACTTCCTGGGTGCATTTTCTTTTTTTAAAGCCTCCAAAACTCGAGATTTTCATTAGTTCTGACAAGCAATTAACAGTCTCTCGGGTAAATCATGATCAGCTGATTCAAATTTCATTCAGGGTAAGTCATTTTAACTGCTTTGACCCACCCTTTTGCCTTCCTCTTCAAGCCACTTTGCAGGCTTGAAGAGGAACCTTCACCTACCTTCACCCCAGCTCCTTCTTTATATGCTGTGTGACAGAGCAAGCACCAGTGACAACAGAAATGACATTGATTGGTACAGTATAAAAAGGAGGAACTGGGGTGGGAGGTGGAAGAGTAGGCAGGTCAAAGCAGCTGGAATAATTTGCTCTGTGTGGGATTTGCCAGTTGTATGCAGCGAATCAGCTGAACCACCAGCTAATGGCGCTTGATTTCTGTTGTTACATTTTAAAGTTACTCTGTTCCACAGCCAGGGGGTATTTGCTGCTTACCTCCCTGCCTTTCAGCCTTTCTATGTAGGCACATGGAAGGGTGGGAGTCTCCCAGAAGAGAGCCATACTGCCAAATATAACTAAATGCAAACTGGAATATACGGTTGCTTGTCTTAAGTGAAAATAACAGAAATGAAATTTGTTTTTTGTTAGTGTTAAAAACAACAACAAAGATATTATTTCAAATAAGTTGTATACTATAATATCACACTTCCAGTTGAGCTTAAAGAAGCACTGAAAGCATTGGACAAAAAGGTCTCCTGTAGTCTATGATAAGCAAAACTTTGAAACTGGTCCGTGTCTGTATATTTACTCCAATTGCAATGCTTAAGAAATCTAGACACAAATCATAAGTCAACGCCTTGTGTAAATGGGATCTTTTACACTGTGACATCTTAATTTTTCTAGATATTTACTTTGTTTTTACTCTGTATCTCTTGAAACAGTCTAACATAAGCTACTATATACTTTGCATTGTATTTGCTGCCCTGAGAATATCAGCAAAGTTACTAAACTAAACTACCAGTAAACCAGTTTTTGTAACATGTTCCAGTGCTACATGCTATAACACGAGGTTGCCCAAAGCAATCTTGTCTGAAATTTTATTAAAGTACCTCTTCTGCTTGGCTGCCTGCCTGCTTGCCTGCACATGTACTGTATAAGGGTGTGAGTCTCTAGTGCGGTGAGGTGCAATGATGGGTGCCAGCTGCCTGCATGCCAGTAGATAAGAGGCTGGTAGAAGGTTAGTGGATTTACCTGGTCCAAGGTAGAGTACCTTGACTTGAGCGTGATGACCTCATCCAGGTGAGCCCTGAATTCTCTCCGTGAGGCCTGGGGGAAGCCACAGGATAATCACTCACCTTCATGCCAGGCACACGCGCTCACACGGGTGCAGGCACACATGCACGCTCACCCGCTCCAATCAACATCAACATGTCAGTTAGTGGCACCATAAAACACAGTTGCTCACACACTCTCCCCATTTTTGCACACAAATGCACCAAAAGCAGGCACACACATGCCACAGTTAAGCTAGAGCGCACCTGACACACCCTCTGCGGTCGCTTCAAAGAAAATTCAGAAATGATATGTGGCAAATGGCTCACCAGAAAATACCATAACCACCAACAACACAACAAAAACCAAAGATAGATGAAGAACAGAACAGTTCCAGTGGATTGCAGCTACCATGGACGCCCCCCCTCTGTTAATGTGGGTGCAAGTGGAAGTTGAGATGTTTCCTAGGTGAGTGCTTGACCCTGGCTGAACTCAAAGCCTCTGTCTGACAACAAATGACCAGCTGGGAGATGCAGATTTACAAGTAACGACACTTGCTGAACCCACTTAGAGTGACTTGTTGTGTATTGACCTTTACATCAGAATGCTAAGAGCGGAGTAACTGGATTACGATTACTTTCAGGAAAAGAGGAAATGCTTGATATGCTTATGTATTACATGCAGATCTATTATTAGTTAAATAAATCAAAAATATAAAAACAGCCTGAATGACACTGGATATTTTTTTGTACGATAAGATCATCATCAATTAAATGATGCTCTAAAAAAAAGAAAATTTACAAAATAGTAGTTAAGGTATGATTCGACCCTTTAGAACCTGCTGTACAATATATTTAATTTCTGTACTGCAAATTCATGTTAAATATGACTGACATACTATCATATGGACGTAAGAGCAATTGGTGTGATAAAAGACTGAGATGAATTCATTCTGATATCACATTGACGCTCTTTCATGACCTTGTGCCAAGACCACGTCTGTATTGCTTAAAGAGCAGAGTCATGGGGTCTTGACCAGAGTAACAAGCACAGAAACACTACAGTGGCTCACTGCACATTTCCCATTTTTGTCTTTTACAAGCTGCTGAATGTGAAAAGAACTGAGGTGTGTACTGCACACAGAGGGAGAGAAACACATCTTGTTTGTACAAGCAATATCACGTTCATTCAAATACGTACATCATTCAGGCACTTTTCAACTTCAATTCTGAGGTTGAAACGCGGTTGAGGAATATGCCAAGTGATGGAGGTTTGTTTGTTTTCGGGAGGGTGTGTGAACGTGGAAACAAGGCGAAGGTCGGATACAGTACAGGACGTTTTATTACGAGACAAAATCAGACAGAAAGCGTAACAAGCCCACATCCAAACTGGGAACAAAAACAGAAAGTATTGTGTGTGGAGAGACAGCAGCAGCCAGGAGGACAGCACGCATCACGAGGGAGCAGGTAAGAAGTTAAGAGGGGGGAAGCAGATGTGCCAGGCAGGAAGTAAGAAGTGCGGGTGGAGAGAGAGGGAGGGAAAACTGATGCCATGATGAATGGCCATTAGAACCCATGCAGGAGTACCTCAGCAATGCTTAGGGTGGATGAACAGGAGGGGAGCCGCGCCTGGTGCCGTGAGAGAGAGAGAGAGGAGGGGAGAAGAGAAGAGGGTTAACGGAGCCAAAGCCAGGTTGAGGGGGGAAGGGACAGGGGCACACAGAGACTGAAGCAGCGAAGCAGACAGCTCCCTCTGTCTGTCAGGAGGACATCTGCGTGACAGGTCTCTGTGTAACTGTCTCTGATGGCCGAAGCAGCCAAGGGCATGACGGACAGGACAGGACAGGACAGGACAGGACAGGACAAGACATGTCAGGACAGGACAGGACAGGACAGAACAAGACAGGTCAGGACAGGACAGGACAGGACAGAACAAGGACAGGAAAGGACAAGACAGGTCAGGACAGCAGGTAGGAGCATGGGGATTCACTCCCCATCATAACAACAGGAAAACAGGAACATTAAACACCAATGTATATCAACTTTTTGCAATTGTGCCTGATACATAAATAGATTCCATATACACACGTTTATATCGTCACATCAAAGCTTTTACCAAGTTACTAAATAGACACAGAAAATTAACTCAGCCTAGAATGGGAGGACGATCTGTACTTAATACTCTCAAAGAGATCTGAATGATGTACTGCAATAAAATATGAATACTCAGGAACTCCTGGCCGGTTTTCCTGGTTACTCAAGCCCACCCATTCGGATGCCAGTTAAAAAAAATTGCTAAGGATTTTGAGTCCACGCAGATTGGATTCAGTGATAACTGACAAAGGATACACAACACACTGAAACACTGCACCGCATGAAAAACCTGCATTCACTGTCAGTCAGTGTCAATCACTGATCCAAAATGTCTCCCATCAGTGTTTCACAAACGATTTCTCACAGCAAGTAAGACTAGCTAGGAAATTGAAATATCATTTATTTTTAGCACCCAAATATATCACCTGTTACTAATCTGCTGTGGTCTACTGGCTCAAGAGTTTTCATTCATGCTGTCGTGAGGCTGCCTCCATCTAAAGGCACATTAGGACTTTCATTACCTTCACTGGAAAGAGGTGACTTTCTGCCCGTTTTTTCACAACATTCTTCAAGTAGTGGTCCACAAAGTTTCCTAAATAGTGATGGGCAGATCACATATATCAGATTTGGGAGGAAGTCATATTTTAACGCTATTATGCTTTCCATTCACTTTCGACGGAGAGTCATTCACTGTGTCCAAGATATCAGCTGCCCAGCATTTAGTTCATTTTATCTGTCAAAATAACAATAGCACAACACAAAGATGGCCCTCTGTATTGGCAGAAGTTCTTGCTGAGCTCCCCCCGCTCCAAAAAACAAATAAAGGCAAATACTTATAACAGGGAAATCTATTTAAAAATATCAGCAGCATATACAGTATGAATATTACCAAAGTCATTAGGTAATCCCTGACCTTTCTGCATGAAACATTATATAATGAATTGGCTTTTTAAAGTGGGACTGTCAGGGAGATGAGCATCTCGGCCGATCTAATTGAAAACTGCAGATTCACAGGAGTTGCCCTCATCAAACTCACTCATAAGATAATGGACATTGTCAGGAAACCGCAGAAGGTTACACACTGAAACTTGGGAGTGTACTGCACAAGGATCTCCTAAATACTTTAACAGCAAAGCACTCTGATTAAAAGCTTCATTCCCCAACACTGAGTGAACCATTTGGTCCTTCCTACTCCCACCACTCAAGATATTTATTGCTTTTTTATAAAGTATGCTAAAACTACTTCTTAAATCTACAACTTCTTCTAAAACTTTTAAACAATATCATATTGTAAAAATGGAAACTTTGTTATATTTTCATGTCAATATCCTCTTTCAAAATAAACTGATGTTCAATGATTGTCGTTATTACTGTTACAATAGTATAGCACACAACATGGGTGTTTTTAAAGTTTACAAATTTTATACACTTTACTGACCATTTGATGCAAAAACTGCAAAAAAAATGCATTCTATTTCTCCACAATTGTGTTAAGCGAAGGTAGTTATTGTTGTTTTTGTTGACTGACCAACAGAAGCAAAAGAACACTGCCACAATGTAGTGAGCTGTAGAACAGAGGTAAACATGGAAACCAGTAAATTCAGCATTTACAGTCATTTTTAGAAAATGGAAGCCAGAAAAAGTGGAAGTGGTTGATGGAAACAAGGGAGAAAAACAAAGATATATTTTTAAAATTTCTTTTCCATGGTATGATGGCTGCTACATCTACACTGTAAAAACTAGTTGTTTAAACTTAAAAAAACATAAATTTAATCGATTAATTTTGTGGTAAGCAAAAACTTGACAAGAGACGTTGAGTTAGCTTTGAATCAGAGAGTGTGAATGCAGAGTCAGAGGCAGGTACTGTCAGGATTGTGAAGTGAATGGCTTTACAGAAACAGATGTTATTACAAATTTCAGAATGTCAAGGGCTGCTTAACTACAACACACAACTAGACATACAGAGTGAGTGATGCTGTACCGAGTTTCAATAGGACTGTGCTGATTGAGCTTTCATTGCAAACTAGACTGCAGACCCCCTTTAATGCAATTCACTCTCATTTGACATGACTTAATTGATATACTGTGTATGTATGGCCTCATTGTCTTTTGTTGGTTTTACATCCACTTATATGGCTAGACTGTTATCAATGTATTGGAATACTATTACACCAATCTGCACTATTAAAAAATGGCCATTAAAGGAATTATCATTTCTGTTTGGAGCACCTTCTTATAATAACTGCTTCTCTGGCTGGGACTCCTGCTAACTTTACCCTTGTCATCTCAGCTGTGGAGATTCATAACACACAGACTCACATTTTTTTATCCATTTGCAGCTGGTAACATATAATTTCAGTGACACTTTATGTCACATTTGAAGAGACAAGCAATTCAAAGATTCCCATTGAGCTTAAGCTTACATCAAAACTTCAGGGGTCTTGAGCTGCTGTCGCTGATTTTTGTTACGTTGCAGGAGCATGTTGTGCCTGTGAAGTTGGCATTATAATAAGAACAATTCTGACAAAATAGACCAAAACATTTGTGGTTGCAAAATACTGACTGTGTTGGTAGCTTAAGCTGGCCACTGACTCAAAGTCTCAGTCTATGACCAGCTGAACAACCAATGGTCTCTATACAGTATTTGGCGACCTGAGACTCAACAATAAACTTGAATATTGTAGCTTTAACTTAGAGTTTTGCATAGGCTAAAGGTATGCATTGTTTTTAAAATGACTACAATAGATATGTTAGCATGATAATAAGACCAATTCAGACAAGACAAATCGAAAATATTCCTTTAAATGAGCAATTTGTAAGACGAAGATTCCTATTCCTGGGTTGTCAAATAGTGACACTACTAGATTGGTGGCTTGGGATGGCAACTGACGCAAAGTGTTATTGGCCAGTATTTTTACCTACAGTGATATCACATCTTTTCATATGTACTCAAAATCATGAGTACGTGTTATTAAGGCACACATTCTTCAATCCACACAGACACGTTCAGTTTTAATAGTGCACACATCATCACACACTCTGATGAGTTGCTGCTTTAACCTGCCTTGAAGTTCTGTTCTTGCGTTGTCAAAACAGTAAGTTATTGAAAAAGAGAACTTGCTCTCCGAAAGGCTCCCCTCTGAATAAAAATCTGTGAGAAAAGAATCTACAGTGGAAAGAGCTTGCTCCATCGTCTTTCATTTGCTCGTTACTGCCAGCCTTCTTGTATAACTGTAGTCGAAATTAGGGTAGATATTGAGTGAGGTGCCAGGTGGCAACATGCCATTTTTCCTCATCAGCAGTCCACTTGGTTAATGAGTATGCTCAGTACAGCTCCTTAGACTGTCACATCCACTCCCTCCTGTACTTACTTTCCTTTCCTGTCTGTCTTCTCCCCTTTGCTCTGCCTGTCTGAATGGCCGTCTCTCTTTCTGGCTATACAGAGCTCTCTTCTTCTCTTTCCATTCATCGTCCTCCAGGCAAACTCACAAAGTCAGTGGGCGTGAGTAACACGAGACAGATATGATATTGCAAACAATGCATGCAAACTTTACACATTCAGATGCATTTACTGAATGCATGCGTGTTGGAGGAAACACATTTCTAAGCACTCATCTATTTTAATTACATTTATTACAACAACAAACAACAACATCAACAAAATCTCAAATAGCACACATGGTGTACGCACATGAATGAGCACATCTGAAGTGATTTTGACTTCAAGCCTCCAGTAATTCGACGCAAATGCTCGATGGTGCTATGAGCCAAATAAGGCAAGCGAGGGGGCTGAATGTGTGCAATTTAATCAGAAAGAATGGAGCACTTTCCCTTTTGTTTTAGCAACTTCCATCTAGTCTCTGCACACAGTATATCTTACATATAATGATACATTTTGTGTCCTGTAAAGCCTGACTTTCTCAGCCATCCAACTTTCTTCACCTCTACATTGATATCAAACTGCATTTCCATCCAGTTATTGAGGGCTGATGTCCCTCTCGCTAGCAGAGAAGGGGATGCACACAAAGCTTGACACGCACGTTACTGTTTTCCGACAAGGACATTTAAACGTTGGACTAAGCAGATTTTTTAAAATGTTGCACACAGCAAAAACTCACTTATTTAACAATTTTGTGTTCAGACGTTTGTTTTTTTTCTCTTAACAAATTAAAAAAGAAGTGTGAGACAATAATATCACAGGTACCACTCAATTTGTTTCGTATACTTTCAAATGTTTACATGTTGGATGGATTAACTTAGCATAAAACTGGAGAGAAATATTGCTATGTGAAAAGGTACCAAAACCTACCCAAAAGCACTACAAAAGGTTAGTAATCATTACTCTCTTATCCATTCAATACAACAACAACAAACAATACAAGATGACACATTGTGCTTTTAGAGGGAGAACAGTGGAATATTATCCTTATGTGAGCATGCCAGGAAACCTGTTGAGAATCCAGGAAGCTGCTGCAGATTTTAACAAATTATCTACTGTCAATTAGATGTGCTAGTTGGCTTCTCCATTTCTGTGAAAAGCTAAACTAAACTAATCAACTGCTGTATAGCCATGGCTAAAGGACCTCATTTATAGTGCTTTCGGCTGCCATCTGCTCAATAGGAGCATTAGATACAAAAACTCTTGTAAACGGATGGAAGAGCCATCCAGAATAATTTAGGGCTCAGTATCAGTGGAAGAACACTGTGAGGACCTTCAAGATTACTGGACGACTGGCTGGTACACCCGAGTCACAGCTGCCCTCTTGAGAATGATGAGGTTTTTTTTCTAAATGATCTCAAAATAAAGCACTCACAGTTCCCAAAATAATTAAAATGAAATTTCAGCCATACAGAAAAATGACTTGAAAAGAACATTCTTAACGAGCAAATCCTGATAGTTTTGGTTTGGTGAATTAAATCCAAACATTATTTATATAATTGTTTGTGTTAAACAGTTATGAACAACTTTGTAGTGCAAACAGGAACAAAAAGTCCTAACTACCCATGCACAGACCTATTCTTCAAACGCCGTGGGAACATCTGTGTATCAACAGTGCCGCACATTTCTTGCTGTTCCTGACATATCGGTCTCTGCAGCTGCTTCAATATCCCACTTGCTTCTTCTTGCCAGCTCTTTAAAGCTGTCATGGATTCTGAAGGTGCCTCTTCGTCATCTATAATGCCCTCATTACCATTTACAGTAGCACTCCAGCTTGGATGCTGTGTTTGTGACTGGAGGGAAGCACATGATCATTCCAGGGATAAGGAATTACAAAACAGGAATCAATATCACAGGGGTTGGTCCTACTTTCTTTTTCACTTTAAGGTTCTGTGGATAAAGGAAGCAGCTAAATGAGGGGCCTTGATGTGGATGGAAAAGTGGCTTCTCTTTCTGAACAGTTGGCTGACTGCTTGGCTCGAGCCCTGATGGAGCATGAAGATGGCTACGCTATCTTGCTTGCTCCTGCTCATCCTCCATCATCTTTTGCTCCTGTGTCTTCCACCTTCTAACACTGCAGCCATAATATCAAACACACTCGTCTTCTTGTCCTACAACAGTCCCGTCACTACATTACTCACCCCTTCTTCCCCCGAAACTCAGCCGTGACCTGACAACTGCCTCCTTCAGGCACAATCCTCCTCATAAGCAGCACATGCTCAAATATGTATGCGTGAGCACAAACTGTATTTAAAAACACACATTGCACACACAATGCACCCATTTCCATCCCCACTCAGCTAACAATACAAAACCTTATCAAACAGGCACACAAATTACTCCTGCAAACACACACACACACACACACACACACACACACTCCAAACCTGTAAACATTCTCTCAGATATGCAGGAGAAAAGACATTACTTACCATCTTCTGCCTGGAGTCGCAACAGAATGAGCTCCCCGGCACATGCACACAGGAACACACACGCATGTAACACACTCACATGCACACTTTTACTCACTCGCCAACTGTAGGAGGTCGAGTGAGGAAGGGTGAGCGAAAGAGAGTAAGCGAGAAGAGAGGGAGAGAGGAAGAGATAAGAAAGGGGGGGCTGAGGAGTGAAAGAGCAGCTAGGCAACGGAACAGCCAAAGAGGCAAAGACGAGGAGGAGAAAGATGAGACGGAGGAGGAAGGAGGAAGAGGAGGGAATATAGCTACACATATGGTACTGCCCTAAATCATACATGCATGACTGAGGTTTTCTGCGTCTGTGCCAGTATGTGCATGTCTTCATGAGCACTCCCTCCCAAGGCTCACTCTTCCTCACGTCTTCTCCTCCTTGTTCTGTTCTGTCTTCTTTCATACTGATTTAAGATGACGGAGCTGTGGGGGTTATAAGGTGAGCTCCTGGACTCCCCTAAGGGATGGACAGATGGATACAAACAGATAGGCCTGTTCGGTTTGTGTTCCTTTTCCTTCGTTTTCATTTCATCCACCTCCCCTTTCTCACCTCCCACTCTCTCTCAGTCCCTGGTCTTCTCTAACTCATTAGTCCCTTTCTCTCTATTTCACTCCCTCCCACTCCCTGTTCCTTCTCTCCTTCTACCTCAGCACTCTTTCTCACTCACTCCATAATAAATCCTCCAGCAGGCCACAAGATGAGGAGTCACTTTTATGAGTGGTGCTGCACCAATGAATGGCAAAAATACATATCTGGCAGTGTCACACAGCAACAGGCGCACAAACGGTCAAAGCAGGTCATTTCAGTGGAACACAAAGGCATATAACAAGTGCTATCTATTGTTTCCACAGGGGAATAAACCTGTAAGGAATGACGACAGTGGCTGTAAAACAGTGGTGGAGTGTCATGCTGCACCAGGCTTCGTTGTCCACGCACCCTTACTCACTGCAGTGCACATAGGCACAGTCCAATTTCATGAAAATAGCAAAGAAAAAATAGAAGACAGAATTAATTAGTAATATTTCTCAGACGTTGCAGCATCAAGACCGCGGGTAAAAATGCCCTTATGCAGCCATTATTCAGTTAACAAATAAATTAGGTCTCTTAACAGGCCATCATTAGAGGTCTCCAGCATTCATCCAAATGCCTTTTCAGCGGTGAGGGGATCAGTTGACTGCAAATGCTACAGCGTATGAGTCATATCAATTGTGCATTTAATGTTTAAGACCTTCTCTAATCAATATAAGCGCATTCAAATAAATATAAATACCCCAAAAATGTTCGTAGGTTGCTTCCCGCATCAAATAAAAAAAATGCAACCAGTTAGTTTTGGCTGGTTATATTCAAAGTAATGGTAGTCTAATATGTGCAAGAAATTAAAAAACAAACAAACTGTGTTTATTGTGGCTTTGATGTTGCACATGGGCATTATTTTCTTTAATTCTGTACTTTTCTCTCTGAATCATGTTCGATTCTAGTGTCAAAGAAAGCCCACAAATTACTCACTACTTTAAAACAACTTTAATAAGTAAAACTAACTAGGCAGGGTAAATAGTTACTAAAAACTAGGGTTACACGAAGACGATTGAGCATATGCTTCTCAGATAGATGAAGACTACAACATCTTATCTCATTTGACGTCTCATGGTGCTGGCTGGACTGCTGCAATTATGTCTCATATTTCCTTTTGGGAACATACGGAGGCATGACTTCTTTGCAAATGGGAGAAAATAGTTTCTTTACTAATTTAGAACAATTTTCAAACAATACTGCCCAAACCACTCAGTGGCCTCTCCTGACCTGTACGGAAGCATCTGCATCCATCATGTGACTCTACTTGATTATTCAAATTCCATATGCCTACATTTGGTTGACATGTTAAATGCAGGCACGCACATGCGTGCGCTGCCCATGTGCCCTTGTCAAGGGCTCTGTGACTGTCTAAAAGGGTGGGCGGAGCTACGGAGCCCAAACAGGGAGGGCAGGGGGGGTTGCTTCCTTATGAGTCTCATGCTTGACAAACCTCAGCTTTAAATGTCACTTAATATCAAGTGATAAAAGGAAACGTTCCAGTAAATTATAATATTTTAATTTCTGTTGTTTTTAATCCCCATTTTCGCCAAGCCATAGCTTGTTTTTAATTGCTTTACCTTCACAGACAACAGGGCTTGGGGAGGCTTAACAACAAAAGAAACAGGCGATCAAAAATAAACATGCAAATATTAATGCACCCTAACCCTTTACACATTTTTGCAAATTCTTTCTACAAGCTAGGATGTGATAACACCTTAAAATCCACACATGACATGGCTGGTCTCTTCAGGAGTGGGCGGGAATATTTGGAAATCCACTGGGAGCGTGATTAAGAAAGCAGTCCTGTGCAGGGCTCTAGCTGGCAGCTTAAAGAAAAAAAGAAAAAAAGAATAAAAAAACATAAACGAAAGAGAGAGATGTTTACAAGCATAAAGAGGATGAAGCCAGATATCTACGCATATAATTTTGTGTAAGAGGAATGTTTTTCACTCGGGATATACTGATCCCGAGGTTAAGGCTCAGACTCACTGTATAGTATATCGAACTCTGGGTAAACTTGGCAGTTTGCAGTTATATGAGTTTCCAGTAGATTATTTTATTCAGTGTTTAGTCAGTGAATACAAAGCTAAGACCAACCCGCAGGTTGACTAACATTTCCCTGGATCAGCAGTGGACTTTTCATAGTCATTCAAGTGTAACACACACACACACACACTCTTATACACCGTCAAACATCCTCTGAGTCAAAGTCCTGTCTCCCATATGCTTCATTAATTCAAACTCATCATTACATAACTGTACTAAATGCTCACACGAGTGGAAGGGTACAGTTACCCTCCCTATATTTTGTGCATGTGTGCGTGTGTGTGTGTGTGCGTGTGTGTGTGTGTGTGTGTGTGCTGTCTTGTATATGTATAAAATAGTGTGACAGGGGAAGAAAACCTGGTTATTTGATCGATTTGCAGAACAGCTCACTTTTTTAATGCTTTTGTATTTGCTTGTGTTTGTGGGCTGTGAACTGTGCGTGGATGTCCCTTAAGGATGACATTGTGTACCAAAATGTTCTGTGTGTTTATGTGTGTTGCATGTACTGTATTCCCAGTTGTTACTTTGCACATATTGTAACAGGTTTGCACATCGGTTGCAAGTCTTCGTTCCTCTCTGGTCTTAAGGCACACACATAAAGCTTTATGAAAGTTTCGATACGCGACCTGTGAGTGTATTTATGAATGTTTCTATTGGCAAGGGACTGTTTCCTTGCTTGTGCTCTGCTCTTTGAGCCATGGTGTCGGGCCTGCTTGCATGGGAACTGGCGCGATGGCAGCAGCAGCTGTGGCGGTGACAAGATTAAGACCCACTCCGTACATTCTCCTCTCAAAGCCACCGTGCAGCGCTGCCAACAAGACCCTGCTAACAAATGAAAACAGCCCACAGCGGCACATGAAATGCATCAGTGAACAGGGCCATTTTGGCTCTGGCTCCAGGGACATTGTGTACATACTGTCAGCAGCCGCTTGCAACGTTGGGATTTCGAAAGAACATATGGCAGCTTGTCGCTGGGGAACAGCTTGTGTCAGAATCTAAACAAGCTAAAAGCTATACCTAGAGAGGCCGTTAAGTGTCCTTTGTCTGAAATAGACTCACACCGGCATGCATGCACACACACACACACATACTCAACTACTAAATAATGTGGTTGGCATGTGATAGTGACAGGCCAGCAATGCCAAGAAGTAGATCTCTAGGAAAATAATGCTTCAGTGGACAGACATGTGCGAGTGTGTTTGTATGCCAGGGCAAGAAAACTGGAGAGGAGCATTGGGACAAGAACAGCAGAATTAAACCTCCCCACTGTCCCATTATTTACAGCTCCGCACTCCGTCACGTAGCTGGGGGCCAAAACAATTGGTTTTAATAATAACCAATTGCACAAGCTGTGATGGCCACAAGGTGGGGCACGCAGAGCAGGGGAAAAGAAGCGCTCCGGAAAATAAAACAAAAACATAGCGTCTGAGGAACACAAAACAGAAAAGACTGCCAAGAAGCCTATGATGGTGTGGCTGCGGGAAACTATTTTGATTTTGTCACAGGTCACTTTCAGGTTGTGTTGCTGACAGCTCACCGAGAAGTGGTGTAACAAATTCAACAGAATGAAGTATCGAGCCACACGCTACACCAATTTCCTTTCATTTATTTTGATGTGCTGAATTATTTATCAGACACATTGCACATTAAGAAATATTGATGTAAATGCACCAGAGTTAGCCAAGAGGCTTTTTTTTGTCTGGAGTGCCTGGACAGATGTTACAGAGACAGTATCCTAATAATATCAGAATAATATTACTATCTATTATAAGAATGCAAAATAGTAAAGGAAGTGCTGCTGCAATGGCATCTTCGCATCTTCAAAGATCTAACCAAGAGGAGCAGAGCTGGAGAGAAAACCCTTATGCTGAGCTGTTAGAAATTTATTCTACTGTCAATATGTTCATCTTGGGCAATAAGGAAGAAACTGGTAAGATGAAGACAAATTTAAAAGAAACAAAAAAAATATAGACTATGGAGTCCAAGATCATAAAACTTTGCACCAAAATGGACCACAAGTCCGACACAAACGATATCATGTCTTAAAGTTTACTGAAAGTGATTTCATAGACCCGGCAGGATCGAGCCTTGACCTGAGCAGGTGAACAACAACAACAACAACTGTGTGCCGGGGTTAAACGAGCTCTCTGACCGAACGAGACCGACCTCCTTTGCTATGCTTCCTCCGTCTAGTGACCCGCTTATGCACCCGCTCGCCCTTCCTCCATGAGCATCCCCATCCCTCTGTTCCCATGACAACCCCTCATCTATTCCCACAGCACCTGCCTGCTGTCCGGGAGACAAACGGAGACGTGACACTGACAGATGAGGTGGGGTGAGAGAGAGAGAGAGAGAGAGAGAGGAAGAGGGAGAACAGACAAGAGTTGATGACAGTCTGCATTTTGAAAACCTGCAGGAGAGACAATTGAAAACATAAAAAGAATACCTGGACAGTTCATATTGCATTGAGCTGCTTTTTGCATGAATAATTGCCTTTATGCTGGAGATTCAATGTTGAAGTCCTCCATTAAAGCTGGGAGAGACAAAGTGGTGTTGCACGGCTCAAAGAATGTTAAACGGCTGGGAAAAAAAAATCAGACTCACAACCTGCTGTCTTTGTAAACACAAAAACACACACTCAGCCACAATAAACAGGGACTTCACATGTAAAAACAAACAAAGACAAAACAAAAACTCTGTGACGTCACAACACAAAGAGAATACCGTTAAAGATTGTTGACTGTTGTTTCTAATGTGCAAGCATCTACTGTGGGGTATGTAGGTGTTTGTTTATTTTAACCTGAACTACAAATTAAGGCATAAATACAAATGGAAAAAAAGAGAAAGAGAGTTGGCCTTTCTTACCCCGGAGCAACTGAAAAACAATGAATCACAATGACACATCTTTGTCTTCTGATGATTAAAGTGATTCCACTGTGAACGCTTTAAGCTGTGGGAGACAGGAGGGCTGAGTAGGCAGGAAAATGTCTGCGTGTGTGTGTGTGTGTGTGTCTCAGAATAAACCCTTTGTGTGTTGTTGGATGTTGGTGTTTCATCTGTACTGATAAGAACCTGTCTAAGCTTCACAATAAAGACTTGATGATGATGACCACTTCATTTTGGCTCTGTTCAAATTGAACATTTTGGTTTAAGGTTTGAGTTTGAGGACTAATTCTTCACGTCACAGTTGAGTAAAAAGTACATTCGTAGCTGTAAAAGGCAACAAAAACCAAATGAATTAACTGAAAATAATTCCCAACCATGAAAACGCTACAAGACTATCTCAATTCAAGTTCTGATTTCATAGCTTTTTCTGGAGCTTCATGAAAAGATTCAGTTTGTCATGATCATCTCTTGACATGCACACCCAATTCAAAATGTAAAAACTCAAACTTAATAGGTAAATCTTATTTTAAATTATAATGCTGGCGACCAGTAGGCAAATTACTTCCAACCCACAGAGGATGAAACCACACCCACTCGTGTGTTGAAGGTCTGGATGTACACAGGCGAGTCTCACAAAACACGATAACAACAGCCGCAATGGGACAAAGTTCAGAGGAGCTTCAAACATACCGTTGTTTAGCCACATATATACATTTGCACTGGCCAGATATAAATCTGACTGCATTTTTATATTTTGGTGTTCACAGGCTCAATGCAAATCAGGGTCAGCTATTCTGTTTATAGTATAACCGCAGGTGTTTAATGTCAAAGGTGACAGAAGCTTTATCATTTTTGAAAAAAAGCAACTGACAACAAGTTGAGTTGTGTGACAGCAGATCAAATCTCCCTCAACAGTAGTCTCCTACACGCGCACATTATTTAGTGGTTGAACTGATCAGGGATTAAATCACCTACAGCAGCAACTTGTACATTTAATGAGACATACAATTAATTTCAGGGTGTGATTTAACATCAGAGAGAGTGTCACAGGTGGTGTATCTATGTAGTAGCTTTCTTACTAGCTTACTAGACATTAAAGACTGCATCTAATCGATGGACTTGCACCTTTTCAACATGTGGCTAGACTGCATCATAAACCCCAATCGTCTTTTTGAAATTGCCCTTGTTAGTGAGTATAAATTGCTAAAGCTAAGCTCACTGTCTCCATGTTCAAGCTTGATCGTCAACACGCAGACGTTAAAAAAAAGGTGGAAAAGTTCTACTAATCTACAGTTACTTTTGGCTAAAAGTGAATATACTATGTTCAGCCCAAACTGCCCCAAAAAAATTCTTTAATTTCCTCTGTGATACAGTTGAACGGTCAGGAGAGAGGAGATGAGTACATTTTGAATTGGGACTGTGCTGTCAAAGTACCATTTTAGAGGTCAGCAACACACAGATGCTTAACTTTATTCAAGAAAATCAGCCACCTGGCTTGCATGTAAATAAACAACTCTATCTGCTAGATGTAGTATGGTTAAAACGTTCAGAAAAAGCTTGAGCAGATCTGACTGAATGTCAATCTCATCGCCAAAATCACGCAAAGCATACGATCTAAAATGTCCCAAGTTTAGTTTTCATAAGATCTGTTTGAAATGGATAATTATTAAAGTACACTGTGACAAATCTGTGTTCAAGGTACGTTTACTCACTTTGGGTGTGGGACAGGAGGCGGTAGAGAGGCGGGACGTGGCCTGGGCGCGGGGTGACTCCGACGGTGTGGTGCTAAGAGAGGCCGTATCCCTGGGCAACACCTGCACACCCCGTGAGATAATGGAGTCTGGGATCTGAGATTGGCACACACACACACACACACAAAAATGCACACAGACAAATATGAATCTAAATAAGGATTTATGATCAAGGAGGACACGCATACAAGGTTGATGCAGATGACAGGACTTCAAAAATGTGACATGATGAAGAAAAATCAGATATTGGGGAGTCTTACCAACATCCCTTTGTGAGTGGACAATGTGGTGGGGTGACAATAGAGCCATGACGCCGAGTCCAGACTGCGCATTGATGGGTATGGACGCACACTTCACACATAGCCATGAAATATGATGCACAAAGCTACATGACAGACTTAAATCAAAAGAGAGGTTCACCCTTTTTTTTTTTTTTTTTTTTTTTAAATTAAGACCCATTGTAATCATTTATTATTCCAATGTACATGATGCATCTCACAGAAGGCTCGTCGGACTGTATCCCCTCATGTACTCCTGACAAAATGAATCAAAAAAGTATACTTTATATTCAATTTCACCAACTTTACTTCTGCAAAGCTTTTAGGAAAGATGTAGTCAAGAGAGATAGTCAGTAAAGCCTCAAATAAGGCTTGGTTTAAAATTGGCTGACTAGCCAAGTACATTTGGAGGATTAAACCGGGGATATCAAAGCTGTCCTCTCAAAATAGATACAGTGTAAAAACTCACTGAAGTCATTATTTTATTTCAAGTTTCTGGGTTGCCTTAAGAATCTTAATGATTCAAAGTTACTAGTTAAACTATTAGTTAAACGTTAGTTGGTAGAATGTTTTATGAGGTAAAAAGAATCGTAATACCCTTTTGGCTATGAATAATTGAAGTGGTCTGGAAGTATAACTGATTAGCTGTGTTTCCCCCAGTTACTGTACAGAGGAGTGTAAACTTGCCACCACTGCTGTTAGCTTTGACCAATCAACTGAGCCTCTGTGACCTTGTCTGGTTTGGTTAAAGGGCTGTTCCTTCATCTTGCCAATCATGTTGCTCCCTGTGTTTGAAGGGTGTGCAGGCAGTGTCCGCAACTCTTCTGATTTCTCCCTTGCCAGCAACTGATTTACAACTACAACGACTAAAGACACTAGCAGGAGAGCAAAACCTAAAGAGAGACAATAGAACCAAAAGAAATAAAGCCAGAGTCAACATCGGTGTGGCTTTTGAGTGATGGTGAGAACTTTGGGATTTCAAAGGGGTGGAGTCAGACGCTGAGGTTACCTTTCTGGACAGGTAACCAGAGGGACTATTTTACCATGTCACCTGTGAAATGCAACTTTTTTAAGCTAAAACAATGACTTTGCAATGAAGTGTGTATTATGAAAATATTTAATGAAGTATCTGAGTGCTTCTGGTAGAAGTGTGTTTTCAGGACAGGCCGGGTTTTAGGAAATTTACTGCACATTTACCCTGTTACAACTTTAAAATAAAACACCCCAGCTCTCTATGTAAACGGACACATCATTAACATAAACTCTGATTTAAACTTTTATTTCATTTATGTACATTTAAAACATTTCGAGTTATGGATGCGAAGCATTCAGGGTATGATCTCACTGTCACACAGTGGAGAAGCTGCAGTACGGAGCCTGTTGAGCACCAGCGACCAGCCTTACCTCTCCGTTCTTGAAGAAGAGGCTGATCATAGGCACAGAAAGTGTAACTGACTGCCATGATGGCACGTTTAAGCCCAGCAGGGATCAGTAGCAGAGGCATTTTATTAAAGTATGGGTTAAAAACAGTTAGTCTAGCATTTAAAGGTGCTACCTGTAGTCAGATTTAAACACTGATGTATCATGTTCACAGTAATTGTGTACCTTTTGTATATAAGATAGAGACGGAAAGTACAACTTTTGACTTCTTCAAAAGATTAATCAGGTGTCTAGGACAAGTGCTCTTTGTAATTCACAAATTTCAAAACATCCAGGAGGCAAAGCAAACAACAATCACGTCTTTGTATTTGATATGACATAACACTGTAACATTTAATCAAAGCCTTTGTCAGAGACTGGGTTCCCTTTATGTTAAAGTAATCTAACTTTCAATTACAGGCACAAAGCAGCCCTAAGATTGGGCTCTTTGGAGATGTTTTATAAAGCCTCCTGCCTGTCGAACATGCTGAAACTCTCTGTCTTGCTCTCTATCTTCCTTCCTGCTGTTGGCCACCACCTCCCAGTGCTTTCTGACATCACATTACGACACACAGTACAACACTTTTAAGGCATGCGTGTATGGATGACATGTACCGTACACGTACAGATGATCTTTTAAAATGGATGAGAACTTCTGAAAACTGCACTTTTCTGTCACATCTAATCCTCCCGTCTCCTCCCCGTGCCAGTACCTTGGCAGCGATAGATGCAGCTGTGATGTGGGAGCTGGAGCTGTCCTCGGTGGACGCCACGCCACTGTCCTTCTTCTCGTCGTCCTCCTCCTCGCACTGCACACCTTTGTCCTCTGTCTGTCGACGCGGAGAGCTGTTGGGCGGCGGCGAGAGTGGCGGCGGCGGTGACGGCAGGTCCTCCAGCTCGTCCGCTGCCTCCTTTACCTTCACCACTGCATCCCGCAGGAGGTCGATGGCGTGCGGCAGCGCCGGCAGGATGAACTGGAAGCATTCCTGGAAAGTTTGAAAGGTGAGAGGAACATCAGTAACAGGACTTTATGCGACATGGACAGTCTTGCCTCCATACATACAATTCAAATAGCTGCCATTATCAATAAAATAAAAGCTGGCACGGAATAAAGGCCAGTAAAAACTGTACAGCAGCTTGTTCTGTCAGTTCAACAGTAGATGAAGTTAGTGGATTCACTTTAATTTTAATGCATGTATACTAGTCTGCATCTGCTTGTGGTAGTAGTGAGTATCACAAAAGAGCACAAAATATAGTGATTACGCCATTTGAGCACTTGGAAAGTTTTCAATGTGAATAACCCATCCGAAACAAGAGGCACAGTAGATCTGAAGTACAAGAAATAATGATATTGTTTGGAATTTATTGAAGCAACAAGTTAAAAATGGAAGTTCAAAGTTTGTACAAGCAACAGTCACAGCAAATTAAAAAATGTTGGGGGTTGTAAAACGGGGACAGATCTCATAAAAAATAAGATTACTCACACTTTAATTCAGCTAATTCTGAAAAAGAGGGTTGCTCCTGGTATACCACATAAATCTAAGCCAGGTTGAGTTATAACTAAGGTATTTACGGTACACTATAACCACAAATTCTATTATCTACTAATGTCTGAGCCTGTTTGAGGTTTCCTCATCCACCTCAGCAGGTCACAGCGCCCCCCTCTGGCCACTTTTACACCAGCTTGTGCTCATTCCTCCCTCCCTCCATCTGTCTCCCTCTCCGGTATATTCTCCGTGTGTCACTGTGCCTGTGGGCTCCTCGGTGATGCTAAATGTTCCACGCTCCTCGCTCCCAAGACAAGAGATAATCCGTGAAATTATTTATCTTGCTGCGTATTTAAAGTATTGACAAGATACATTATTAATCGTCCACACACACAATTTTTTTTAGAGTATCTATCCTGCTGCGAACAACCTGCCCACTTACAGTGTTGTGTTTGCATATCCCAAGCTGCTTCTAACATGATGCCGTCAATCTCGATTTGACTGAATTCAAGAGCCACACTGGGATTCATGCACTGGTGAAATAACACCTCACGCTTCATTAAAAAATAAAGCACCATGAAGGAGATAGAACACTTCAATCTTTGTAACCGGCCAGCTAACCTTTCCACCCCACATACACATCCCAAACCTCTCAGCACAAAAATAGGCTGTGTAAGCCTCCACCTGGTGTGTCTGATGCCCACAACTGAGCATTCTTGGAAGATTGTTGGAAGAGGGGCCAGGTGTGTTGAGCTGAAGTGGGGGAGGATAGGGCAAAAACAAGGCCTGAGGATGGTGTCAAGAGCCTTGAGACATTCCCTCTTCCTTAGTTTGTGCTTTCATTGTGTGCCGGGATGATTTCCAGGTATGTCTGGAGGGGTTTTTTTTTTTCATCCTCCTCTCTTCTTCTTGGTTTTTTCCAAGAGGAGAGTAACTGTCAAGAACACTAAAGACAAGAATCCCTGGATATACTGCCAGCGGATGGGAAACATGTGTATGGAGGATGAAGCGAAGACAGGTTGTGTAGGAGAGGAAAAGATAAAATGACAGACGAAGAAAGAGAGAGAGCGAAAGAGGATTAAAATCTGAAGAAAATAAGAGACAGATTTGGAGAGAAACAGAGATCCAGCGGGAGGGCCAAAAGAAACAACACAAAGACAGCAAAGACAATAAAGTGAAGTAGAAAGAAAGAGAAGCAGAAGAAAGTGGAAGATAAAATATGGCCTACATCACTTCAACAGTTCAACAGGGCTCCAATTTCTAGATCACTTTGTCATATAATCCGACTTGGTTTTAATTTCTTCTGTCTTTCATATTTGCATTGTATTTCTAAAATGTAGTCTTCTATTAATGTTAATGGTTGCAAATTCCACTTTCAGTGTGTGGTTGTTAAAAGTTCTGTCCACTAGAGGGAATTAAAACATTACAAATAAACATTTGGAATTGCAACAGGTTATAGCTTTCTAGCAATACTTTGACTTATCTTCTCTCTCCCTCTTCCGGCAGTGATAGTAATTACACTAACTAACTACACTGCTGATTTCGTTAACGAAAAAAATGATGTTGATAAATGTCCGTCAGTGACCTTTTTCTGATGACGAACATGAGACGTGGACAAGCAAAAAGAAATCAATGATAATACAGACTATGACGAAATGTTTAAAACGCAACGTAACTCCAAACTAGCCACCGTCAGCCTTCTTTAGCCACTCGCGCTCAACTTCTTGTCTCTTGTCGCCTGATAACGTTCACCTTCACCACACACACCCACCTTACATACTGTCTTGTTCCTGCAGGAACAGGCTGCATTGAATTAATCTACAGACAGAAAAAACTTTGTAAAGGCTAAAAGTTTTCTAAAATGTAATGACTTTGTTGACTAAAACTAGACCAGAACTTAAAAAGAATAAAAGGGACTAAACTGTGACAAGGTTCAGAAGTATGACCAGTTGTTATAGACCTGCAGATGTAAGGTTGTTGTTGGTCTCTATATTAATAAAGCTAATTAGGTTACTGAGTGTAAATCACAACTGTTGAGTTGCTCTCTTTGTTACATGTATGAGAACGAGTTGTGGCATGAGCGGACATACTTGAAAAAAATCCATTTACAAAGAAAAAAATTGTAAAAGTGCAAGTGGGAGCCAAAGGCAGAATTGCAGCAAGAGTCGTAGCTAATAACAAAATCCCAGAGCCGATGTTTTTAAAAGCAGCCCTGAAGAGAAGGTGACAGAAAACCTTCCAGCAGCCGCAGCAGACATAGCTGCAAGCTGCATCTACAAGGCTGAATTACAACCTAATTCCACCAGCTCCCACCTCAGGTTAGGTGTCTTTTTAGGTTGTCAGCTTACTAATTACCTTGTCAGCATTGGTGAAAAAAGTCAGTCAACAATGAAGTCGCCCGAAAGTGACAGTGTTAGAGCCCTAGCCTATATAGTTACATTAACAGTGGTGAGGACCTCATCATGAGTAAAGCCAGGAAAGGGATGCTAAGTCAAAGGGTTGGCTTTCATCCGTTCGTGTGTGTCAGTGTTTGCCAAAGCACATACATGTGCATTACATGTGTGATGGATGAATATTGGCCCACAGGGTGAGCCGAGCTGCACCTTGTGACGACGCGGCTTCTTTGTTTTATTTGGGCAAGCCCCGCTCTGTCAATATGCTTTGAAAACAAAATAATATTTGGTGTAATACCTAAAGTTAATTTACAGTCACTACTGATTGATGCATTATTGTATGTAAATGCTTGTGCAGGGTAAAAATGCTGAGATGTGGAGGACCTTGACTCATTGTTGACCTGGGGCACCTGCTGCTTTAATTTGGCATTGCACAGGCCAGAAGGGTCGTGGAACTCACACCTGATGAGTAGCAATGAGTTCAAAACCAGTATCCGGTTGTTGGGGGTAATCTGTTTTAAACATTAAGTTCTGAAAAGATTATTTTTGTTTGTTCTTAATATCGCTTTTCTGCTTCTGTTTAAGCAAATATGCTCAGTGGCCATTATCTTATATATAAAAAAAAACAACTTGTACTTTGTCTATGTCATTGTAACGAAGAAACTTATGCACACATAGTACACATTAAAAAATGACAAGGGAAAGTCTTGGATGATGGCAGGTGATACTGAACACACACAATTAAAGATATTAATGCAATGTGACGTGTACATGAAAGCAGTAATGCAAATAGGATAAGTGATTATATCTTACGGGCAGAATTTGCAATCAGTGCTATGGTTTTAAGTAAAAAATATCCGTCCCATTAGACAGAAATGCCATGGCAGTGTGTAGAAATGTCATCCCAGTGGGCGTAAATGTCTTCCCCTCAGGTTAATATCACCACAGCGGGAGGAGGCACCACCACAGCGAGAGCTGAAATGTTTGGGTGCTGAACTCATCACTACAGCGGGCCTGAAGGTCAGAACGCAACTTTTCACAAAAGATGGCAACAACACGACAACACTGGAAAATGTTGTTGTGCTTTGTGAAAACGTTGTCATAGGCTGTGAAAATTTGGCGTGTTGCGCTTTGTGAAATGTGTTTTTGTTTAAAATGTCATATGTCACCAATCAGACAAGGCAGTAGGCCATGTTCCGTGAAGCATGCTGGAGTGAAAGTGAGCAGGTTTCATAAGCTGTAACACCAGTATTCTTTTTTTTATTTAGCCTTCATTATGATTTAAGATGTAACGGTAAATTACAGTTTCACCAGTTAGTGTAGGTTTTTAACGACCGGCTGTAAAATATTTTGCTACAAAGCCAAATTCGAAATGAGTTAAAGGTGGACATTATGTTCATTTAGCCGACAGTGGCATCTAAAGCAGCTCAGACAAAGTACGGCATCGTCATTAAATATGCTGAACGGCTTCAAATGCCACATTTAAAAGCAGTAAAGAAAGAGGACTTTTATGGGCCAGGGTGCGAATCTGAACAAATAAGTTTACACTTTGTGGCAGACGATGTGCTGGGTTATATCTACAATAAACATTTTTAATGTCTGAAAAGATAACTATTGGAATGCTGTCATGGTTGATAGGAAGTTTTTTTTTAATTTAATTTTTATTTTCCATCTTTAAAACCCCAAAACTATTTCTACATGTAGCAGGATTCAGTTTTCCCCTTCAGGTGTATTTTATCAAACACTTAAACACTCATTAAACACTCAAACTTTAAATTCAAAGACATTATGTGACTGAAAATAAGGACGTACGCTAAATGCCAAATGTCCACAATGCTACGATTGAATTGTTTGCTGCAGAGTACATTTTTTTCTGCCAAAGAAGACAAAACAAGACGCTAAAAGCTGCACGAGGGGCCTCCTCTGGCTGGACTTCCCAATTTCTTTTATGATAATAAAAGCCTGCAATCGACAGCTTGTGCCATTAACTTTAAGTGGGGGTTGATGAGGGAGAGGCTAATATGGCAGCAGATGGGGGAGAGGTGGAGTAATTGATTAAAGAAATACTAAAATCGATCAGGAGAGGCGGGCGTGTAACAAGACAGTGATAGATGTGCAGGTCAGCAGGGAGACAGATGGAGGCGGAGAACACGTATACAAACACACACACACACATACATCAAACATATACATATTGTATGTGCCATGAAACACACATGGATCTACGCTGTATGCACACACATCAAAATTCATACGCACACATTCTGCACACATACACACACACGGTTGATGTCTGCATATAGAAACATTTATGTATTTGTGTGATAGTGTGAAGATAAAGGTGTAAAGTTGACCTTCACGCAATGATTCATGTTATTAGCACAGTGCTAAGCTAACGTTGTTCATGCAAACAGGTCCAAGTTGTGGTCAAAACAGAGTCATTGGCTGCTGAGGATCCCTTCATTTTTCCGTTTACTGAAGTTCTCCTGTGCATGAAAGCAGAGTGAGAATCCAGACATTTTCGCTATATTTCTTGTCTTCATTCGCTTTTCACTCGCTGACGCAACCATCAGAGGAAGTTAAAATCAGACATCCACTCGACAACAGAATGAAAGTTTTCTCTTCGTTTTTTTGAACAATCAACACGGACATCAAAATGACACCAGCATGGGGCTCAAAATCAACATTTTTGTGTAATTTTCAGACAATATTACATTCCTCTCTTACAGCCAGAGAAAGCCAGAGTTTACCTGCTTTGTCATCTTCCGGCTTTTGAACTAGTCTACTATACACTGCACAGTGGCAAGTTCTTACATCGGAGCAATTCAGCCATTCCTGTTTGAGCCAGGCACAGACTCCCAGTAGGAAGAGGAAGACTTTTGTGTACAAGGTCAACTAGAAGTCATGCGTCAGAAAGGTAAGCTTTGTTTCTACAACACTGAGGCCCACCATCACAAAATGTCAGGATTGGTTCCACAGGTTTTCTGCGTAGAAGATCTGGGCTGTCAGAATTTGATTTAGGAGACTTTTGATTTTTGGACCTGACCATCCACTAAAGACATGTTTGTTGGAAAAAATACGAGCTTCTTACCAAAACTAACTTCAACAAGCAGCTGATACATCAACTATCTGGGTTTACTGCGCTCGCCGTCCGTGTTTCCCGCTGGCCAGGTGAATCCAGAACACATTTGCGGAAGAGAAGATCACAGCTGTTTGCAGCGTTTCCTACCTGGGAGCCTTTCTTGCTTCCTGGTAAGTTAATGATGAGCGTCTTCCCTCGGATACCACAGACAGGTCTGAGCAGAGACAGCAGAAGGATCTTTGTAAGAATACAGTCGGTGTGACAGGCATGCTTGATTGTGGTGACGATGCACTCCTCTCCCTCCATCTTAAAGCCCGCATTCGGTGCTTCTGTGCCCACTCGGAAACACTGCACCTCATCACAGGTGATCGAGTGTAGTGGGAACTCTGCACTGCCGCCAAACACAACTTAAGACAGCAATTAAAAGGTCAACTCAGAGGACACTTAAAGCTGTGCTGCATGTTCAAACTGGCATTAAATGCTCCTGACAGAGAGAATGATTGTAGTTGAGGATGCGTTTGAGGAATAGGGTGAAAATAATTTAAAAAAATCATGTAACATTAATAAAATGACAGTGACAGAATGGGTTTTGGTTGTGTCGCGCCTCACCTGGACAGCATGCCAAGAGGTGTGACGTTGAGGGATCCCATCAGCATGGCGAGAGACATCCCTGGAGCCTCGCGCTCTATCACCTCCTTAGTGGCCTGCAGAGAGCGGTGATGAAGAGGAAGGTCATTAAGGGGATCACAGTCTAATGAAGCGCGTGTCTGTCTTAAGTATTTATAATGTGATTAAAATGCCACACAGTTTATTCCCGTGGATTAGTTTCAGGCATTTTAACTAAAAATAGGAAGGGGCTTACATAAAGAGGCAGGTGTTGACATTTCCTCATATTACTTTTAAAGCTACAGTAACAAAAATGAGAACAGACAAACATTCTCCTGCGGTGTTATTCTCACGCTAAAACGGCCAGTTGGAAGATAATTGGTAGAAAGCATAGCGCAGAAAGGAGGACATTTTTTTTTAACGATGCCGTTAGGCAAAAAAGAGAAACATTTCGAGTTTAAAATGAAATGAAAGAGATTCATCTTAAATATAAAATTTGACTTAAAACTTTCATACAAAACATCAAGACATACATTTTTCCAGCTGTCCAACAGCCAATTATGAAGTGAATAAGCTTATAGTTAGGATGGTAGGTTAGTCTTTGAAGGCATCCTATAAAAATAATTTATTTCAATACAGATATTTTTAAGGGTCTGGATTCTGATCAATCTTAAACACTAAAAGTGACCTTTTTATTGTCGCATGTCAATAGGATGGCACTTGTGGCTTCAATGCAATAAAGGAATTTATATGTTCTTGATCAACAACATCACTGGAGTTTTAAATCAAAGGCTTTTTCTTAGAAAATCTTTTCAGTGCTACTGAAGTAAAGCTGGAGCAATCAGGCTGAAGTCTAGCAGACTTCTACAAAAAGCCTATGAACACCTGCATTGCCCTTTAAGTATTGATTTACAGTCCTTCTTCCATGTTTCTCAACTGTCTGACGGCTTAAAATTCTTATCTGAGCTGTCTCTTGCCCATCTGCTGTTGTACATTACATCTATTCGATTATATCTATCGATTCAGTATCTAAAATCTGTACTGGAATTTGTCTTTTTCTGATAAAGGCGGCTTTCATTTTCCTCTCCGCATAACATGAACCTGTGCAACAAACACATTTGTTTCCATGTGCGCACATTCGTGGGACCACATTTGATGCGGCGCACTCCTGACAGAGACGATAGTGCCTGCGGCTCCAGCTGTGTGTGTTGGGTGCCCTTGGAATGGAGTGACACTTCAAGCGCACCATTAGCAAAGGAGAGCAGGGAGAGAAGACTTCAAAGACGCGAGGAGCCACTGATGAGCATCGTGGGCTTGGACCCAGGAGGGGAGCCGAGATGGAGGAGGAGA
>KV751333.1:8361906-8390416 GCA_001698575.1 Mola mola
GTTTCAAAGTCGCATTAGATGTCCAGCATACGGAAAACCTCTGCTCCTGGCAAGTCTGTAGATGTTTGTAGAATATGTAAAAATCAAACAAAATAGAATGGCAACGTGACAAATCTCTGCACCTACTTAGCTAACGCGGGATAGCAAACAACACCGAATGCACAGGTACTTCTTGCAGTGTTTCCCGCAGCAGCTGATGAATAATGTGAAGCCGCCACTTTCCCGAGCTGAACAAGTGGCGATCATGACAGATGGCTGGATATCAGGCTCAAAGGCACGTAACATTTTCCTCTCATTACATTGATCCGATTTGAATATGAAGAGTTTTGAGCGAAGCATATACTGGTAAAAAAAAATACTGGCGCATTACTGCATGAAGCCTGCACAGAATGGACAATCCTCTGCGAATCTCTTACAAGGAAAACCTTATAGGGATCTTCAGGCTGCACAGTCCAGCATCCAGGTATTTATTTCTCAGTGATATGAATGGTTACATTTTTGGCCAAAAAAAGTTACTGTATCGATTCCGAATCATTGAACTGAATTGTATCGCATTGCTCTAGAAAAGACAAAATATCGTTTTTGATATTGGAACAATGGAAAATGATGCGTATGGTATCAATAGAGAAACATAACGTCACACCACTAACGTACATGTTTGAATAGAGTGTCTGTATGGGTTTACACATGCGTGTTTTAGTGCGACTGCAGATACGCACTAGTGTTCGGCTGTATTTGGGAGCGAGTGCGCGCTGAAATGAGGGAAGCCCATTAGAGGGGAAAGGGCCTGCAACATGTTAATCTCTAACACCATCTTTGCCTCCATCTGCTGCAGAAGGTTATGACATATAAAGCTCTTCTTCAAACTGCAGGCCTGAAATAAAGGCTTTTTGCTGCAGGTGTAACACAAATCCTGATGCGGGCAGAGAAAGCAATGAAAGAGGGAAGAATGGGGTCGGCTTGTTCGTGTTCGTGTGCGCGTGAGTGTGTGTGTGTGTGTGTGGGGTCACGGCAGTAGTTTTTTTTTTTTTTTTTGCCTGAAAGCCTGGAAGCCTCAGCCAAATCTTTCTATGAATAAAAGACGAGCACAGAGAGGAGGATAAAAGGAGGAAGAGAGGGGCAAAGAGTGAAAAGAGCGAGAAAAGGGAGTGATAGACTGTCAGGGGCACACTTAACAAGAGAGAAAAAGCATGTGTGTGCGCATTGGTGTGCATGTGAGCCAGCTGCAAATCTCAGTGGTTGTGGGACACATCCAAGATAAGACCCATCTGCCAGGGTAATTTCATTAATAATACAAGCTCTTTGTACAAGGAACTCAATCTCCCTCTCTCTTTCTTTCCTCTCACTTTCCTACACTCACTCCTTCCTGGGAGGAGAGGAGAGCCTCAGCAAACTCCGCGCTCCCAGTTGGAGCGCGGAGTTGAGTCAATTACAGCTGGGTTGTTTTCGTCCTTACGCAGGAAAGCTCTCAAGAGGTCACCTCTCAACATGTTGGCTGAAAGAAGGAAGGATGGGGAGAAGGAGGAGGAGGAGGAGGAGCGAACCAGCCCACCTCTACAAACCCCTACTGTGGCGAGAGCTCTGAGTGCCCAGTGAGGGGTTCCACGCTCATGACTTCACTCACAGCCGCTGAACAACACGCACACGCACCCACACTGGAAAACATGCTGCAGACCGAGCGTTTTATTTATTTACAGGATAAATGTTACCACTGGTTAAGTGTTAACATTTAACACGCTCTCTATTGCAGTTTCTATTTCTGCAGCCATCCCAGCCACACCTCATCTCACACAGCGCTCATAGATTTAGACATAAATGTTAACACCAGTGCTGCTCTTATGTGTGTAAACTACACCTTTGTTTTCTGTTTGTTTTAAACTGCGGAGAGCCCCAACAAGTGCAAAGTGTAACCTCCGCTCTGTTGGATGAAGCAGCGGAACTGGGAACCTGTCTGTGTTTGAGGGAAGAAATGGAAGGGAGACTATTGTCTTCAATGATTGTCAAAGGTATTAATCCTTTTAAATAATTACCCGTGATATTTTTTTGTAAGCCTGGCCTGAAATCGCGTGAGACCCACTTCTCGCTAATGGCACAGTGCAAATCTATCATCGTAAACTGGCCTCCATTTCCTGCCGGAACTGTGGATGGCTTTGACTATTCACTATTATTTTTTACTGGCTCTCTTGTATGCCAACAGTGATGATAGGCTGCTCAAAAGCTTAAAAAAAAAAAAAAAAAAAAAGAGTATGAAGTTTTTAAGCTTGGATAAAGTAGACAGGTGTTGTGCTATGGCTGGACTATGGCTATTCCCCCTAGTGGCAGGAACTAGAAATTACAATATTAACAACACGTACTGCATTCAGATGGCGATTTTATCACTTAAACATTGTACTAATATTTTCAGTGGTTGATCCAAGTAATGAGTCATATTCATTATAATAGTATGTGTGTGTGTGTGTGTGTATCCTTGTCCTCTGACTGTTGCCTCACTGTGAAATTGGGTCTACTCTCACACCCATCTGATTGACTTCTGGCTATTTTTAGCCGTTACAATTTGTAAAATTGACAAAGCTTGTTGCAACACAAGTTGCTGCAGGGCAGAGACACAGAGCTAGCTCAACCGCCTGAGAGGGAGGCTCACGCGCACACATTTGCGACAAAAGTAAATGAATATAAACGAATCTACACTCACACAGGAAAGGTAATCTACAAGGATGACCACATACACACATTCACACCTGCCTCATCTGTGTGTCCTTGAGTCGGCAAATCATTTCTTTGACCCCCCTCTCTGTCTTTCTCTCTCTTTATTTTGCCACATGTCATCTTTCTTTCCACCGTGGAGTCCAGCGGAAAGACTGATCGCAAATGCCAACATGTTGTGTGTGAGTTTGTGTGCTTGTGATTATAGTTTATGATATGTGTCCTGCTGTGGCCCCGCACTCCCTCCTTCCCTTCCATTCCTCCGCCGCTGTGGTAGTGGAACATGGAGGGCACGGCTTTCCGGCTGGTCAACCTGATGGAGCCTTTATAACTCGTGGTAGTTTGTGGATTAACATGGCACGGCCGAAGCATGTCCAGCCACAGCTACCACTGGGATAATGTCGCCACAACACAGCAGCCCTGTCTGACCAACCAGCGTGCAGGTTTAAGAGCAACCCTTCCAGTTGACTGATACATAACACCTTCTTCCAAGGGGCCCTCTGATAAGCAGCCACCATTACAAATCCATGTAATGGAGACATAAACTCAATCCAAATCCTCCTCTCCTCCCTATTCCTTACTTTTGGAATGCCCTTTACTGGGCAGAGAGGATAACACGTAAATGTCAGTAACACATCTGAAGACATTTCAACACAAAATCTATCAATCATAAAATCAGAGTGTTAGTACTGGAGCACGTACTTTCTTTGAGTCTGTTGCTCGTTGCCATTATCAGCTATGATAGGCCCAATCAGTTTCAAATATGATGAAGATATATAAGATAAATTCATCTATTCACATCAGCCAGGACACATACAGAACACGTGAACTGTTACGGTTATACTCCTAAATGGATGTGTACATGTACAGTAGTTCCCCTGGTGATGATTTTCTTTTTTCTCAAATGTTTGTCATAACAATTAAATCTCAAACTGATTCTCTTTTTCATAATATCACAATTACTGTCAATAGATGGGCTTTTTTTCCACCATAGTGGGTTCCATGTTTCATGTTACACTGACTCCATTGAAGTACAGCACAGACAAACAACATTATAAACTTGCTTGCCAAAACAGACCAAAACTGAACTTTATGAAATCTATTTTCATTTGCTTTTTTTTTTAAAAATAAATCTCCTGTTAACGTATCTGATGACAATAAAAACGTTTTGTTAGGAAAGTGCTCAACTTGATTTTAGCCATTGAAAACACTGGACTTATAAACATCCTGTTACTGCTACAATCTGTTTGCTGCCTAAAATTAATTAATCTTTGGTTAAAAACCAAAAGGCCGACCTCTTGTTGCCAGCAAAAAATCTTATCTAAATATACTGATCATTTACTTGAACCGTATCTTCAGAAGCTTCCAGCTCGTATTGAGAGCTCTCGATCTGAATAATATGACATTTTCTTTTGAAAAGTTACCTCACGATATCATTCTGGTTATATTAGATGTGGCAAGCATTTACACCATGAAGCTCCTGACAAAAGGCTGGTCTGAGGAAGCACTTCCACTTTGTACTTGGTTCCTTGGAGATTTTTTTCCTACCTTTCCGACAGTGATGGGTTATATCATCACACTGCCCTGACTTATGCTAATTCAATGTACATGTGGGTATTTTTCGACAGCTATGCAGTCAACACTAAAAGACACACATTCCTTTCAAAAAATTGTCAAATAGTTCTCTAGATGTTGCCTTTTGCGTTTTTGTTGATTGACTAATGATTGGATTTTGAATGGGTGTTACTCTACACAGTTAGTGAATTCTGAAATTCTCTGGTTAACACAGTCAACAACCTGTCTTTTTGGGCTATGTAGGTTGGATTATTATGTAGGGGCAGCCTTATCGCTACCATTTACCAGAACGACACAGACACAGACTACATTTTCCAGGAGGGGGAGTCTTTACTGCTGTGGTCTAAACAGATGTGTTGGATATTGACCACTAAAAATATGACTGGTTTGGTTCGCCTGTCTGTCAAAAGAGGTAGGCGAGTTTCACAACTTCTCTTTGTAAAATGACTGTATAAAGAATATTTCTTCTATCTACAAATATATTGACAATATACAAAAAAAAAACCCCACAAATAATTGCATTTGTATTTAGAGACACACACCATGCAAACTGTTTAGGAATTGGAGTTGTCATTTGTTGTCATGAATTTACTTTGTATTTTAAACAATATTCAGATGTCTTTTTTTTGGTTATTCAAAGCAATAGTAGCAACAAAGAACAGTATCAGTATCAAACAATATCATAGCATCAGCTTATGAATCAATGTCAAACAAAGAAACTGAATGAGACCCTCAGCCCTGTGAATCAAACATGAGCTTATAAAGTACATAGACTACACATTAAGCCACATAACATGCACATACATGGATTATAGCCAGCTCATGTGTGCCCTGCCAGAAAACAATTCCAGATTTTCTCCAGTGCACAGTGTATAAATAAGCATGAGATGGATCCCTAAGCGCTCGCTGGTGCTCTGTCTAGCGTGATGCACATGACATGGCACAAGCCTCCTTGCTCTCCCTCTCTATGTCCCACAGGCGTGACGCACACGTTACACATCAGCCTCAAAATAAACATAGCATAAAAGGACATGACAAGCATGGATCAGTCCAGAGACCCACGGCGAAGGTCTGGTGGCTCGCCAGCGATATCGACTGGCGTGATGTTGTGACAGAGGCGCAGGGCAGCTCAAGCAAATCAATGGTTGTGTGGAGAACAAACTCGGTGTCTATAGAAGCGTGTCCGATCTGCGTGTTGTGGATCACAGTTTGCAGCGTTTCAAGTGACAGACGTTTTGAAAAGCAACGTGTGGGATGTGCAATGATATAAAAGACTACTATTGATCAGTGACCTCAAATTTAACATTAAATATAACCTATCGTTTGCTGTAGGATGGCAAAAACATAGGGGTTTTCTCTGTCAGTCTCGATAATGCGGCTCTTCTTCCCACTTGTTACTGTGCAGCAAACAGCAGTGTGATCTCAACAATGTCTAAACAATTAAGGGATCATCCTGACGATGCCTCCATTTGCAAAGCTGGCCCACAAATGCATGTTTTTACCAAATTGGTGAGGGAGAACCTGAATGGCTTACACTAAGCCCTGAACTTAAACAAGTCGAATGCTACATTTGGGATGAGCCAGGCCTTATCACTCAAAATCTGAACTCAACCTGCTCTTGTGGCTGAATGGAAGCAAATCCCTGCAGTCAAGTTCCAAAACGGCAAGAGAAGCCTTTCTCAGAAGAGCTGAGTCTGCGGAGCTTATTAATGCTGGAGGTTTAATAATGACATGCTCAGCAAAAAAAAGCTTACGCACAAACATTTACGTCTTAGCGTGGAAGGTTAGTTAAAGAACTTCACTCTGGAATAGTAAATGGTGTGCATGTTTGTTATCCTTCATCATTTCTGAATGTTTTATTTGCCACAGAAAGGTCAACACTTACAGGGAGGGATCATGGACAAGATCTTTGAGGTTGATGCCACTGCGGTCCTCTGCAAGGTTTCGAAAACAGCTGTCACTCACTAGACAGAAAAAGAGAGATGAACACTGAATTAGCACACAAATCAATATGCTCTCTAAAATTAAAAGCACAATTTCACCAGGTCTGGTCACCTCACAACCCAACAATGTCATGATCATGTTGAGCCGGCAGGAAATATGAGGCAGCTTCAAACATGAGTTATGACAAATACACGACAGCCTGTCAGCAGACCAAAACAATTAAAAGTCTTCTTTCAAAATAATGCACCTCTCAGTCTCAGTCTCGGGGACCCCCGGCTTTCCACTTTTTAAATGTTTTTCTGCGCTAACGAACCTGATTCAAGTGAATGGCTTGTTTTGAGACGAGCTGATAATTTCAGAGCAAAGAAACATATACACATGCAGGGCAAGGGGGTTCCTATGCTGCTTAGGAACAAGATGTTTAAACTGCATCATCCAGGGATTGAATTTACAACTGTAGACCCTTTCCACACTAACACGGGCGTTTTTCTAGGAGGATATTCCCCCTTTCTGCTTTAAACAAATCCTGTCTACATGTCCTTTTACAAGATGTTTCTGTTCACTCAGGCAACAACACGTGTGCCGGGCCAATTGGAGATCATACAGTCAATACAGTCCACATCACCTTTATGTTAAATACCAGAGAATGATGGGTCATGTGCAAGGGCCAAGTATTTACAGTTATTTCCAAAATATTTCCTAACCATTAGTAAAGAACCTTTTCGGTATTTTTTTTTGAGAGTCTGAAAACAAAGATAAGATAAGATAAGATGAGATAAGATGTAACTTTATTGATCTCCCTTGGGAGAAATTCAGGTTGACACAGCAGTGCAGAAGTGAAAGTAGCAGCGCAACGGGATAAATGAAAACTAAAATACTAGAAATTAAAAATATACTAAGTATTATGTACAATAAAGGGTAATAGATTTGTATGGACTGACAATGAGAAGACAATGTGAAGCATTGCCAGTTGTGCTTGTCTAAAACAGGCATGCACAAAGTTAGGTGTGATGCAATTATTGTCCCCATGTTCTATGTTTTCATGTGCATGCATATTAACAGTAAAAGTTTTGGGTTTTTTTTCCAAAATCCGCCTTAGACATTTCAAAAATATCCGTTTATCAAGACTTTGCCGTTTGTGTATGGATGAGAGGTACAAATATACAGTGAATTGTTTGTTTAACAGGATGTCCAATGCATGTGTGCACAGGGCCTTAGACACAAAGAACATGTCCTGACCCTGTGAGAAAGTGAGAAACAGCTGGCTTCACACTATGACTGACAATCAATCTTGGACATGCAGTGCTCTTCCATTGGGTCTAATTACAGACGATACTGCAACAGTGCAGTTTCAATTCCAATAAGGCAGGTGCACCTGCATACAAAAAACAATGATGTCTGGTGTAGCTACTAATTTGTCTTCTGCATAATTTCCTTTAAAGTTGCATTGCAAATCAAACACAACCACCATGCGAATAAGGCAAACCTGGACATCATACCAGCCACCTTCACCCTGACATACTTTGTGATGAGACTGAGCTGAGGTGAAGCCACACCATCGACGTGACCCTGCCTCTCCTCAAATGAAACCATGGCGGTAAACTGAGGAGCAGGTGCGAGGCACATGAGTCATCGCAGTGATTGCAGACGGATAGAGTAACGGATGGGGAGAGACAAGGAGAAAGACAAAGAAATGGGTAGAGGAAAATGGGAAATAAAAATTAGAAAGTGAGATGTGACAGAGAGAGACGGATTAGGAGGATGAGGAAAGGGACAAGGTGTCCAGTGATCTGACGGGGCCGAACGTGAACGGACACGCTCGCAGCTTAAAATAGATGCAAACTGAAGTGGGAAGGTTGATGCTGGTGCAGTGAATTTAATCCCCCCAAAATGATGCACTACTTATAGACAAGAATGTAAATGTCATGATGCTGCTTCAATGAAGTGCCATGATCCATGAAAGAGAGCAGGGGAGGAAGGACGGGGTGAGTGGACTGGTGATACAAGAAGGGTGTAAAAAAAATAAGGAAGTGAAATGGTAAAAGGCGTAAAGGGTGTGGGGTGTGAGGAAAAAGAAAGCAGGACAGCTGGAAAAAATGTGGGGAATTGAGGTGGAGAAAATGGGGGGTTGAAGTGGAGAAGAGGGGCTGAAAAAGATGTAGGATGGGAGGATTTTCTAAAGAGAGAGAAACGGGGGGAGGGGGATGAGGAGAGGAACGGAGCAGTGCGGATGGGGCAGCGGTGCTGTGGACACAGAGGTAAACAGAGGGTGCAGGACGTTGCTCTGGGCTTTGGCAAATAAATAGGAGAGTGCTGACATTTGCACACTAAGCCAGCTCAGAACGGGAGAAAGGGGGGCGTGGGACAAGAGAGGGGGAGAGACCACGGAAGGGAGGAGAGCATAGAGAGGAGCGGGTAGATGGATACACACCGCTCTGGCTTTAGAGGGGCAATGCTGCATGAAAGCATGTGTACTATATATATGTGTGTGTGTGTGTGTGTGTGTGAAAGGGGAACTTCCTTTAAGACTGCAGTATTCGTTAAACACACACACACGCACACAACTCTGCTCAGTCTTTCTCTCCCAGCTACCCCTTGATCTAAAAATAGCCGTTCCAGTCTCCTACAAGAGGCAGCAACCATTCTGAGCCAATCAACATGCTCTGTCAAAGGCATCTGTACCCACCACCCCTTTACGTGTGTGTGCGTGTGTTTGTGTGTGTGTGCACGCCCCTCTGTGTGAGCATGCTTGTTTGCAACAAGGGGAACTCCTGACTGAAGGTAATAAAAGTGCCCCTCCCTGCCGCACCACTTTGTAGAGATGGTGGGAAAGCGATCCCTTCGACAACACAGTGGCACCGAAATTGAATCAGAAAGCGAGAGGGACAAAGGAGGGATGGAGGGGAGGTGGAAGCGGGGGAGGGCACACAAAGTGCCAGAGAGGGAGTGATGAGGGTGGAAGAGAAAGAGATCTGGCCGCAGTGGAAACAGGCTTCAAAGGAATATTAATGTGATCCTGTGCAAGAGCTGAGGACAAGGAAAGAGAAAGGGGAAAAGGAGGGGGAGGATGGAGGAAGACAGAGTGAATGCACCAATTCATGATGCTGCTGCCTCCCACCTCTTGAGCTCTACCCATCTACCTTTACAACTTACTGCATCATCTTAAAATCCCGAAATAACAGGTCAAACAGGTATGGCTGGAATATATATGATATATATGGTTATCATACATGGTCTAAAATTTAGGATATTTTCATTTCGTTGTATGACATGTGACATGTGTACAGTAACATGATTTCATTTTCTGAACTTATCAGTGCGTTTTACCTGATGATTATTTGTCAAAAATCTCATTTTGGAAGTACTAAGTACCAAATGTCATCCCTACAATATTGTTGCAGTATTTATATCGTTATGTGGCAAAAAATATTTTGATGTTTGTATTCCAAGGTTATGAGTGAACGCACGCGGAATAATAATAATCTGTATTACTTTTCAAAAATCACCCCTGTGACATTTATTTCTTTAAAAACAAAGACAAAGTGGGATTTAACTGGATATCCAACTCTGAAGAGTTGTCCTTCCCCACTCATAGTTCTGTTAGTCTTAAAAACCATGCTGTGTAAGATGTAAACACAAACAGAATGTGATGATTTGTGAAACATTGAAACCCCATATTTAATTACACATAGCCAACACGTCAAATGTTAAGACTGAGAAATGTATATTTGCCTTAAACTGATTGTGTGTGAGCGTGTGTGTGTGTGTGAGAGAGAGAGAGAGAGCGTGAGAGTGCTGTAGTCCCCAGGCTACAGCAGTGGAAGGAGATCAGGAGGGCTGAGTTTGAGAAGCATTATGCAGGGCAACATTGCACACACATGGGACCTGGACGTGCACGCCCAACACCACAAACACTCATGCACACTCTTAAAGGGTTAATCACTACGCCAAAGCAGAGCGGGAGAGATCATGACATGTGACGATATCAAGAGACCAAAAACACCCAGAAGTGATCAGGGTGGGAAAAAAAAGCCAATATAGAGTGAAAATGAATGGAAAACACATGGGGAATCATTGCTTAATGGGTAAAAAAGATGAAGTCCATAGACCATGTGGCTTTTCTAGGGATGAAAAAGTGAAAAAACAAGTGGGTGTCTTCACTAGCCAAACAGAAATCTGGTGGGGGTTTTTCTTAACGGATAATTAAATATAATGCTGATTGATCATTTCAAAGAAATGATATAATCGGGCAAATGGAAATTATTTACAGTCACAATTTTGTGGCAAGCCCCCTCTAATTTCCAAGCACAAATTATGCCAAGAAATAGGGAACCTTAACAGTTTCAGTAAATAAAATATAGTTTTTTGTGTCAACGAATAAGGGTGAGCATGTCGCATCAAAATGTTTTTTTCCTGCTATCTAAATGGAGGCCACGACTGTTTGCAGGCCACACAAATGCTGTGTTCCATTTCCGAAGTACACAGTGTACAATGTGTACTATTTCTACTTTACACCTTTGAAGATAAAGAAAAAAAAATCTATCTCATCATTGTGTAGTAATATATATGCAAAGACGCATACAATTTGACTTTGGCATGGCCCTGACTACCAGCTTAGGAACTGCGGAAATGTAAAGTACACACAAACATTACTTTTTAGAGGATAGAGACAGCTACAGTTTTTAGCATAGATGCTATCAAAGTCAACAAGCAGACTGGGTTTGATCTGAAGGTAAAGTTAGCTTGCAGACTAGAAGCGGCCCATCTGTAATACAGAAGCTTAGTTAGCTCGGACGCTAAGTGCTGTGTGGTAAGCCGAGGGGTATCCTATGCTGCTACTGTGTTCCACTCAATCATTTCTTGGACATAAAGCAGTCAGGACTTATTATCCCACACACACTCACATACGTGCACATGTCGAACTCACAGTTCATATACACAGTGCGTGCATATGTATGCGTACACAATATATACAGAAACAAAACAAAGCAAAGCAAACAGGAATATGAACACACCTCTACACGTATAGAGCGCTTTACATGAATCAAAACGCAGGACAGAGTGCCAAAGAGCTCCCGGTCCAAATATGAGCTGCTGCTTATCTGTCATTATGGAAATACTGCTTTAACTACGCACATGTTTCAACATTTGCGAGTTAAAATGCAGATCATCCTGACTTAACTGCTTTATTTTGTCAAAAAAAAAACAAACTGATCGAACACATCAACAGATCCACCACGGGAAGGATAGACGAGCATCTTCTTCTTCGCCTTCATCGTCAGAGCAGCTCAACTGGCATCTCTATTGTTTCCTGTTGTTTATCCGCTACCAGCAGTGCCAATGGTCCTCCGGCCCTGAAAAAAGCTACGATGGAGGTCAAATGCAGGATTGGGCTGACATCTGCTGGTGGGTGGGACAACACCTCAGCACACCAATAAACTTCAATCAAAGCGATTGCATTTCCTACTCTCTCCTATTTTTCTGGCTTGTTCTGTGTCAAACGGAAACACTGGGCCTGAGGCCTTGGATTAAATGGGCTTAATGATGAATAGAGGTATGGACCCGCCTCCAGATTGTAATGGGGTGGGGTAGACATCTGATTTGGGGGCTTTAAGCTCTACAACCCCCCCCCCCCCCAGAGGAGCATTGGTGCACAAATACCAGCATCTTCATTCCATGGCAGGGTAAATTTCCAAATTAATAAAGGCTTCACGGTTCTGGGTAAAATAACAGTAGATAACCTAATCTAATATAAACCCACTGTATCTTAGCAACCTTGTTAATTCTGAGAGGAGCAGTGGGGTAAGCAGCAGAAGCACAGCATCCATCATCAAAGACACACCCAGCAGCAACACACACACACACACACACCAATTACTCACATACTCTCAAACATACGACAACACATACGTGTAGATGCTATCTTACCATTAGCCACTATCTCTATCACACTGTGATGCAGATGAATGCATACACACGTGCAGGGTCACACACACACACACACAGATCCTCAGGCTTACTGTAAGCAGCCGGGAGAATGGAGGGGGTGTGGAGCGGAACAATGGGATCCTAATCGTTGGGCTGCATTTCAAAGCCTCTCCCCTCTACAACACTGTTTCTAGATAAGATTTGAAAATGCTATTTATATCCGCGGGGAAAGGAGCCAACCAGCAGCTTGATTTTCATTTATTCAAAGTCAGATCTAAATTGGGGTTGAGTTACATAATGCAAGGAGTGCGACACCTCCACCTGCTACTGCTGCACCAGCCGTTGAAGAAGACCACGGAGGGAAGCAGCCCAAAAAAAAAAAAGCACTAGGCCCACGCTAGTACAGCAGCTAATAATAACTACATCAGTTCAATAACCGTTGCTTACAAAAAGCCCAGCTCATCCCCGTGGGGACAGCGGTGGGCCGATTCGCATTTCAAATCCAAAACCAGCATAGCCAGGCCAAAAAGGAAGCAACCGTGCCAAGTCGAAGACAAAACGACACAGCAAAAACACGGCCGAGTCCCCCAAACGCACCAGATGTGCAGAGGAAGAACGTTAGAAAGGGGAGAGACAGCTCTGTTCTTCACAGCTGTGTCCCAGGCAGACCCAACTCTTTTCTCCCCTCCCCGACTCCCTCGAGAGGTGAGGCAGCTCCATCCCAGGCCGAGGGGAAAGAGGAGGAGGAGGGGAGGTGGGAGGGTGGACACGTGGAGCTGAGGGAGCCTCACCCTGACAGGATTAAGAGTGCAATTCAGGCTGGATGAGAGACGGGGGAATAGAGAGGTGAGAGGGAATACTCCAGAAGAAAGAGGGAGGGCAGAAAGAGAGAGAGGAGCAGAACCAGAGTTATGGTGTATGATGGGAAGATGGGGTAAAGACTAGTTGGGCGAGGGCAACCACGCAGGACAGGCAGAGTTCTGTTGAGCCCCTCCCAATTCTTAGCTCAAAGTGCGGAGAGAGACCTGCTAAAAGTTGGAGGATATTCTAAATCTGGAAGTAAAGGGTCAAAGAGGGACAAATACAAGACCGAAGTATTATGTCCACATTTACAGCTGATATTAGCATGAAATCCGAATCTTGATATGTGATCTGAATAATATACTAACTAATAATATACACAGACCAAAAGTTGAATCTCAGTTTGGTTAATTCTAGCATGGAGGACAAAGCTTTCTCATCAAACAACGAACTTAGACTCCTTACATACTTGTAGTTCTTAAAGTATCTTTATCCTAATAATTCTAGGTGAGGAAGCCCCTTATCATGAGGTTTCCATACTCTTGTCCACACGTGAAGGTCCTAAGTGTCAAACGATCTTTCAACACAAAAAATTATATTAGATACCACTGATAGTAGGCCTTCGGCAGTACGGCCTTAAAACTAGCCAACATTTTTTGGGCCACTTCATGATACACTGTGTATTATGATATTTTTCCTTAAACTTTCTTTATAATTGTTATGACTGGGCAACAAAATCAAATCTCACAATATTTTTGACCATTTAGCCTGAACACTTTCGTAGGGATGACTGTTGGTACTCTGTCAAACTATTAACATTATTAGATTTTTGATAAATAATTATAATGTAATGTGTATTTAATGACCTAAATGTCACATTATATTCAGAAAAAAAATGTATTCAGATACATTCAGAAAATTACATGTAATGAAGGTTTTAAAACCAGGAAGACAACACTTCGGCCATATCATGTTTAGCTACAGACTCATACAGCCACAGGCCTCAAAGCGCTTGGGGGGCTGCTTCATTCCATCTGCCATCAGACTGCGCAACAGCACAGCTCCCACCCCTCCCAGCACCTCCCAACACCAGCCACTCCACTGATTAAGGACTCAATTCGTACTCCACTCTAGGATAATAAACCCTGATACTGCACATGTCAGACTGTTTATATATATATATATAGAGAGAATTCCTCACTATTCGGTATGTAAACTTCATGATACACTCCATTTATCTATTTATAAAACTCAGGAACATTGCACTTTGCACACTTTATACACAGTGGCCAGATTGTACATACTACTTAGTGTATTTTAATTTCTAGTATTTTAGTTTTTATTTATCCCTTTGCACTGCTACTTTCGCTTCTGTACCGCTGTGTCAACCTGAATTTCTCCCAAGGGGGATCAATAAAGTTACATCTTATCATGAAATAACAATATCCAAAATCTCAGACAATATATATAATTGTATATTGGCCAGAAATATGTTTATCTTAATTCTTCCCATATTGGCAGGCAAAACTGTACAGACTGCAATCGCCTTGTCTGCAGAATGGATGTTGATATCAGGTGTAAGAAACACAGAGTGTAGCATACAGCTTTAACAGTATAGAAATACACAGGATTTTGAATCTTTAGGGTCAGTGAAGTGATTGAAAAGTAATTGTCAACTGTGTGCAATAACTGACAAATCCTTTAAGTCAATTAACAAGAAAATTGACTGGTCCCTTCCTCGCAGAGAGCAATGCTGCCTTTTTCAGGAAACATTGACACCTGCTGTCCAGTCCAATCACTGTCTGGTGTGACCACTGACGAGTTCTTCAGAGCACTTTAGTGGTCATAACAAATCATCCAAATTTGCCATTTTTCGGTTTTCTGTGTTATTCTTGACAGACAAACAGTTGGCAGACGTACTAATTATGAATCCAATCATTAATTAAAGTCACAGAGAAAAGGAGAAGCATTTTGCAGATGCTTCGCTTTCACCCTAGCTCCCGCTGTCATTTTCTGCTGGAGTAAATAAAACATGAGAGGCTGAACCAGCAAATTTAGCCAGCATCCAGGAATGCACACACACACACAAAAACACCCATCCACAGTCAGCAGAGCAATGACCGACAATCAATGCAGAAAACATCACTTTCTGTTGATGATCCTTTACTCCAACGATGCAGCATTCAAAAACCATCCGCTGTCTGCCTTTCCGTGATCCACCCCAGTCGGCCCACTCTCAGTCACGTCTTGCACTCTGCGTAGCGCTCACCTGAACCTCTCTTAATCATCCAAATATCAGCGAAAAGCCCAAGACTGCAGCACCCAACAGCCTGTAGCTCTTCACAAAAAAGGCCCATTGGTATTGATGTTTTATTAACAGGGCAATAAATATTGAAAAGACACTTACTAATGAAGCCACGAGAAAAGTTCCAGAGACCATTGACGGCACCAGGGAATACAGAGACCTTGAATCTTGCACCCCACACCACACTTTCTGCTTTCCTTCTCTTTCATCTCATTTCCCACAACGTGGAAGGAATGCCCCTACAGCTTCAATATCACCATCCCCAACCACCCACACGCACGTTCTCCAACTAAAAGCCCCCATCACCTTCCCCTTCTGTATTTTTCTCATTCACTGAGATCAGTGGATTGGAGGGGTTTGATGAGTCGCCACACCCCCCCTGCAAATATTAACCATAAATCACCAACTCTGAATATAACGAGGCTTGTTTCTAATGCCAGCAAGTGTGATGTATGTGTCTGTGGCTTGTGTGGCATTATCATACAGCCAAGCGGGAGCATGGTAGTGGTGTGGTAGTGTGTATGTAGGGCGGGCAGGTGTGGGTGGATGAGGTATCGCAGCCCTTTCCCCCACCATGTAGCATGACATTTTTCATGGCAGAGGGCCCAGGGCTAACAGGCTCTCCATGGCATTTCCAACAGCTGTTTACACACACATACGCAAGCTAAATGTGTGTTTTCTGAACATGCAAGAACGTGCGCCGCACATGTAGTGCACGAGTGAGGCATTTAAAGAAGTAGTGGTGGAAAAACGACTCGCAGCACATGATGATGCTACAATGACTTTCACTCTGGTTGCACATGAGTCACTTCTGTACATACATAATTGATTAGGGACAGGGGGGAATTTGTTTACACTCTCGCAGATTCCCAAAAAAAGAAAAATATTGCAGCCCTTCTTTTCCTTTCCAGAAAACCTAGGATTTATCAAACGCAAAATATCCCAAAATTTGAATCCTCATGTGTAAGCACCTTTCTTTTACACTATTCATGAGCTTTTTGCTCAAAGTTTTGATATCCCAATGTATAACCACTATGTTGGAAGCTTACAGTATTGATGTGACATGCATATTAACTGAGAGACTGTTAAACTGTGGTGCTGGGAGCATAATAAACAGCCAAAAGTTTAATTCTAGCCAGTACTCAGAGTACTCAATGGTCTGTACTTCAGTACTGTTCTTTAGGTGCAATAACACAATGTGAAAATAGAAGTAAAACCAATGCATTTAGTTTAGCAAAAGTAAAATTATTTGCTTCAAAATGTACTTTAAGTGCCAAAAATGAAAGTACTCAAACACTGAAATACAATATTGTAGTGCATGTATGTAGTCAATGTCCACCACTGGTTAAAGATACAATGAACACAAATGTTTTATACATGGCTCCCTGCTAATCAAAATGAATGACGAGAGATGAGGGTTTGATAGATTTGTTGATATCAGAGCTTATTGAATGTTATTATGTTGCTGTTAGCTGGGAGTCTTATCCAAAATGCAACCAGCTGCTGGAGTCCATAGCAGGGGAAAAAGCGACCCTGCCTGGAAGCAGAAATCTCAATAAAAATGGTCTGCATGGCTGGATTATTTTCATAACTTGTGCAAGCACAATCTTAAATCATAACATAGAGTATGTAACTAAACAAAGAGCAGAATATCCTTATTTCATGGCAGAAATACATACAAATAGTTCAGTTCACACCTAAATGGCATGATTCTCCCTTTACATGCAGCTGCTCCAGTGTGTGTTTTATCTGCGGCTGCACCATTAGTGAGCCAGGTAGCATTCTGCTGTTAGGAGCCAAAAAGAGCTCAAGAGCAGCTCTATTGATTTCAACTGATTGATTTCAACCGATGTGCTTACATTGGCATCAATATTGCTCCACATTTCTGATAACTCCTGATAGAAGCAGCCCCACCACCTCCACATACCTTCGTCTCTCCACCTCTCCCTTCCACCTCCTCCTCCTCTTCCTACTTCTTTATCCATACAAGCTGCTGATGCAGGGAAACCCAGGGCTGCACCAGTACAACTACGGCTTAGCTGCACGTTCCAGTTTGCATCCTGGTGCAAGCTGGCTGCATTTGCACGGAGAACACTTGGCTTCGTTTCACTTTGCTTGATCTGACTAAAGATTGACGAGCTGGAAAGCAGCCAGCCTCTGAATTGAATAGTTGTTGGCTAACATTAGCAGTGCAGCTCATTATCTGTTGGCTTTTAAGACTTGTACTGAAATGAATACGTTGTGGCCTAATCAGATCAGGTATCGATTGGCCATTGAGGAATATTAACATTCTGCCTGCTGCTCTGTGATCTCTCAGTCAAGAGAAGGAAGAAAAAGAGCAGAGGCAGAGGAAGGGATAAGCAGAGGTCAAGGGTTATGGTGAGACTGCAGACAGTTGTATAAGGTCAAGGTGAGGCTGGGAAATGTCAGTTAGAATCAATGGCAGGTTTCTGATCAAAGATATCTGTCACACTCAGGCTAACCAGGGTATTAATTTGATGGGCAAGACAATACACTCTCTGACGTTTAATGCGACACAAAATATTGACGTATTGTTACTACATTTACACATTGCTCACTAAGTGAAAAGTTAATCTAAACTGCATCCACAGATTTCCCATCGGACAAAGGTTGGCATTTTTGTCATCGTCTGGTCTACCAGCTGCCCTCCTGATGACCAGTCCCGACTCCCGGCCCACAAATCCTTTTTTAAGCCAGCCACACTTCTGAAAAGGCAAGACAAAAGCCCGATCAGCACAGCCGCAGCTTTAGCATATTGTCTCAATAATCATCGGGAAATGAGCGAAGCAAAGCAAAGCGGAACTCTGCAGCACCCAAAACTCAGCAGTAGCACGCCAGACAGCATTAGGCTAAGGGTGCATAAGAGAGGAGAAAGAACTTACCGTTACTGCTTGCTTATCATCAGTAATGATAACAACAAATAATATGTCTCCATTTGGTAGAAAGATGAGTTTCACGAGAAAAAAGAATATAGTTTATAACTATTAACAATAATAGTGTACACTGACAAGCGTCTTTCTGTCAGGGCTCAAGCAAAAATGAATCAGTTTTTGCCAACTTGTGTGAGAGTTCCAACTGTACATTCCATCTGCTGAGTCATGAAGGACAGTAAGATCCAAATTAGCAAAGCCAACGATGATATGAATTCCTCTTTCTTGCCAAAAGGAAGCATACATTTCCCACAATGCATCTTAACAGATCCTCGAGAAGCGAGCCTTGTGCAGGGGTTTACTTGCTTTCAATCTGAACCAACATTGATTCCAGCGACATCATTCAAGGCAATTTATCATAATTAGGGCAAACAAAAGTTTTTCACGAATGAAAAGTATTTGCAGATCAGCGCAATCATTACGTGATTAATATCTTTTTGCTATCTGATTAAAGCAATGCGGAGATCACTTTAGAGAATTCACTTTGGAAATAATCAACTTTAAAATGACTATAATCATCAGTCCATAGTGAGGAAGTTATTTATACGTTTAAATGACATTTCCTGCAACTTATGTTGAAAAAGACGTCCCTAAATAACACAGAGGAAGGAATTCCTAGAGATTAAAGTTACAATCAACATGTTCGATGTGCAGCCACTACTGACTGGTTTGTTGGTTAATGTGTGGGTGGGCAGCATGTGAACATGCGTGTGCATATGAGCTTGGCACGGCCCATTCAACTCGCCTTATTTCCCAGGATGCACAGTTCTAAATCCCCACACACACACACATACACACACGTGCAGGGAGTGCCCCGTGCCCGGCTGTACTAATGAAGCAGCCTGTAAGCAGCTACCTTCATTACTTTCAATCCTCTGGACAGTGTCAGCAATTACATTGCAGCTTCCCACTGTCAGAGCTCACACATGTACACACACACATGTACACGCACACACACGCACGAGTCAGTTGGAAACTTGTCCTTCTTCTCAAGGCTGACGTTACCTGAGGTTGATTTTGTTCTTTGTCTGTGGTGGTGTTTGAAAGTGTTTTAAAAGTCAAGCTATTCAACACATCAATAAGGGGGGTCTAATTCACAACAACAGCAACAGCTTTCTTTACTGAAGCCTATGACATCTTCTGTGACTTTGTACATTGGGTAAAAAGTCTCCTAACAACTGATTAAGAAAGAAAAATGTGAGCAACGACACATTTACTGATTATTGTCTAAGCTGCACTCTATTAATCCTTTTTGCTAAGATGTTGAGGTGCCATCCATGAACCGCAATGTCCGCAGTTCATCGTGTAATTTGTATTTGACAAATCAATATTACATGTTCCACATATATAACATGTATATCAATGTGTGGTTCACTGATTCAACATTTAAATTTGAAATTTTTTTTTTTATAGTTACTCATTTCTGAGAGCTAGAATCACCTGATACGTAATATAAATCATTTCTTATTTTATCAGTTAATGATGCATTTCCCCTGACTTGACTTGCTTTGTTTAATCTGATTGTAACATGCATGCTGAGTTTTTAAGTGCTGGTGGCAAATTCGTACTTTAGGACTTTCAAGCGCATTTATTTCCAAGTGGGTCACAAGTGCAGAGACTTGTTTCTCCCCATAAAACTGCTGCCATATTAAAAGCAGACATAATACAAAAGAACAGGTGGGGCAATGAAGCAGAACGTGGGCAATTGAGTGAAAAAACTCCCTTACTCACTCGCTCAAATGTACAAAGCCATGCGCTGAGATTGAAAAAACCAGCAGTCCCTATAAATGATGCAAAAAGGCAACAGAGCCGTTGAGCCACGCCACGTCATGTCAATCAAACATGGTCTTTGCGTGTTTTCGTTTTGTGCCTGTGATGTGTGACGGAAACGTGTGGGCGGATGTCTATTAACATTTGAGTCCCAGGTGTCACCATCCGAAAGGTTTTTGTGGTACAAGCGGTAAACGCTGAATAATGGAGGAAGGGAGTAGGAGAACACCTTGACCACACACACACACACACACACACGCAGGGCTGAGGTCAGCCATCAAACACACCTCGTTAGGGAGAAGCTGGCCTCCTCCATTATTCACATGTACATGCTCCCACTGTACCACTTGCTCCCTCGCTTTGTCAGGGAGGAGATGGAGTAAGTTTATCGCCGACAGACTGCCAAGGTAAAAGAGTGAGAAAGGTGGACTGAGAAAGACAGATAGAGTGGGGGGGGGGGGTTAAGAAAGTGTGAAAAAGGGAGTTGGTTTGAGATAAAAAAGTAAGGTATAAGTGGGAAAGGGATAGTGAATGAGCTATATTTGTCTCCTAAGTTCCGAGTCATGTTAAATTCCTCAAAGCTGATTTCAATTACAATTGATATGGAATCAATTTGTGAAATGGATGTAAATATAAATGTGTGAGCAGGCCAGTGACGGATATAATTACACTCAATTATGAATGTAATCGCAGCCTCCGCGCCATAACGACTGCAAACACTGCAACATAAAGCCTGCTTGACTGAGAACCATCACAAGAAATGTCAAATTTGGAAACTTTTTCTGTTTTTTTTCACAAATGTCATCTCTCCTCAGTGAGTTACCTTTACCTTCCTAAAAATAGAAACTTTTCTTCCAAATTTCCGACAAAGGTGGTTCCCAGAAGCATTTAACACGCACTTGATCTACAAATCGCAGCTCGACCTGGTCGGTCTTGTGTTCTCGGGAGGAAGGGATGAAGGAGAGAGCGGGAGGGAGTCGCATATCTTCAAAAAAAACTCATTCTCATCTTTATTCTTATGAACGTCCAATGAAATTAGTGCTTTGATTCTCCCCAACACCAAACTTAGTTATTGGATGTTTTATGCATGTTTTATGCATAGAAAAAAATGTCGCTTTGTTTATTCTGCCTCCTGTGTCAATTCTCGACCCTCTTTAAACTGCACTCACCTCTCACTCTCTGTTAGGCAAGCAACAACAAAATGTTAAAATCCTGAAAATCTGAGTGATGTTTACAAGAATGAAGTTCCCCGTCTCTTGTTGCAGCCTTGTTTAACTGCTGCACTACTAGGAGATCTAAGAGGTACGTCTCCTCATGGTCCCTCTCTCAGCTACTTTTTTTCTTTTCTTTTGAACAATTGTGGCATGTAATGATTAGAAATAAGGCGCATTTGCAACCATAGACAATGTGATGTGTGGCAAGATGCTAAAAGAGGAGACAAAATCCTCATTTGGCAAAAAATAAAAAACAAAGACAGGAGCAGTCCAACACATCTCTACTTGTAAGAATAAAATAACATCAAAGGGTGATGAAACCAGAGGCCACAATCTCCTAATTTGTAGTCATTAATATGGGTCAAGCTTCAATAAACAACAAAAGAAGGAAGAATATAATTCAACAAGGCTGTTTTAATTTTTTTGTCCATTTACTTCTCCCCTAGAACCTTTTTCATGTCGGACCTGACAAAGCTCCTCCAGGACCAAAAAAGGGACTAGAATCTAATGCATCTGGAAGAGCCGGTGAAGATCTGATGATAAATCCGTCACTGGAATTTCCTTAACAACAAATGAAGTAAAGCCTGTAGTAAATATGTAAGTAAGTGTCGTTATACAATGATTTGCTCAATCAGAAGCAAACACGTGAAACAGAAATAAATATGTCAGGAAAAAAACAATTGTTAAGAAGTCAATATCAATATGACGAATGATGTGTGCAGCAAATCGCGTTTTTGACAGTGAAGTAAATATAAAATAAACATTTTATGGTTTTCTAATCTTTACATCAGACACACATGTGTCTTTTTCCTCTTTTGGTTTTACTTGACTTTTTCTAGGAGCCACCACAGCGAATCATCGTCCTCCATCTCTCCCTGTCCTCTGCATTTTCTTCTCTCAAACCAACTATCTGCAAGTCCTCTCTCACCACATCCATGAATCTCCTCTTTGGTCTTCCTCTTTCAGCATCCCTCTACCAATATAATCGCTATCCCTCCTCTACACATGTCCAAACCATCTCAATCTGGCCTCTCTAAGTTTGTCTCCAAAACGTCCGACCTGTGCTGTCCCTCTGATGTGCTCGTTCCTAATCCTGTCCATTCTCGTCACTCCCAAAGAGAATTTCAACATCTTTAACTCTTCCATTTGGCTCTGTCTCCTGTCATCAGACACACAAGTTAACTTCTTTAGTTGTAAAGTAAAAGCTAAAGAACAATCGAGCATATCGAGCATTGGAGGCGGTGTCCTGTTTAGTCCTAAGAAAATTGCACAAATCATTTCCAAGATCTGAAATTACCTGAATCTTATGCACTGAGGCCAATTTAACTGTTGGTCCTGGGCTTAACTTCTCCGCTCAGCCAAATGGGTATACATCATGCGGCTCTTTTTAGAAGATATTACACTTAATGGATCAAATTCTGATATCAAAAGTCATTTCACAGAGTTTGCGATGCTCTTCCTTTCACCATGTGAGGTTATGGAAAAAGTGTTTTGGGGCTCCTGTGCCTCACACGTACGGCCTCAGTGTCAGATCGGCTTCCCGGGACGCCTCTTTTCCTGGGGGCTCGGATCAAATCCCAAAGGAAGAAATGTGTCTTTTTGAAGAGAGTTAAGAAAGAAAATTAAGAAAATGGTCATACTTAAGTAACCAAAAAAACAAAAAAATGTATGCAATGTGTCTATTTTGACCTTTTATTTTTATGTGTTATATACAATTGGAAAGGGAAGTATTGTCCTGCTGAGACTATTAGCATTGTTAGCGTATCCTCTGCTCGAAATGCATCCAGCATTACAGGCTCGACGCAGGCAAGTTTATCTCCTCCACCGAGTGAAACATGAGAGAGATATCCATTACCCCCATTAGATTAGGACTGATAAAGACGCAAATGAAGACCACTGATAAGTCAGTGACTTTTTCCCCTTTCTCTCTCTCTCTTTTTACTCCTCGTCCCTCCTGCATCCTTTGCTTCATCCATTCCTGAAGCCCTAATTAACACCTCAAGCCAGGACACGGGATCCAGTGGCAGCCGAACACAAGGGTGACTCATCAGTTAAAACCCACTGCTGTATCTTTTATCACAATCTCTATCGCCATCAGTCAGCGGCTTATCTCCTTGTATTGGTTATCTTGAGGGATGGGCCCCAAACAAATACCATCTCTGTCTCTTCAAGTGAGAGTAAAAGACGCACCAGAAAAAAAGAAAAAAAAAAAAAAAAAAGATTTCAGGACCTAACATTTAGACGTCTATTAGATACACCATGTTTTCAAAATATTTTTTAAGCACTTACTATCCCAACTCCCCCATCTCTTGGCTAAGGCCAGATAAAACTGCTCCTTGTTCAGAATCTGAAAACATCTGACTGTGGCACTCCGTATAATGTACTGTGATAGACATCAAATGACGCTATACCCCGAATGAATGGAGAGCGTATACTTTAAAAAAACCCAGCATGAAACAAAAATGTAGCACCGGGATTATCCTTTAAGTTGTTGTAAACAACAGTGGTTCTGAATCTGAATCTAAAATTTCCATAACCACACCACAGACTATATTGTAAAGATGTTTTAAACAACTCACCATCACTCATTAAAGACACCATTGTTAGAAGGTTTAGCCCCATTGCTGACTTCCTCTAAAGATACTGATCATGCAAGGACCAGCACCTTTGCCATGCAATGCTGCATTACCCTGACACAGCAGATTTAACTGATACCTGTCAAAGGAAGATGAACAAGACTTATCTGCACGGACGGCATTTCAACAGTCTTTTCTCGCTGCCTATGATAATAGAACATATTCTGTTTTAATTACCACAGCTGTCTACACAGCCTGCAGAAAGGCTCACGTTCCAGTTGCGTTTTACGTTCAGAACTGCAACGTGAAGCATATTTTTATGCTGAGGTCCAGGCTATTTTCCTTTCAACACTTATAACTACAGAGATTATATACTGGGCACCGAGGGCCGAGGAACTGTGATCAGCAAGCATCAGTAGTGTGCTTGAATGCATCCTGATGGAGGACTAATGATACGGCAACACATAAAAAAGGTTACTCTTGTGAATATGTGTCTCCTGTCAACCTTCACTCTATCAAAACTAAATAACTAAATTAAATGCAGTATTACTCTCTTATTTCCGTGTATGGGTGTACCCCAAAGGCACAGTTAGAGAAGGAGATTCTGAGCAAGACATACAGTTAGGTCCTTACGTATTTGGACAGCGACACAGTGATATAATTATAGATATAAAGTTTGGTTTTAATACGTTGATGACAATTCTTTACAGTAAATTACTTGGGTTTCTTTCACAGTATGTTTTGGGTCACTATCCATCTGTGCTGTGTATCACTGACATGTCAGTTTTGGAGAATTTGGTTGAATGTGAGACGAGTATAGCCCTATATTCCTCAGAATTCATCACAAAGAGCAAAAAACATTTCTTTTCACATCATTCTGGTATAAGTTCATTTTGGTTTAATTCACCCAAAGACTATGTTTCCACGGCTGTCCAAGTTTTTTTGTTTCTGTTCTCTTCTGTTCTCAAGTGTTACCAGTGGTTTACAACTTGTTGTACAGCAAATCGTTTGTATTAACATTCACAACATTCACATTTTTTGTAGACTTTTATAGAGATATGTCTATCTCCTCAAGAGTGTTTTTGACTTCTCTGGATGTTATGAAGAGCTTTTCTTCATCAAGAAAGTAATTCTGTGATCATCCTCTTTAGATGTCCTCCGTGGCCCGCCACTATCCCGAACACTGGTCAATACAAATTTCTTGGTCACGTTATCATATGTAAATTTAGTTTTCATTCATTCATTCCTCATTTTGTGTTGGCCACGTGGTTTTGTACAATTCCTCTGAAGTCAGGAAGAAAAGTGTAAAGTTACAAAGTACAGTATTTTTTTTAAATGGTTTTGCATGAAATGAAAACAAAAAAAAAAAAACATTTGGGATTTTTCAAATACAGTATAAATAGAGCTCGAACAGTATGAATATGTATAAAGGTTGGATAAATTGATCAAATGGCCTCTCTGTTATGTTTGGTAAAGTCATTGTTTTGCTCTTTTTATTTTTGTTTTGTTTTGTTGGGTTTTTTTGGAGCCAGGTTGATATTTTGGGCTTGGTTTAATAGAATTGGTTCTTTGTTTCTCTCCCAAGATCCAGCAACACAGGTACATAAATCCTCTTTGTTCAAGTGATTTGAAAAACATGTGGTTACATCACCTTTCACACCTCAAAAGAGATAATGGACTGTAAACATAGTTCTGCATTCTGTGGGACATGAGGACAACATGAAGAAGTGGCCACTTAATGTAAACGAGCATTTTTAGCAAATTCTTGAATCTGCTTCTACTGACAGCGAAGCGATGTACAATCTGGAAAGTTGTCCCTCATTCCAGAATTTCTACCGTAATGAGGTCAGTCGTGTTTTGTTAAAGGAGATCAAACACAACCTTCTCTACCTTAAAGCAGATACAGAGTCTAGTCAGAGGCTTAAAGTCTGGGTTTTAGATTCAATGTCAGGCATTGTGTTGCATGACAAGCTAATCTTGCAGGCACATTGATGTAAAACTGTGGAAAGTGAATGATAGTTGTATCATACTTTTTTCAGTGCGTTTGTCATGAAAAATAGCTGACCTACAAATTTGGAAGCACATTTTCCTCTGTTTCTGGTGACATAATTGAATAACCACTCATACATTTTAATCTCATCAAATTTAGAGTTGTTGTCCCCATTTTTTGGGCTCCTTATCTACAGACATTTGGAAACTTACTGTTGGTCACATGCAGGAACAATCTCTTTTTATTTGGGTGTATTTGGCTGAAGATAATATAGCTTAGCGTTTGGTACAACCATGAATAGCACAAGTACTAGAGTCCACAATTAAGGACATTTTTGAAAATAACTGTTACTTCAGCAAATTACAGAAAGTAAACAGTTGATATCAGATACCACTGTTAACTACTGGTAATACATCTGCTATCAATTTCTACTGCAGCATCCCCAAGATAAAGATGTATAAGAGCACCAGCAACTCTTCAACCAGTTCTCTAAGTTTCTTGCGCCGAGGGTGTCATTCATTGTGTTTTTCTTATTAATGGAATTTTAGTGAAAATAAATCGCTCCAACTTTTTGCTTGGGTGTTTACTTGGTAGTTTCCAAACATCTTTTTGGTGCAGTACCACCACATAGTGCACCAAAAGGTTTGTGGGTCGTATACGGTACAGCAGCCACACTGAAATAACCACCGGGTGTTGACATTGGATCCGTTTTGCTCACCAGATCAATATGATTATTAAAAACCCTAAAGTCAGCATTGCAATATGACTACCAATATATTGCGAATCACTAATTAAAAGCTTTCACAACTAGCATTGTTTTATAAATGTAGTCTAACAATGGCAGGGTTACTACATCGCACAAAAACTCTTTGGAACGAGGAAAAAAGTTTCACATCATATTTATTTAATGAGATTTGACATACAGCAGCAACCAAAAGATGTTCTTAGGCCTACTTGTTTCAGAATAGTCCTTCCTGTTTATCACCATTACAAAAATAGAAAACAATAGCTTCAAGCTTTGTTCCTCCGCTGTCTGTCAAAGATGCTGATGCTAAAAAGCATCAGCATCTCTTTTGCTGTTGCTCACTTCCAAAAATATCACGCGTACTCTGTGTTTTTGGCTATGCTAGCTTCCTGCGATTATCACCTCAAATGAATGACAGAGTGTGACACTGCTTTAGGCCGGTAGCGAGTGGGAACAGACCAGCTCTCCTATGTCTATGCATCTAGTCTGGCAGTAGCTTTCCAGGCAGCTCCGATGGAGCTCTTCTCTGGAGAGATGACAAGAGCCTACGAGAGTGGAAGAGACTCTGCTTCTAGTCTGCCAAATACCATCTGCCTCTTGTTCTAACTCGTATCCCAATTAAAGACTATTGACAGTAAGGGAGGATTATTTCCATGGGCTATGAAAGCACAGATAAGGAGAGCGAGGGGTGTGTGCAGAAAGGGGAGGAGAGTCGCCCCTCCCCTCTCATCCAGCACACTCGGTTCCCCACTACTCGATGCTCAAAATAATTCCTTTGCAGTGAGGTCTTAATTCTCATTCTGTGTTCGTGTCCCTGATCCCGTATTGTCTATTCTGGTCATGTGGTCTGCCTGCCTTACTGCTGCCCGCTGTCACAGCTGTGTGCGTGTGAGCGATGCACAGAGAGCGAAAGTAGGAACGAGGGAGGGTCAGCCTGTGTTTAAACTATCGTGTCAGTATGAGCCCCACCCAGACAAAAGATAAATCTTTGTCTCACCACATGCAAACAAAGAGCTCAAATATATGTCTAGCCTAAATAATAGCACAGAGCTCTGCTTCCATTTTGTCATAACAGTGTTATTACTATTTCTGATTTTATAGCCAGTAAATGTCAAGGTTGTTGCAGGCAACAAGCTGATCTACAGATATGTAAATTTAATGAGAATAATCACTAGAATACAAGTCTCTTTCTCTATTTAATGGTTCTTTTCCATGAGTATCCCTCTCAAGCTAGCATATTGTTAAACAGATGCCCACTTATTGTTGCAAGGGAACACCCCAGTAGCAGCTTAGGAACGATTCAACCATAGACAGACACAAAGAGTTGGGTCAAAGCAGGGAAGAGGAGGAATGAAATCATGCTAGTGGGTAGACACACGCCTGGGGCTAACTGATTCCCATTCAAAACAAGTATTTTTGTATCACCAGTGAACCCAATGTTAACATCTACTTTGCATTTTTGTTGCCTAGTCATAATGCCAGCCATGTCAGGGTATTACCGTTGGCTGTCTCAGCAGCCACAGAAATGGGGAGAAATTCTATGCATTAATGCTAATGATGAAGCGCCGACAGACTAGTGGCTAGGAGAGAGTTAGACTTGACAAAGGTGTAAGTGGGACGAGTGGCATTCGATTTTAGTGCTGGTGATTTCAACTGGGAGGCACCTTTAAACAAGAAATTTTATGCTACATCTTTCTTGAACACCATAAAAATAGGGCTGGGAGCTGTATGGCTGTGAAATACTATCACAATAATTTTTTTCTGGCTATATGAAGCCAAATATCAGAATAAGGTCTTCATAAGGATAAGAAAATCAAATATCACACTATTGCAAGAGCTGAGTTTGAGAGCAGAACGTTTACACAAATATCAGGGGTTTTTTCCCTCCCAGTTAAGCGTAACTAATACACATTATCGTCAGTCTTACTTTCACAAGGTAGGTCACGTATGAAGCGCAAACATTTGCTTTGTTAGCACAACACTGAAAATAATTCATTTTTTTTTTTTT
>KV751333.1:8404571-8417548 GCA_001698575.1 Mola mola
GCCCCAGAACCCCCCCCCCCCCAAACCTCCAGCTAGAACGCTTAATCTGCAGTGCAAGCATTTATCTGGCAGACCTTAGTGACCCACCTGAGAGTAAAGCCAGCTGGGGAGCAGACTGTTAAGCTGCTGGCTGCCACTGTGTCATGTCTGTGTGTTAACAGGAGGCCCAGGCTCTGCTGCTGCTGCGGCTGCTGCTGCTGCTGCTACTGCTGTATCTCAGGGCTGCTGTGAGATGCGTGTTGCAGTTTGATGAGTGTTTCTTGCTGCAGTGTGAGAATGAGAGCGAGAAAGACTGAGAGAGAGAGAGAGAGCGAGAGAGAGAGCGAGAGAGAGAGAGAGAGAGAATTCCTCCCCATCCGAGACTCACGTTCCCTGCTGTCTCCAACATGGTTACATACATATTTACATATTTGCATGCAGGCGCGTGCGCACACACACACATACAGAAGGCAGACATGCATGCACAAGCAAACTCGTGCACACACACAAACACATGCAAACACTGCACATACAGACAGTTAGAGCGGAGGTGCTTCAGTGACCCAGCACAGCGAGATAAGGCTGCTCTGCAATTCAGAAATATGCAACCTGCATGTTAACAACCCCTGGAGCGCAGCCTCCCCGGAGTGCTCTGCCTCCTCTCTTAGCCTCCCCACCTCCCTGATTTCCCTGTACCCATCCTCTCCTTCTGCTTCACGGGTCCCATCTCCACTCATCCCTCTATCCTGCACCTCCACTTCGCTTCACCTGACTACAAACACAGAGAGCAGGGAAGGAGAGGAAAATGGAGGCTATGGAAGGGAAGGAGTCAAAGACAGGTATGTGTGTGTGTCTCTCTCTGTTGGTGCAGCGTCCCAGTGAGCTCTTTAAAGCAGACCAAGGGCACGAGGGAGGCAAAACACAACATATGGATGACTAATGAGGTTCTATTTGGAGGGTTTCTTGAAAGAAGGTTAGATAAGGTTAAATGTGATGCGGGAGAGCAGCGTTAAGGGGATGCACCAAGTGACCAGCAAGGGAAGATGTTAGCAAGAGGAGGAAGAGAGGAAAGACAAGCATAGAAAGAAGAGAAAGCAGATATCCAAACTCAGTATTGGAGGTGAGTTTCCATGCTGGAGATGATGTTCAGAGGTACACAGCCACACAATACAGCCGTAACACACTGGCTTTGATACTAATATCAGTCCTTTTAGTAGGACATTGATGAAATTTGCATTTAGATTGAAATGACTTGGGATGGCCAGAAGACCACAGAGGGCCACAGAAAGGAAAGACAGGGGCTCCAGCTTTCATACTCTTACTAAAACAACAACTAAAATCACACACATACACACACACACACACACACACACACACACACACACACACAGGCTCAGCCTGCTATTACGGAGTAATACACACATAACGTGATTATCTGTCCAGATTTTCTTCCTCAGCTTCCATCTGAATGGGTCGAGGGTGCTAACGACTTGCACTGCATCCACATCTCCCCTTCCTCCACTCTGCCTTACATTTGTATTGAGCTTGACGTGTCTTAATTACATTAAAATGGCCCTGTGCAAGTTTCCAAACAATTACGCTGACTGAGGCACATCCTCGTATTGAGCCCTGCCTGGCTAATTGAAAAGATCTAGCATTTTATTTATCCTTGCTTAATTTCTGCACTGTGTTCTATAGTTAATGTTAACCCAGCACTCAGCAATTATTGTTGTTTTTAAAAATATGTTGTTTATCTGTCATAATCGTTGGATTTGTTTTCAGCTTCATTGCCGGAATGACTTTATCAAACACGAAACTTTCAAGTCAGTATTGAAGCTCAACATTTTCAGGGATTTTTTTTTTCCTGCATTCATGGTTTCAAAAGATTTCATCATGAAACATTATAACCACTATCTGCGATGTCAGAGTAACTAGATTTATTGCAGAAATTTCATCAATCAGTCTCCTACTACGATAGGAGCCTGATAGGGGGTATGATATTACTATGATAATGTCACACCCAACAGAATGTAGGAGTTGCCACCATCATGTACAGTGGGTGTTCAATGCATCATAAAATAACGTCATAAAATAGTTTTGGACTTTAAATAATATTTTGACTTAATTCGTCATAGCTATTTAAGATAAAAAATAGTTCAAATCTGACATAAAAGTAGTTTCATAGCAGTGGTGACAGACCAATGACTATTACGCTTCACTAGAGTCTCAGTGGAACTGTAATTATTGTTGTTAGAAACATGTTCATGTAGACATTTTGTTGAATTGCCATCACCACAGACCTTTGAACTGGAAAAATAAAATTTGGATCGGAGTAACAGCAGGGAAACGTAATGAAAACCTATAGGAAATCCATGCAGAATCCGAGACATTTGTGGTTATGTGGTTGTGTCCTGCCTGAAATCCCATAAGATTCAAGGAATAGATTAAACTGATTTGATACTTTAATTGCTTTTATTGATAGTATTGATGATATTTTTAACACAAATGTGCCCTGAAGTCTATGATTTCGGAATATGAAGATGAATTGCATGGAAATTTCCAATCAATGTGGCATAAATGACACAGTGAAACATCCCCAAATACACTGTTAAGTGCTATTACAACATCTGTTTGGTTATGTTTGCCAAATTCCCTACGTTGATCACAATTTTGACATCAGTTAGTGTAGACCAGTGCTCCTAAAAAGCATCAGGCTAACATGACTCTTCCAGAGGACAAGAGCGCCACCTTGTGTTAATATTTCGTAAAGGCATCAGACGTTATCCCCCAGTAAACATCAGAAACTGCATCTGCAATAGTTTTTACTGGAATTTCCACTCAACTAATCAGTCGTTGAAAATAATATTCTGCAGGAGACCAACGTGATACCATGAACAAAGTGACCATTCTACACTTCTAAATAAATCAATAAGGCGTAGTCAACAGGACTGCAAAGTTAGGTGCTATTAATAAAAAAAAGTGCACTGCATGCAGTCTGCACTCATGCATTAGGGTCTGACTCTGCTGCGCTGCTCATCTGCCCAAAACCACAGAGAGGCTCGCTGTGGACCGGTGAAGGGATCAATATAGCATGTTTATTAAGTGTTATCCCACTGAAATAGTGGTGAGAGTGGGTTTCTCTAACCACTGAGCCTTACAGTGTGTTAATGTGCGCTGGAGAAGGCAATGATATGCATTAAGTGGACGATGGGACTGCATGAAGCGTTTCTCAAAGCCGCATCCCCCCTCTGTGGACATTTAATCTTCTGTGTAAAACAATTTAATCCTCTCTGTCGATAAAATCCTGCTGATATCATGAAAGAAAACACCCATGATGACATGTTGATATTATCATTTTACCTTGGAGCCAATAGCTTTAATTTACCCGGTGGGAGGGATGTGTGTGTGTGTGTGTGTGTGTGTGTGTGTGAACATGAAAACTAAAAGGAGTGCTCAGGGAGATGATGGGGGAGTATAAAAGTCATTTTAGTGATGTAAGGCCCCAGGGGGGAAATAGCTCTGATCTACCTGAGTACTTACATTGCAAGGAATCAAACAGATATCACACATTCTCACACACACACACACATGAAAACACGCTCACATAGACAACATACACACAGTAATATTACAGAATCACAGCTATAAATGTTAATATACCTACTGGTGTCATGATGAGTGGGGAGAAAATCTAAGGGGTGGTGTCTAAGAAAACAAGCCAGGCCCGATATAATTCTCAACATTTAAACAATGAGTGATTGATCAGCAGGGAGTGAAGAGTGAGACATCACCCAGTGGACTGCCTTAGTCCTGTAATTCATGAAAGGCAACTATGCTTTTCTTAAAAAAAAAGGGCACAGAGAGACAAAGAAAGTAGAATATTTAAAGTCGCAGTGGAGATTTGAAGCCAGCCTTAAAGACTTAGTCCTCCCCCATCACATCTTAATAAGGGGCTGCCATTTGTCCAAAGTCACAGGCTAATGGTCAAATCACCATATGAATGTGGCTGCAGTCTTCAGCTAACATTTCTTTTTATCATCCCTCCAGTGTAAGGATCACTGCATGGGTTAATGGGGATAGACAGAGGCAGCTTTAACTTAAAGTACCACTGGCATCCAGCAGGTGTCAGTGTAGCCTTTAACCTTGACACTGGCCCCCTGAAAAACGGTCCCTGAACCTTGAGTGGACTCCAGAGAGGAGAGGCCTCCCTGCAGTGGCCTGGTCAGCTGGAACCGCACTGCATCAAACACAAGGCAGCCAAATTGCTGTTAATAAGCAAGAACGGTCTTGGCTGGGCAGCGTGGCATGGCCCGGGCCTGGATTTATGGACCCGCTGGTCTGCAAAAATGTGAAAAGTCATTCTGTGTACTATAAAGGAGTGTTGGACACCCAAGATATAAATTTGCCCCACACGCTGGTAGCGTGTGTGTGATGGAGACAAACAATGCCCCATTTGGACTTCATAAAACAACACCCTCCCGCTGTCAAATAGACACTGCACGGACCAGTGCAGCTATGTGGTGCGCAGGCATGATGGGAGGGTAACACTGTGGGTTCAACCACCTCATTTGGGTTTTATTCTTCTGTTTGTTACTGCAGGTTATAATGCATATCATCAACAGCAGATACTCACTGTGTGAAAGGTCTTATTAAATCTGAGTAGCTGGTTAATGATAAGGCTTGAGGCTTGTAAAAGTCACACCTTGGTCAGAATATAACTTATTTAAGGAAAGATTCCACTATTTTCCACTACCCGTGCCTACCCTTATTCTAGCAATTGAAGATTCACTTTTGATTCATTTTCAGGTGAATCGATTAGTTGTTTGGTTTAATCTTCTGTTTCCACAAAATGTTTTTGCAAGTCAAGGATATGTTGCTTTTGTATGTTTGACACACATTACATCAACATATCATGCAGATTATTTGAGCTGACTTTCTCATCTGGAAATACTGGAATAAAAAAGAAACTTTCAATGTGATGTCAGGAGAGTTTCCAACTGTTTGTGGTGACTTAACCAGGTGCCTTTTCTTTTTCTTTTTTCTTTTATTAGCCTTGGACCATCAGCACATAAAATCATAACATTAAATTAAAAACTGAAAAACCCCAAAGTGTAAGTTTTTAACGATTGAAATGTAAATTATAGCTGCATACATGGTTTACAAGGACATTGCCAACATTTATTCCGATGATTGGACTGCTACTGTTTAAATCTGGAGTCTAAACCTGGAGTCGATTAGCTTAGCCTGCGCTTGAAACTTAGCTTATCTTAACTGCAAATGTCAGGCTTCTTTGTAGCTTTTGTAAGGATTAAAATGAGATAATGTGATAATAAGTGGTTGCATATGTTTGTTTGTTTGTTTTTTATAACTGGATGATATTAGCTTTTTCCTTTCTTTATTTCAACCTAGCCTGACCAGCTGCTAGCGCCACATTTAGCAAACACACAAAAAGACCTTTTTTTTTCTTTCAACAGTCAAAATATCAATTTGCTCCTTCTTCAACTTTAAGGCATTTTTGCTTAAGACGCTGTCTGAATCAATTTTCAAAACTGTTGCTGATTAACAAGGAAGAAAACAAATCTTGCTCAACTTTTGTGTGGCACTTGGTTGTCAGGGAGGTTTTTTGGGCAGGTTAATATCTTGAAAAACCAACATGATTAATTGTTTATTTAACGTGGTCTTGCAGGTGGGCAGCGGCAGAGGACTCACGCTAGTTGTAAGCCTGTACTTTGGTCAAAGGCATTAAACTAACGTAGAGTATATGTTTTTGATGTTGGGGGATAAAGACCCACTTCAGGAAACCTATGAAATGTGGGAAAACATGCTAACTACATGATTTTCAGATTGATGGACAATAAATGTTTGTATACATAACTTACAGATATGTCTTAATATGGCCAACAGCTGGTCCTCTGCATGTAAACCATTGACAATACGTCATACACTGATCCATGTGTTCACCATGGCAACAGGTCTCTTCCATCCTGTAGATCAACATAAGAGTGTGTATTGTTTTGGCTGTTGCACAAGTGTTCTTGTTTAATGGAGCTGTACAGTATTTTCTGGTATGTCTGACATTCTGCGTGTGCACATTTCATTCCGATGTCTGTTAGCCGCACCTCTCTGAAAGCTCGCTTTGCATCAAGCAGGGAGAACAGTGAGATAAGCACCCCCTTTGAATATCAGTGTATGAAAAGCAGTTTTCCACTAGCAAAATGAGCAGTCAGTCAAGAGCAAACAAGCACCAGACAGAATTAAAAGAGGAAAAAAACAGACAAAGGGAAGAAAACGAAATTGGACACCATTTGTGTGAAAGGCTGACCAAGAGAGGAGTGGAAGAAGCAGGGAGACAGGGGAAGGAGAGAGCAATTAGCGAGAGATAAAAAGCATGGCAGGAAGGGCAAGACAAACTTCTATGACTCCAATTAATCCAATTTGAAATTTAAAAAAAAAAGAAAAGAAACTGAACGCAACAGATCCATTTCCTTGACAACGGTGAGTGTTTGAGGGTCACGAGTGTGCAGCCAGGGCATGCCTCCTGCCACAGTGAGCACAAAACAGCATGCTGGCATTTCAGCCGGGCGTAGGTTAGCGCGCGCCCCTTCGGTGGGCACATTAACACTAATTCAACATGACTTGTTGATATATTTCCATGGTGGTAATGATGTTAATGGCAGTATTTTAATGCCCGTGCGCATGGCAATCAGAGGGAAAATGAATGCCACTGAGCATCGTGCTGAGGGCGGAGCACATTCATATGTATCAAGCAGACCCATGTGCACATGTGTGTGTATGAAGTGACTAATACCACCCTGGCTCCATGTTCACTTGTCTGTCAGTAAATTAAATAAGCATATTCGATAAAACAGTCTTCACTGAACCTCATGTTGCTTTGGTAAGTTGATTTAGAGCATACGTCAGCCAATAACAGCCTCTGTCTTGCCTGTACGGAGGTGAATGTGTGGCGATGAACAAACCCTATTTTGAGAAAGGTTGATTTTACATGGACATGAAAGCGTTTGCTGTGGCACCCTGCCACCACAAAGTCCTTTACTGACCCAATTAATGTGTTGCCTTAGCCGCGAGAAGGTGGAGGAATGGCCACTACAGACGAGAGATCTGAGCCACTAATCAACTCTGACGCGTCTCTGATGTCTTTTGAAAACTCGTCATAATGAGATGCAACTGATATTCTTGACTTGAAACTGTACCACCTGCTGAAAAGTGCGCTCCCTCTCGTGCAGGCAAAGTTTGTTTCTTTTCACTCACGTTTCCGCTTTCTTCGCCTCTGACGCAAGCATAAAAGTTTACTTTACTTCAGTATTCAAGCTGTAGCAATTGTTTCAAGATGTATAAGATCATGCTCGCATCCAAATGCTCATAATCAAAATGACAGTTTTAACAGTGAAAATGGTCTGACAAATCCCTCAAATAATCAACTCCATTTGTGATCAAATTACTCTGGTATGTCTTCCAGTGGCAGTGATTGAAGTTTGGGTCCACGTTGCTTTTTTGGCGCTACATTATCAAACCTCCCCCCTCAGTAAGCAATCACACAACTGTTACATTTTACATTTTAGTACCTCACACCACAAAATATAGATATTGTTCATACATTTGAAAATTATTACATGTAGTTACAGGATATGGGCTCATTCAAAAAGTTGTTACATACAACACATAACACAAAATACAAAATTTTAAGATTTAAAATAGTCAATTTTTTTAAATTATTAACAATGAGTGCACAAAGACATTAACAGCCAATACAGCTAATAATACAGAAGTTCACAATACTACATGATACAACAAACATTCAGTCAATAAACTGGAGACAAATGAAGAAATGAAAGGATAAACACGGGACAAGACACTACTAACTGGATTGTCTTAAAACAGTTTATGTGTGTGTGTGTGAAAGGAAAGAGAGAGAGAGAGAGAGAAAAAAAGTTAACAAACCTAAAAAAAACCCTCAAAAAAAACAAATACACCCGATTCTCCCCACTACATTTAATTTTCTCAACCATTATGGGCATCGTTGATAATCTCTTCTGCCCTCCATCTGTTGCAGAAGGCAGCGGTGTTATAGAAATGGGGATTTACACCAACCAGAGGTTCAGTTTAAATGCACCTTTGGAGGACATTCATTAGAGGTCAACAGCGACATTTTAAACTCCCTCTCTTAATGTGTAAATGTGCACAAGCCCACCGAACGATCCTATTAATTTGATTCAACCTTGTCACATTTTCTTAAAAATTAAATGACCATAAGGTGAGCAATGCAAACGTCCTAAAGATTTAAGGGATTCTGTGCCATGACAATTACATGTAACCATGAAAACGAATCCTTTCCAGTTATGAAGGGAGGTATGCCGTCTCATTTGTTTTTGGGGGGTTTTGAATGTTTTTCAGGCTGGTCGTGGCTGTTTGGGCCTGGTGTGTGGAGTTTTCAGATGAGTGTGTTGGCAGTTTGTTTTACAATGGACATCCCATTTGCAATGGATGTGATGTGTTCTATGTGAATTTCCAGCTTAGTGCATACTGGGACCCCAGCCTCAGGATTGCTATGCCTTACAAACATCCATTTCATTTCTGTGAGCTCCGTGAAAGTCGTTCACACATAACAGAAACGAAAGCCTTTCCAGTGGGAGAAATCAGTGCGTCCGTTCTCTCATGGTGTTTCGGCTGCAGTGTAAGTAAGAGTAACCGCTCATTTTGTTCCTGTTTTCCTTACAAATGGCACACTCCCTCTCCTTTATATGCCGAGACATGTTTGGAGAACTTAAGAACTTTTTTGGCACTTTCTTTATGCTTGTCTTAACAACTCCCAAGTGTGGCTCAAAGATTTTTTTAAACATTTCGTGTCTCAACTGATGTGTTACAATGAGCGTTTGCTGCTTTGAACCTCACCCAGATGCGTGATGTAATTTTTACCCATTTATGCCCAAAATGGCCAGATTTTCTTTGGCAACTGCACTCATTTAGTTACTAATTTAGTGTTGTCTCTTTGAGTTCCAGAAACTGAGCACTTTCTTCTCTGAAAGTGGCCAGTGAGATCCCATCCAGTTAAGCTTTAATGCTCTATTCAGAAAATCATTTTTTTGCTTGGAGAGTACGGCTCAACTTGGTTTCCTCCCAGTAGCACTCAAGTTCTGATGTGAACTTGGCAAAATCCTGTTAAATCACATGAAGCACAGCTTGTCCCATGGCGGCGGTAGCTGGGTCACCACTGCAAACTTTTTCCTCATCCAGTCACAACTCTAAGTTGTTCGATGCCTTTGATAAATGTTGCCCTGATTTTGGACTTGCTCTTTTCTAGGTCAGCCTTTCGTTCCACAGAGTCATCAATGATGCTTAAAACACCGGCCAAACCCTCAATAATCTGTGCAAGATCCTTGCTGATGAATTCTAAAATGGCAAGCATAGAAATCTATATCTTCCTATGGGGGTATTAATTGCCAAAAAGCTTTAAGCTTTCAATGTCAATTTTATCAGCCAGAAACCGCAATTAGCATCCAACACAAAAAATGATTTTGCACTTGCAGGCATACAAACTTCTTCCTACACAGTGATGGATAGTGTGTCTATTTTATAGCAGGTTTTGTGAATTTTGGATCTATACAGATTTTCAGCTGTGGCCACAGTCGTGACGTTGTTAAACCGCTCTGTTCTCTCAGTCTGCACTGAATGTTGCTGCAACGCTGGGGCGGCCGTGGCACCGACGTTAGCGCGTTCGTCAAGTGATCGGAAGGTTCCTGGTTTGATCCCAGACCCTGCAGTTAACATGTTGAAGTGTCCTTGAGCAAGACACTAAGCCCTGAATTTCTCCTGATGCTGCGCCACCAGTGTGTGAATGGGTGAATGGCAAAACCTGTAATGTACACGCGCTTAGAGTGGTCAACAATGGCTAGAAAAGCGCTATATAAATACGGGACAATGGTAAATGTCTCAGTATGGCTCTCGGTCACTCGGAGATCATTCTAGACTTCGAGATTATCCTTTACATTTTAAACGTAATGATGGAACATCTGCTCAAACCCAGTGGTGCTGTCCCGTGACATCCTCTTTACCCTCAGTCAGACTAAACGTCCGTTGCACACTGAAACGGCAATGTGGCAAAGTCACAGTTTTCTATTCTGTCCGCAACCTTTCAGTCTATCTTTCCTCTTCATAATCTGTCTCTGATTATTTCACTTGAGCTATATCAGCGAGCACATTTCCACACTCACTCTAATCCCTTTGTTCTCATGATAATGTTGATTCTACTCATCCATGGACCTTCCATTGCCAGGTTCTTACAACCACCGCGGCCCCTGACTCGGACACCTTTCTTGACCTTCTTTCTCAGAAGACATATCATGATTTTTCAAGTATTCTCAATAGCAGAGAATCATTTTCTAGAAAATGTCCATTACAGTTTGCAAACAACAATAATTCCTTTTATAACTTTGAACAACTGTATCAGCTGATGTGTGGGCGACGCTCCACGCGCTTTTAGAGTTGCTGCAGGGGTCACGTGGGGAGGCGGCAGCTGATTGAGGGTGTGGCTGGTGGCTTGTCTATTTTATGTTTTCAGCTCTTGTGGTGGACTACCTGGACATTCTAGCCATGACTGTCTAGGAGCGGATTTGCATGTTTGTCTGCATGTTTGTTGATTGATCCATGTATTCCGGATCTCAGTTCGCTTGTACACGTGGGTGCAGATTGGTGGACAGCACGCGGGTCTGACTGCATGCATGGAAGGTGATTTAGCATTTGCCTTGGATCTTACCTTAGTGTATATTTGGGAATTTTGCTTCATGCTTGCATGGTATTAATTGGCTCTCTCTCACAATTGCAGGTGGTTCTGCATCAATAATGTCTTTATTTTTTATTCTGCCTGATGTTTCTCCACCCAGGGGCCGTCCATGCCGGGGGCCGTGACTGTGGCCCTGTGACATTCCCTCGCCGGCCCTTTACAATAGTGCTTCCTCAATTTCTTTCTCTCACCACCAGTGTTAATGAGTACAATCTCATTCCTTTGCTCGATTGTATGACAAAGCTCCCACTGTGTATGTGTGGGTGCAGACGTACTTGGTTGAGGTGGGGTGGGGAGGGTCACTGTTTTATCATAGTCAGCACTTTCTGCTATATTTTGTTGCTATATAAATAAGGTCTGATTGATTCATTGAAGCCAAAAAAATTGTGTATACCCAACTTATTTTCAGAGGGAATTATTGTGCTTTTTACAGCCATGCAATTATTCAACAGGTGTAGCTACCAGTTTTCATAAATGATCAGCTCATTAACATTTACTTTTAGGCCCTGTGTGACTACACCTTTTTTTTTTAAGTGGTGATGATTAATTTACACGAGGTCACCATGTACTCATCAAAATGAAAAAGTTGAAACAATTTGTCCTACAACAGAAAATAAAAAAGTTTTATCTTGTCGCACATGGTGATAACATGTTTGGAGCTCTATTGTACTGATAAGACAGATATATGCATATTATCTTCCGGAGTGTTTGGGACTTGATAAAGTACTGTCCTACCCTGAAAGAAATCAAAGGAAGCAATTCTGTATATCTGTAGCTTTACTCTTTACACCGTAACTACGCTTTGCATCTTATTAGTCTATACTTTTCTTTACTTTTCTGAGCGAAATGTTATCATAAAGATTCTGTGACGTGGTCCCCATCGGTCCCTATCCAGTGGTACTTGATTATGTGATACTATATTGTCTTTTAGCAGTGAAATTCAATCATTTTAGGCATCTAATCAGAAATCATTTTGGCAATCTAGGATGTATAGCTGGAGGAGGAATGGGGCTCTGAAAAAGCACAGAGGACCTGGACAAGAGCATGGTGAGGTCGGAGCTTTAGCTGAAGAGGATGTGAAGGCCCGTAGAGGGCTTGGATAGAAGAATGTGGTAGAGGAGACTCAGGTGGAACACCTGAAATAAGCTGGACTCTGCTGAGAATTCAGCCTAATAACATTGCAAGTGTCTTTCCCCACGAGCCCCGTTTATTCCAAGTGCATGTCACTTTCCGTGACAAAGCCCGAGCTCGACGCACACAATTGCTTTTTGCTAAGTGAAGCAGCAAAATCTCCAGGCCCTTCTGACATGAAATGACAAATGTGAGAACACTGGCTGGGGAACAGGCTGTGATGTCTAAAACATTGTCTGAAATAATGGTGGCATGAGGAGGGGAGACAGTGCAAGAGAGAGTGCAAATTACAGCAAAGGCAATGGGCTGGAAAAAAGAGAACAGCCTTGTTGATCACAACACTCCGGGCTTTTGTGTCAGAAGCCGTCACTTTAGTATCCATCCCTCAACTTATTCCATAAAACACACTGTCAGCTCCGAGAGCAAATGAGCCGCTGAATGGCAGGACCCCATAACAGCTCCAGAATGGACTGGTATATCTTGTTAATGCATAAAAAAGGGACTTCACAACTATTGGATTTGAATGCATGTAAATAATGTCAAGGTTAATTGGAAACTGTTTGCAGTTTAAGCAAAGCTCCCCTAAACTTCTCCATGGGTGCTCTGCTTGTTCCATATGATTCTCTGCACAATAAATAAGAGATGAATTCCTGAGGGGTTTAAGCTCCTCGCTGGCATTTCTCACAATACTAAGTGGCCAAGAGTGAATTATTAATGAGTGTTGATCAAGGAGACGGCAGAAAATAGGTTACCTATAAGCTCACACTCAGACACAGTTACATGCCTGAATATTTGATCAAAAAATGGGAAAATAAGCATGCGATACAATGATTAAGGCTTTCCATTTAATCACTAAGCCTTGTGAGAAACAAAATGAACCCCCGCATTGATATTCCTCATTAAACTGCATCTGGCTCAGTCTTATCTCCTCCGTTTGACTCCCTCTGTGTCCCTGTCCACTGTGGAAAGTGGGGGCACGAGAGTGATGTGTGAGTGACCTTGACCGGGTTCTGCAAGCTCCAGAGGAGGGACATGTCTCACGTTGATCCATTCCTCCCTGCAGCTGCCG
>KV751333.1:8417605-8431100 GCA_001698575.1 Mola mola
GACCAGAAGAGGTGTGGGGAGGAGGAGGAGGAGAGGAAGCGTTGCGTGAGACAGGGAAACCACAGGCTGTGGGGTGCAGCAAGTGCATGCGAGGGGAGGGTGAGGCTAAAGCAGGGGCAGTTCAACAGCCGGTCAAGGTACACAAAGAGTCACCAGTGTTCTCAGCGGGGAGGAAGATGAGAAGGCGTAAAGGCTTGGAATGATGCCACAGTGTTGCTGAACGCCTTATTGCCCCTCAGAGACGACACTGCACGCTGCAATGACTTAATGTTGTGTGACAACGTTTATATCGGTTCCAAATGGCAACATGGCAGCTCGGCAGAAACACACGTGATCTCGTAGGATTCACGTGTCATTTCATGCATTTTAAGGCTTTTCACACCTGACCTACTGTTGCAGTTTCCTTAAGTTTAGGAACTGAAAGGACTTGATTTTGGTTCAGGAAACAAAAAAGACATGGTTATGTTTAAACACAAAAAAACTTGGCCATTTTGACCTGATTTTGACATACTGTATTACCATATCATATGAATTGAAAATTTCATTTTCAAAAGCACATACTACACAAACATACTACATTGATTTAGTAAATATATTTAAATAAATACAGTGATTGCCTCACCATATTTTGCATACTTTTTTTTTACGGCGTAGATATAAATTTTTTAATCAATTATATTATATCTCCAGTTTGGACCATCAACACTATAGAAACTACCACAGAATTTAAAGTCAGCACTTTCAACTGAAGATGACAGCACTGCTGTATGTGCTTCTCTTTATTAGGCTCTGTCAACATGTGATTTGATCAAATAAACCAATCAAAATTTTAACTTTTGGTTGCACACAATTGTGTTACATATTACACCTTTAAATCTGCAAATGCATATGGTTTTTAGCATTTGAAAGGTTGCAAACAAAACACCCTGTAAACATTACATTGACCTTTTTATTGAGATTATTAGCCTAAAATGACATACTTAAAGCAGATAAGAGATGAAATAGTACCTGTCTTACATTTTGTTATCTGGTAGAATTGCAGCATTCAATATCCTTTCTGTGATTTTCTTCTGAAAATAATGGTTCTTTAACTGCTAAAAATGTTATTCACCTTATGCAGTTATGTCCATAAGTGTTTGAACAGTGACACAATTTGTTAGATGTGATTGTAGTGTGGACTTTCAGCTTTAAACCTGAAGGGTATCACAAGAGTATTACCATTACCATTTAGGAATGACAGCCATTTTTACACAAATTCCTCCATTTTCCACCATGATTGAATTATCTACTGAAGAATATCCCATTTCTTTCCCATTTCATTTTCCTTTAGAAGATCTTGGGTTGTTTCAGTAGTATGTATTGGGTCATTATCCACCTGTACTGTGAAGCACTATCCTAAAAGTTTTGCAGAATTTGGCTGAATGGCATCAGAAAGTAGTGTCCTACACACTTAAGAATACACACTGAAACTTCCATCAGCAGTCACATCATCAATAATTGTCACTGAAGCCATTTCTCTATCAGCCATACCATCACACATCCTCTTCCATGTTTGACTGATAGTGTGGTAACCTTCAGATCATGAGCTGTTCCTTTCCTTCTCCAGACTTGTCTCCTCCCTTTCATCTGTCTGATTCCTGAAGTAGGCAGGGTCTTTTAGATATTTATCATTAAATTGTAATCTGGCCTTCCTGTGTCACTGTCCAAATAACATGTATACCTTAAAGGGGTTTATTTTGTACATGCTTATGCTGACAAGTGATCAAAGCAATTATAGTTTAAGACAGTGCTTTATGTCATTTTGTTGACTTGCTCAAGTCTCCTTGCAGATAGGTAAATTTAAATGTGAATGCAATATGATTCCATACTACATTTGTGGGAACAAATGGTTTCAAGGACTGGTATGAGATTGTTTCTTCATTTTAAAAGTTTGAATACAATTATATTTACATTTTCTTTTAACTTCCGAGATGTGACTGCACAACTGTCTTTTTTCCTCAAGCCTTCATAGAAAAATTGCATTTTGTCTTACTCAACCTTCTCCATACAAACTAGCATTGTCTTCACACACACATATAGAGTGTATGTATAATATATACACACACACACACACACACACACACACACACACAGGTGTAATTGGGGTTTGCTATGACAACGACCTTTCCAGTGTCCTTGGTCCCTTCTGCTCTTACTCTTCATTCAAATCACTGATCAGGGTTCTTCACTTCCAAGACAAGTGGTTAAGTTTACCATACAAGAAGCACTGGAAAGTTTTCTGGCTCGCTCCCTGCCAACCTCTGTCCATTTTTGTTCTTCCTCCTTTAGAGCCCCCCCACATTGAACACATCTTTTCCATGAGGCCCAGGCAGTCGACCCCAGTGATAATCCAGTCTTTCATATTGGCAGATTAATATTGACTCAGAGCCTTGGAGCTGATGTTCGGACCGTCCTCCAGGTGCTGGGGCATGCTGAGTAGAGATGAGAGATGGAGCTTAATATATATTCTGTTCGAGCCCCTCAGCCCAGAAGTGCTGCCTGAGTAACACTGTTATGAGGAAGTGATTGGTTTGCCAGCTTTTCAGCTGCCCTGTATGCAAGAAGCCACACATGCCTTAAAGTAAGACGCGCTTTACATGATTGCTGATATGCATGCACACAGCTGGACACTGTTGTGTTTTAAACCCCTTGGCATTGTTGAAGCTGCAAAAAAGAATGGATAATAAAGGATTTGCCATAAGGTTTATTCAAATCTTGTTTATTTGCTTACTCCATCAATTGTGTACAGGCAGCTGTGTCTACTTTCCAGTTGGTGAACACACACTCACACAGTTTCATGATGATTAACGAAGAGTTGATGAGAGCAAATCAATGATGCCTATTAAATAGAAATCAGGAAGTGACATGAAATTGAACGCACCCCAGCATTTGATATTCATATGTGAATATCATATGAATGAAGACTAAATGGAGTCCAGGCAAGGTGACATTTGAATCCATAGCTATAGATTTCTTAACAAACTGGCTAATGTAAATGTGCTGACGAGAATAAGAAACAATGGTGTTTCATCATTAGAGGTTGGTGAACCTTCTAAAGGGTAAACTCATAATGCCTCTCATTTTTCAACATCATCCCTAATGATCGCTGAGCCTCTCACTGGTTTTATTTTTTCATGTTCATGAGAATATCAAAGTGGTTACACCAAGATAACGCCTCCTTTTGAGGGAAAGAATCATATTTTCACATTGGAAAATACTGTGCTCTGGCCTTTTGGTTAGAAACCCTACATAATAGGCCACTTAAACTGGAAAGGCAGTTTAAGTGGTTTGAGGAATTTCTTATTAGTTTTAATAGTAACGCTCTATATGATTCCAACATGACAGGCCACGCCCCCTTTTGGACGAAAGACATCACCGTGGGAACAGACTCGCATTTTTTCTACAAGTGAATTTGAATTGTAATACATATGTACTATTATCAAAAAATTATAAGTAATACTTCCACTTATCTACTTTTGTGTGAATTTTAAGATTATAAAACAAGCAAACAGACCAACAACAAGAAGATATCTAATCTGAGCGGCCACCAATTCTGTCATGTAAATTATTATGAATAAGGAAGGACCACATAAAACAAAGCGCCTTTATGATTAGTGGCACACAAAATGAATATTCACTGCCAGTGAAGTGATTATCTATATGATTCTGGTGGCAGGTTCTCCTGATGGAGAGCTTTCTTAAGTACTGGGATGCAGCTCAGCAGCATTAGTAAACATGACAGTCATCTCCAACCGTAAGTGCTATCCAAAGACACTCTTTTTGTACAATTACAATGCCTTTATTGTCCCATGGTCATGAAGACCAATAAAATTACTGGTTAGCCACTGGTTATGTTGCAATTTTCAAGTAGTGTGTAAAGTAAAGTAGCTAACTGCTTGCTTCGCTTGCACCAGCAGATGAGCCACCCAGGTGACAGGACAGAAACAGGAGCTGCTGGTGATTCTCTTGATGGAGGACAGTCGGGGAGAGTGCTTTACGCTTTATGGCTAAGCTGTTAGTGAGTAGCCACTGGCAGAGACGGGACATTATACAATTTAATCTTTTTGATTGTATCTTGTGCATTCTATCGCAGACAGAGTGAACATACATTTACTTGGCATAGTGTCTGTAGGTTATGAAATAATTTGATTTTGGTGTTTTTCAATTTGTTTCGTTTTGTACTGCTGCTTCATATTGAGTGGCATTTGCTGTCCCCCCAGAAAGACACGGGAAAGTGTTTCAAGTCAAAGTGTGCTGTGTAGTTTTTGTGGATTTTTTTGGAACTGGTCCAACCCTAAAATGAATGAAAAGCTAAATAAAAGAGCTATAAACATTAGCTTCCAAACAGTTAACGTAAAAGTCTCGTTTAGAAAATATAATCCGTCCCAAAACTTTTTGTCATGGCTACAGAAATGGTAGAAATGGTAGTAACTTAAAGCTTTTGCTCTTACGGGTTAGGCTTAGGATGGTCATAAAATAAAGAGAAACTTTAGCTTTTCCAAAAGTGTCCCATGCATACCAATGCTGTTAGGTTATACAACTCCTAAGTGTGACACACTTGTGACTGCTTGCTAAGTTGTTTGGACACTTGTCATACAGTTATTGTCAAAAACTGTAAAATCTAACTTTGACTTTCATCTAAAGCTATACTACGACTAATTCCAAAAACAATAAAAACAAAATTGCCGAAAAGCTTGCGGAAGACATTTGACTGATGAACTGAAATGAAACAAGTTAAACAAAACTTAACTAACGTCACTTTTCCGACTCACAACTGACAGCAATCTCTTAATTCTCAACTTGGTTGGCACATCTTTCTCGAGGGATCTTAGGCCATTCCTCCATGGCAAGTTGTTCCAGGTCATCCAAATTACATGGTTTTCAAGCATGGACCTTAACCTTGTGCTCCTGCCAAAGATCGTTCATCATTTGGATTGAGATCTGAGCTCTTGATTTTGGTGTCCTTCAAAAAGGTTTGTACAAAACTGCATGCTTGCTTCAGGTCATACAGTGACCTAAAGCCAGATTGGCAGCTGAGATTTTTTCACATTATCCTTCAAAATGTCAACATAATCTTCTTTCTTCATGACCTCATGCTAATGAACTGAACTAATGAATTTCCGGGGCAAACAGCAATGTTTTTCTACCACTATATAAAATTGGACGAACTGTGTTTTTAGGGTAAAACCAAGCAAGAGCAATGTCCATACGCCCAGTATTGTCAGTTCCCATACGATGACCTTCTTTTTGATGCCTGGACTTGCTTTTTGACACTGTGAAATTGGTTTTTTCATCAGGAATGAGAGTGCACCACATCTCAAGGCCATTTAGCAGCCTGGTTTCATTTTTGAAATCAAAATGTACCAAATGATGGCCCTTTATTTTCATGCCTCTTGTGGAGAACCCTTTCATATTACGATGTCTATTTCCACTCTTGTTTTCATCACACCTTTTTCCCCAGTGTGTTTTCCCTCCACAGAATGTGGAGGTGTGTGGTTGTGCCTCACAGACGTGACTTCCTCTTGGCTTTCAGTTTGTTCACCTGATGTTCAGGCACTCGAGTCCAGCATTTAAGCTAAAGTTTCTCCTTAACATTTCGCCACCTGTTGTGTGGTATCAGCTCTTTAAGATTCTGGTTCTTTTCGTTGATTCTTAAATTATATTAATCTCCTAATCCTGATTACTTTTTTTTTCTCCCTCAATCTGCTCTCCAGCTCAAACCCATTCGCCATTGTACGGAACATGAGCTTAGCCACCTGTCCAGCTCCTCATCCAGCCTCGCCACCATGTTGCCTTAGCCATGCAAATCCATGCTCCTCATCACACCACAGCTTCAAGCTTCAACCCTCTTCAGAGATCAAAATAGTTCCAGTGTCTGCCTTTGGGTCCTGATTTAAAAACAAAATATGTCATTTCTGACTGTTTTGCTCTACGGAGTTGTATGAATGATGCAAACACTTGGTGGTTCAAAAATTAACATTAGTTAAGCCAGTAATAAGCATTTATTAACAGTTGATTAATGTGCCAACTAATCACTTACTAACAGGCTTCAAATTTAACTATGATAGTAATTCACATATTATTCGATAATTTTAAAAGCGTACCATAGTGTCATTTCAACTTTACAACAAGGGCCAAAAAGACCATTAGTATGTGGTTCATTCAGGTTAATTAATGCTTTATTAATGTGAGGGTTAGGTGGCTGTCTGTGTCCAAAAGTTTGTCATTGTAGTCAGTAGTTAACTTAGATAACATGAGGACTGTTGGTCAGTGATTACATGACACATTCATCAACTGTCAGTAAATGCTTATTACAGCATTAAATAACGTTTAATTTACCCTTAGTTTTACCTAAATTGTCTAGATTTCCGTTGGGACTAATATTTTTTACCCTAATTTTTGACCTCTGTAGGAGTGGGTGCCTCACTTGCACATGTTTTCCAGGCGTCATTAATTTAATCAAGCTACTGACCATGACTCAGGTTTTGGACTTACTATAATTTATTATTTGAAACTGTGACACAGATTTGCATCAATTATTCATTGCTTGAAGAAAAATAGCTCACTGTTTTGACAGGAGAGATGCGATCAGGAAGGGGAGACAAGGAAAACAAAATGTTTCACTGTGGTTGAGAAATGGCTGACAACAGAGGACCAGTCAAGTTGACAGGAAAAGTGTTTTTAATCCTTGCTGAACTTTTTGTCTCCATGCTGATTCACACTTTTCTGACTTTAGCACGAGTTTGAGTGCTGCAGATTGCTGTCTAATTATGCAGTTTCACTTGTGTTTGGAGTCGGTTTTTAAGTATCAAGCATTTCAGTTTATGCTATTTGTCAATTTAACAGAGGAATGAGCTAAAAGAGACTCTTACACTACAACTGCAGTGGGATTAAGTATCACATTAAATGAAAAATACCCCTTTTGGCAGTTGGTAAATAACGCCTTTGCTACAAAACATTTACAGCATAATGTGGGGATTTTCAGCCCCTTATGTTATCAATCAACATTAGCAGTTGGAACAGTCAAAAAATGTGTAGGATATTTTACAACTCACCCAATATTAACTGAGAACTGAGAAGCTGTCAGATTAAGTGCCATTCTACAGAATTTAACTATTTTAAAAGACAACACAAATCTCAGCCAAGTTATAAAGCTTGTTTTACTATCAGCTGTTAATAGTAAAGGACCGTAAGTACGTTTATTCAAGTTTTGTACAGAAGCACAATTTTGAGGTACTTGTTCTTAAGGACATCCATGTCCTGCAACTTAAAACTTCCACCCCACCACATTTTTGGAAGAAGCTGTACTTTTACCCCACTGCATTGGCAACCCTTTACAATAAGCATTTACAAACAGTTGATTAAAGTCATGTAAGCACTGACCATTAGTCCTCAACTAAGGTACTTACTAAATAATTTAGCCATACGACAAACAGTAGTTAACACAGTCATGCCCATGAAGTCACAGTTATTTGAATGAGAAATAATTTGACATATTACATATTACGTATTAACCCCAACCCTAACCCTAACAAAGTATTTCTTAACCTGAAATAACCATTTATTAATGCTCTTTGTGACCGTTATTGTAAATTACATTTAGGATTATGGTTTTAGAGTATTGAATAATGTCTGAATTATCTTAGTTAACATTAAGGCCATTAGTAAATGATTAGGTGGTACACTATATTAACTGTTTATAGATGCTTAGTACTGGATTAACTTTTGTTAAGTAATGTGCCCGCGTTGTAAGAAGTTACCACTACATTTATGTAATAGCTTACTGGTTACTGGTTACTTTGCAGATTACATGCTGCAAAAGAGCCGGGGTAATGTATTTTTAAATAAATGAATACTGAATACTGGATCTGGTAATTGTCTGGGGTGATAAGTATCTGACCTGTAGTATACTTAATATGTATAGTATAGCTCATGTACAGTAAATATATTTAGTATAGTTTTGCTTCTACTTTTACCCAAGTACGAATGGTACTTTTTGCAACACTGCCTATTAAATCCTTATTGTCCATCGTGAGGTTACATTGCCATGTGCATTTTTACAATCTAAAAGTTAAAAATGCCCTGTTTCGACTCCATAGACTAGAACTCTTTTAACATGTGTCCAAAGACATACACCAGAGGCTGTTCAAAATCTGAGCTTTGCATGGCACTGCACTGGTCAGCAACCACTGTTGCTCAAGGTTCAGGTTCAACAGAGAGCATACTCAATGTAATGATCCATTTTTTTATGTAATGAAGAAACAGATTATATGGGCATGCTTTCCCACTTCCCTGCCTTATTAATGTGTTTATTTGTTTGCCTGTAGGTGGGAGGTGCGCGTTATGTTTGTTGAATATATTGCAGGAGATTTGGCAGTATGACCACCCTGAAGAGGAAGGGTTAATGAGCTATCAATGAAGCTATCAAGCGCCCAAATGAGTTCACTCGTCGTTCACTCTGTCTGCTTTCACTCTTTCTCTCAAACTCCCTTTCACTCTCTTTAACAGCCTCTCTCTCCATTCCCCGTCTCCTACACACCCCACCGATTAGTGTTAACGAGGATATTAGCCATAGCAGTAAACACATTCCCTTTCTCTGATCCATTTGGCAGCAAAAAGATGAGGACACGCCTGAATTTTTGTTCTTTTTTCTAGCCCTTTTTGCTGCTGAGGGGAGCCGTTCTGGAAAGTAATACACAGTGTGTGAGTGTTTTTGGCATGGAGCAGACAAAGGCAGGGGAGACGGTGCCAATACTGTAGGAGGTGTGAGATCACACAGGCACCAGCCCATGTTAGAGGTCATGTAATTTCACTTTTTTTTGCCTTTTAAATCAAAGGCAGGTAGGTCAGTTGAGAACCGGTTCTCATTTACAATGAAGATCTGGCCAAGAGGCGATGATCTTGTACTATGGATCGTATTGAATTTTTAAAAGAGGAGAGCAAAAAGAAGGAGTTGCACTTTAAGGTCTTCAGGAAAAATGAAAAGAGGAACAACCAAAGGAGATGCGGGCTTTGGGTATGAGGAGATTGATGAAGCTACTGGAACATAGATTGCAATTTGTATTGTGAATATTTAGAAGTGACCGTAAATATAATGGTATTTTCCCAATAAGAGTTTTGTAAATGAACAGTATGAACCAGTAAATTTGTCTGCGAGACTGGAGTGAAGGCCAATTCAGCAGAGAATACAGGGTGCAGTGGTGAATGTTATATGAAGTGCCAGTCACAAAGCAGATAGCAATGTGGTAAATGACATTGAGTTTGTGAAGGGGACCCCTTGAGGCATGCCTGTAGGCTACATCACAATAGTCAAGAATTTGGAGTACTGTCATTGTGATCAGAATTTGTTTTGCAGAATGTGTAAAAGAGGATTTTTTTGTGGTAAAGAAAACCAATATGAGATTTGACCTTAGTGAGCAGTACAGTTTTGTGGGTTTCAAATGTGAGTTTGCTGTCAAGCCAGATACCAAAATACTTGTAGCTTTCGACAAAATCAAACTCAGTATGATCCTCGGTTATTTGCCCTTCTTTCCTGCGCCCTAACTTCACCGAAACATGAAACCCATCCCAGTTTTATTTATTCATAATATTTGCATTTTTTTTCCAGAGGAGGAAATGACCATTTCCGTCTTTACAGAGCTATACATTTCCACTGAAAGGCCAGAGCAGTTTAAAAAGCACCTTGGTTTCCCCTTTATACCCCCAAATCACACATGCTCTCACATACACGATTAGGAAGCAGTTTGTTAGCGAGGTGCAGGCAGACCCTGTGGGGAGGTCGCTTTGATAGAGGGGTTTATGTCCCTCCCAAAGGACCTGGAACAGCGCTTGCAAAAACAGCTACTGATCAATACTTCACACATCTGTCAGGGTGTGATTAAATTTCCAATCCCATTCCCATGACACCGGCAGCCCCTTACAAACGCGTATGAATTCGGGTATGTTTGCAAATGCCTTCAAACGTACTCTTTGAAGGGGGCAGAGAATAAAAAAGAAATATGAGAAGGCCTGAGAAGAGGTTAGTTGGGAGAGGTGTTATATTTTACCCCCGTCTATTTGTGACCTCAAAGGCACCACTTCACATCAGAACAGACACTTGTAGGCTATTTTCTCTTAAAAAGACTCTGGCGCAAAGTAACACAGCGACATTTGCCTCCAGGATATGTGCAATTTGACTACGATTTTAAGGCGTCGGTGGTGCGAGGAGACAAAGACTGACCCAAATAGGTGAATGTGTCGAACACAATGTGCTGCTACAGCTGAAGTACCTAAGGACATGCAGGAAAGAAAATTCATCAAAAAGCAATCATCAGTGCTAGGTGTTGACTGATCTAGCGTGGCAACCATTCATTATGCAAATCTCACAACCCTAGCTTTCTTTATCATCAACGACTCTCATTCTGAAAAATTAGCCACTCTCCATCAGTGGGGAAACAACAGAACACTGAAACTGGACTGTTGCTATGGAAACTATGTGGGAGAAACCATTTTAGGCAGAGTGAGCAGCAGGAGCGTGCGTGTGTGTGTCATGTGTCCTGCGTTAGTAATCAACAGGTATACTGACAACCACGGCCCCAAATGGAATGCTATATTGGATTTTGGATGCCGTGACATAGGAGAGTAGATTAGTCTGGCAATAATGTCTTCAGTGTCAGCCAAGACTGAGTATTAAAGTGAAGGTGCTGTACTCATTGTCACTGACGCAGATGGACCTCATTATTAGGAGATTAGTCCATGGTTGCAACCCCACCCCCTAAAACAATCTGATTCATTGATCTGTATCAACATTGCAGAACTGGAACTAAGACAGCAGCTCTCACAGCAATTGAAAACGAACGTGGAATTCCTAGTGAGGTTCAATATAAAAAAGGCTAAAACAATACAGCAGGGTATGAATATTGTAGGATATAAAAAATGACCCCCACCCTCAGCATCACATTTAATTTTAGCCAACATGGACTTGATTAAAGATTCAAAGAGAGAGAGAAAGAGAGACTACGTTCAAGGGCACATCAAACCCTGAACGATCATTTACATTCATGAATCAATAATCCTTGTCGGATGAAAGGGGAGATAAAGGGTTGTCTCATCTTTGGGGTCATTTCTGTGTTAAGGGACCTAATTTTCATTACTCAGGATGAAAATCACCGAAGCGCAGGACAGCTCCATTCGCCCCGTTCGCCGGTCATCTCTGATGAATTTATGAGAGACTTTTTTTTTTCTCCCCCCTGTAACTTCAATTTAGCAAGGTTTGGCAGCAAACAATGTTCCTTATGCCAGCATTCGGGATGTCTGTGTCTGAAATACAAAATGCGATTTTTAATGCTGGCCCCTGTGTTCACAATCTGACAGGAAAGTATTTTCCTGTCTAACACCTAGAGATCACGGGAGGATCAATGTATGGCCACACAGTTTGCCCTTTTCTGTACCTCTGGTTAATGTAGGCTGGTGTTTGAACCAGATGTATTCAGGATTTGTTCAGGCTGAGAGGGATTATCAGCAGTGGGAGCTCTTCTGAAGTCTTGGACCACTTCTGCTGACTGACAAGGACAAACACACACACATAAGCATGCATACTATCAGGATCCATTAGTTTTGTTTTGTGTCGTCTACTTTACATTCCATGTTTGTGCTTCCTGTTTTATTTTGATAGTCTTGTGGTTGGTCTCCTGTGTTCCTGTCAAATGTTTCTCACCTTTGAGTTGTACGCACCTGCCTCGTTCCCTCCTTAGTCCCTGTGTAAGCCGTGTTTCCCCGCCCTCACATGCCAGCTCGTCTTTTCAGTGTCCCAGCAGTTTCCTTGTCCAAACGGTATCACCAGCTCAAGGTGGCAGCATACTTATCATGGATATTTTGGCATTTTTGTAAAATAGGAAAAAGTGGTGACACACTGCCCATCTTTATTAATGTCAGTGGTCAGCACCCATCCTAATTAGCATTATGAAGCTTTACTTTTTTCTACCTTTTAATGTGTGTGACATATCATGATTACTGTAGTATTTGTAATACCAAATGAACAGGAACAAAAAACTGATACATCTTTTCACAAATAAAATTGAAATTATTACATATCATGCCCATTATATGGGATTTTACCTGTTCATCAACGTCTGTAGCTGGATACAGGACTTCGTAACTGAAAGTTCCCATATTGTTTGATTAAATATCAACACCAACTCACCTCTCACCCTAAACACTTCCACACTGGCCATAGAAAGCTTGCGCTCCTTCTCTCTGGGAGGCACAACAGTATCCTTGAGTTCAAAATCATTACCTCTACAGATTCTTCCCTTTCACCTGGCACCTTGCTGAACTCTGCACCCCCTCTTTGACGCTGGAAGTAATTTTATTGTTTCAGTACTGAAATCAAATCTAACACTATGTTACTGTTATATTATTCGAGAGAATCTTATGCCGTGATGTTGAGGAACATTAAAATTGTCATTTAAAGAAATCCTTCAAGTGCTAATTTACAGTGGAGAAAACTTATTTCTGGGGCAAACGACACCATCTGCGGTAAACCCCCAGGCATCTGTCTCAATCCACCACTGTGTTATAAATCATTGTTAAATGATTTACAAGAATATACAGATCTCATTGTAATATTCGCCCAGATTCGTGCGCAGTGAAGCAGCATCATGAGCCTTATCCAACAGCCACCTGGGAACCTGGCCGATTGTGACAGGAAAAGAAAGAGGAGGTAAAGAAAAGTGTGAGTGCAATGTGAGTGTGGGGTGTACTTCATCTGATTGGGTGAGGAAGACCGTGAAGTAGATGTGTGTTCAACTGTTTATGTGCATGCAATTGGTACAGATGAGCAATATATTGGGTCTCGTGTTTTGTCACCTATTGTGGACCCACAATAACGTCATCATAAACCAGCGCCTGAGGGCCTGTCACATGCAATAGATGGTAGTCAGCCAAGTAGAAATACCTCTCTGTGTACCTGAGAGGTGAACATTGCAGTCCTATCAGCTCCTGGTAGATGAGGGAGTTCTAACTCACTCCAGGCATTCACTGCTACAGCTGGAGCCTCTTCCCCTCTCAACCACCTCCACAACAGGAGACACCGGAGTGGTGCTAGTTAAGCTGGTGTGAGGAAATATTTAAATGCTTTCTTCGAGCAAAAATAGAAATATCCTCTGATCCCAAAGCATGGCACTTAAAGCACTAGGACAAAAAAACCAAAAACGCTCCCATAAGAATATTAAATCGTTGTTCCCTTAATATGTAAAAAGCAGCTTAATTTTACTGTTCAGTCCAGGTTAAGTGATGTTTTAGGCTCCTTAAAACCAGTGCAGCAAGAAATGCATAGACAAAAACTATATTTATCATATATATTTATCATGCACTTCCAAATATCAATCATAATGGGAAAAAGAAAACTTCAGTTTTGCCATTTTGCCAACGCATATTCTTAGATATGTATGTATTATTAAAGAGGTACCTTAAATTT
>KV751333.1:8433006-8488468 GCA_001698575.1 Mola mola
GTGGCAACATTACCCTGTGGAGACTTCATCTCTTCCTGTGACGTGAGCGACAGTATAAGGAGGAAGAGATGGTGTCTCGAATAATATTACCACACAAAAACAGCAATGCAAACTGAAGGCTTCCTGTTTAGATTAATGAATTATTCCTGTCTTTGAAATTTGATTTTCATATTGCAAAGACCCAGTTGGAGTACTATTCTATTCGACTACATTTGCGCAAACACAAGCGCAAGCAATTAAGTTAATGTAGTTAATTTGTGGAGCTCCTCATAAGTGCAGTCTCTAAGGACTTCAAAAGCCACAAATATTGAATAAAGGTGACTCTCCTAATCTGGAGTGAGGAGATAAATGGTACACAAAAATATAAAACACTTTCTGAATTTCTGAAATTACACCGAAGCACTATTTGGTGTTAAAAATTAAACAACAACAACAAAAAAACAAGCTTCATCACATCTTAGGGAAGACACCATCATTTTTTTCCTAACAATAAAACTCTTGTCTAGCTGAACGTCTCACAATCCCTCTGGCAGAGCTCCACAATACTTGGATGGATATAAACTCATGTTGAATTCACATAAGTCTGCATCCTTATATAAGAAGAAGCTGAGGAGACAAAGAGACCTAAACTGCTAGGAAGAATGAAGCACCGGACGCAGGGGACAAAAAAAAGAAATTGAATCTACTTATATGGATTGTCTGGCTGTTTCTCTGAGGTCACACTCATACCGATATGATTGGACGGTGCGTGAGCATGCGAGTTTAAAGCAGCCTCTGAGTCGGGAGGCTCCATGGATGACTGCACTAAAATTAGTACACGGTGCATTTCGAGCAAGAAGCAGCAATGTCTGGCTTACATGATTAACTATGGCCTAACCTTTAAAGGAGCAATTTCTAAAAAATGGATATAATTCCACACCTTGCCTCATGTAGGGTTCGGGGACAGACTGTATTAATGTGCTGCTTTAGTCCTGTCCCGTCTCCGCTCACCACTCTGCGGGCCAATCAGAACGTCCAACCTCGTTCGCTGGACCCGCACAGACTGAACTGATGTCACCTAATGAGTGCTGGAATGAGAAAGGCTGCAAGAGTTTGAAATGGTATAAACATCAACAAGACAGAACTGATTTTAACATTCTGCAGGCTTATTGACTTACACTTAAAGTGCACAAGTGTTAAATGATTATGAAAACAAATAAAATAGTTAAATAATTGAAAAGAAAAAGTGGATGAATAAATTAAGTGCGTAACATAGCATGTGTTTGAATTCCTTTTCTTTTAGTGTTTTTCTTTATCATCTTATTGTCTTGAGAGTTTGGTTGCTCCTCCTGTTGTGTTGTTTAGTTTTTTCTCATCTTTGCTTGTCTTTGGTAACTCAATGCTTTGAACTTTTGGTGATTCACTTGGGAGATGTGATGGACACGAGGAGTCGGCCTGCTCCTCACCTCTAGCTGGAGCTTTCTTGCTCTGTGGTCTTGCAACTTTTAAACTAGTCTAGTATATTCTGCACAGTGTCAAGGTCTAACATTGGAGTAATTCAGCCATACATGTTTGAACCAGACATGGATTCCCAAGAAGAAGAGGAGGAGCCACTTGTACAAGTTTGCCAAAGTTAGTGCATCAGAGCGTCTACGACATTAAGCCCCACACCTGCAAGTCAGTCAGAGAGAAGACCTAGTCTGTCTGAATTTGTTTTTTTGGTGTTTTTTTGTAGCCTGTCATTGGTGCAGAAAATCCTCAGCCATGATGTTGACTGCTTATTTCAGACATGATGTGTGACGTAGTACATAAAAACACAATATTAACATGTTAACAAGGTCAAAGATGTGATTTTCTTTTGAGTCTTTAACAAAAATGAAAGAGCAAGTAGAGATGCTGTTTTCATGGCAATATCAGAATATGTTTTTATTCAGGTTAATATCGGAGTATTGCTTCTCATGTACATGGAGTCATTGTGGTGGGGTGGAAATCTTAGATTATGCAGGGAATCATTAACTCCCAGTGAATAGGAACGTTTAACAGGTTAAGGATTAACGGCAGTGACAATTATATTTTCAGATTTTACTCTTGTGAAATGGGGATTTCATTCGACCACGAGAGTTCATTTTGGTTTTCTGATACTGTGGTGTAGTTCTATTTCTCTGTTTACCCACAGAGCTTGTGATATCTGAAACTACAGATGCTTTCAGATTATCATCTCTAGACAACAATATGGGACTAGCCATTTAACATGTTATCTAGATATCGCTGCAACAGAATATAGACGTCCTTGGCATAATTTCAACACTATTGCTTCATTTTTTCAATGTTCTTTTATTTTTTAATGTTTTAATGTACCCAGATCTAACGTCTCTCTTCGTTTCTCAGCTTGTACATTCTCCCATCACAGTTCTCCCCGCACTTGAGAAGCGAGGTGATTAAGAGACACAAGGAGAGAGGAGTCGAGGCAAAGTATTAGAAAATGAGACACAAACTGTTTAGAGCTGAAAGAAAAAAGTAATGAAAACAAAAAGGAGCATTCATCCTGTTCTGTCCACAATCTGTTCAACTTTAACTTTACAGTGAATTAATCAAGTCTCCTCCTCCCTATTCTTTACACTGCTGTGCAGTTACATCATACCTTCATTTATCATCACCAGTGTAAACCCGAGGGACCTCCGCCCTCTAAGCATAGCTGTCTCCGTCCCTCTAGACCCGACCGACCGACTCCTCTAAACTATTGCTGCCATCTCTGCAGTCCTCTGTGACACAAACTCCTATCAGCAGTCCATTTTACACCTCCCATTTTGGGACATCAGCTTCCCAAGAACTTAATTGCTTGGAGACAAGTGAACTTTTTTCAGGCTCCTGTCTGACAGACTGCACTCATGAGTCGTAAGCCACCTTTAACAAAGAGACAATGGAACCACTGGAGCCTCTAAAAACTCATATCAGTAGTATCATGCTGGCTGATGACTTTGGATTTTACCCATTGTTCTCTGCCAACATCTATACACAACTGTCTCAGTGTATACATCATCCTGGCTAAAGCAATGAGTTAAGAGCTGTTTAAACTAAAGAAAGCATTCAGAAACATTTAGAAACATAAGCATATGTGTTACTGAAATCATGATGAAACGAGGGAAAAGACTGAAATAATTCTGTGTTTGGATGTGTTGCAAAGTTGACAAAAGCCGTAGGCCCACTTTCTCGATACCAATATATCGCCAGGTGTTATTATATCATGTTTTATCTGATCTGGACCTTGTTTCTGAAATAAAGCTGAATCGTATAACGTTGTCTGCATAAGCTACTTTCGTCAATTTTTCTCAAATTTAACTGTTCAAGTGTTCAGTCATCTGGTTTGGCGCACCAGATGAGCCCACGCATGTGTTACAGCATTTATTGAGAAAAATGTGATACAAAGAAAGCAGAAGCCATATGCAAAATAATGCAGCAAACAACAAATGCATTGCATGAAAATGGCAACGACACAAGCCAATCAAACCTCAAAGGTTGAAGCCTTTGAGGTTTGACTGGTTTGACTGGGGTGTCCTCACACCCCCTGCCAACTCCCTTTTGTTTTTGTCAGTGTTAAGACTAATATTAATGGTGATTAACTTATCACCGTGGACATCACACAGCTTAGGCTGAGCCTAGTAGGGCTGTTCAAGTGCATCTATTGTGTTATCCAATATTGTTATTAAAGTCTTCTGAAGGTATTTATCAGGCCAGGTTGTTTGCATGTTGTATTGGACTACACGACACTATATGTTTTATGCTTACCAGATATGTCATTGCAGTGAGCTGATTCTGCAGTTAATGTGTAAATAAATAGGGATAAAGCGTCATTTATCAACATGAATGGCATGAAAGATTCCTGTCCAACTTCTTACTCTTTGTAATTTCTGAATGTAATATTACTGACGATGCATGCAGTTTTTTTGGGGGGGATTATTCTTTAATTCTCTAGCAAACTCTTGTTTTATAAAGAGCCCCTTTGATTAGGATGCTGTTAGTGAGTTTCTTTGTGTGTTTTAGCTGAGCTGTGGCCTATTGGAAACCTGCAGCTCATGAATGCTAAATTGTGTTTATTATTAGGGACCGGTTATTAATGGCTATAAACAGTATGGAATTATCTTTTAGAAGCAAGCACACACACATACATAAAGTTTGTATTGCGATGAAGCGGAGTAATTTGATGTCAAAGCTCAAACCTTACAACTTAAGGAAAATAAAGGGAGTGCATTCTAATAGCTGCACACTCCACAAATTATAGCCAAGAATTTATCTTTTTCTATTTGTTGAGCCGATGATTCAAGGCCTGTAACACCCACACAGTTTTTTTTCATGTACTTTTGCATTGCTAGGGTTGAAGTTGGGTAGAAATATGCTGAAAAAGTACAATAAAACTTAGAGTGGGAGTAACAGTTTTTGTCTTGCAGTGGCCAAAACTCAGCGGGGCCCACTGCAGTGATCAATGGCATAATTAACACACCAATGTAAAATGATCATAAGTAGATCATGAAATAATAATTTTAATATGATGAATGGAAAGGCAGATATGAGGAGGTGGTGTGTTTTTGATCAGCCTCGGCAGATTAGTAACGATAATACCCTACTCTGCAAAACAGTTAATCGTTCCGTCTTTCATATCCACGACAATTTTACTTCAGCCTTAAATGTTTAATATCTGGACACTTATGTGAGAAGCTATTAGGCAGTGGATAGCTGGTAATACCATAACGTATTCAACCGCCTTTAAGATGATCCATGGTTCACACAACACATGTTTTTTCACACTTCACATATCCGGGCTCGAATTTTACTCAGCGAAATTTAATTTTCTTCCATTTTCTTTGGTACAACTTATTACGATCACGGAACACCTAGAGACAGATATTTACACCTGAATTTACCTTGATGGGCCAGTTACATCACTTTAGGAATACAGCACTCTGATTTGAACACTCAACAGATGAAAAAGTCAAATGTTAACAGATAATGTCATTCTCAAGTTGGAAGAGGTTGCATGAAACGTGATTACATAGTGTAAAGAATATTACTATAAGGGCTTCAAAACAGCTTGTAAAAACCGTTAATAGCAAATACAGTTTTTGTGTAGATGATTGCGTTCTCAGCTATATTGGAATCGGGTTTGGTATTATGTGAAAGTTTTATGAGCTGCCTCAAAGTGTAAGGATGCATTGATATGGAAATTCTGCGCCAATTCCAATATTTAAAATAATATTTGGCCAGTAAATAAGTAAAGACATGGTCTGTATGAAAATAACTGAACTGAGGTTCTACTGTTATTTAATTAACTATAAAAGGCCACAAAGGGAGTGCCAGGCATCGACAGACAAACCGACTGGAGTTTGGACCTGAATACAAGAGGGACGATGGGAGCAAAAATTCCAATAACAGTTCAGTGGTTAAAAAGTTTTTTATTAGAACTCATTGACATAAACAACATTGCCAACAAAGGATAGTTGAATGATTGGTGAGGCAGTACAGGACCTCTGTGTAATTAGGTGAACACAGTGGGCAGCACAATGAACATAGGGAACCACACGTTGTATTTTCTTACAATGGCCTGTGCTCCATTGTATTTGCCAGCCATATTTGCAGCCCCATCATATGCTTGACCACGCAACCCGTTGATAGGCAAGTTTAGACGCTGCAAAACATCCATGACTACTTTTGCTAGGTTTTCTCCTGTTGTCAAAGAAACCTCACAAAGACCAATAAATTCTTCACGAGGGACTAAATCCTTGTCAACATATCTCAAACACGCTGTCTCTTGCTCTTTCCCAGACACGTCTCGTTTACCATCCATCATCACAGAGAGCTGCAGGTGAGGAAATGATCTGATGTTTTTAACTATTTTCCGTATGATCACGCTGCTGAACAAAGTCAGGATTTCATTTTGAACCATAGCTGAAGTATATAAATCCTTCTTACCACCTGTCAACCACTTGGTTAGAGAGGAGTCGTCCTCTGATTTGTACTTCAGAACCTGTTCACAATTTTCCTCACCACAATCACGGCCCCTAAAAGGTAAGCTCTGCCTCGCCAACGTCTGCACAGCTCCAATGATTCTGAGAAGACATCTCCTTGCTTCCTCTTGCTGTTTCACATTCACACTAGATGAGCCTCTACTGATCGATCCTCATAGATGTGCGTTGTCATGGCTGTCTTATGACGATCAGATCTTTCATGCACAGTAAAATCGCTCCAGGGCTTTTTTTCCCCAACTTTTAAACCCAGAAGAAATGATTGCTAAATCAGCATTCGTGGCAGGAGGTGATGTCTCAGAGTTCGGGCTTTTGGAGCAGTAAAAGCATTGGAAGCCGTTGGAATTTCTTGTACCTATATTTGGGCAAAGACTGTTTCACAAGGAATTTTGGATGTAGTTGATTGGGTTTATTGAACTGATGGCAAGTAACAGCTACGTCTGAGTTCTCTGCTCCTGCCTCTATCATTTCATCTTCATTCTTACCTCTCAGACCCCTCCCTCACTTTTTTCTTCCTGTCTGCTTTCTCCTTCCTCTTCATCTGTGTCCTCCTCAATCCTGGCCACATCCTCACATAGACCCTAATCTAAACATTTAAAATCAAATTGGGAATTTTATATACACACACCAGACACACACATGCACCTGGGATGGAACTAAGCACCACCCATGACTCAAATACGCACACATTGCCTCTCTTTCTTCATAGATCTTTCTCACAAACTGTAACTAAAGAAACAGTATGAGGTTACTTTAATCCTAAATAGATTTATTTGTTTCCCTGGGAACCTTCCTGTTCTTTCTCTGAAACCGACGCCTCCAGCAGCTGCCTGTCCTAAACCAGCAGGGTGCAGTGGTAAAGGAAGAGGCTCAAAATTAGGCTCCCTCAATTAATACCAGCCTACAGAACACATTTTTATAGCTGTGGCACCAGCGAACCTCAGTGAATACTGAAAAGTAATATCATGAAATAAATGTCAAAAAAATTAACGCCGATAGTCGCGAATTCGCGTTGAATCCTCTCACCCACATCCCTCACAGGTGCGACGCCCATGCACAAGAGGAAGGCAAACTGGCAGATTCTAACATCTACAACATTAAGCTCCACCTCTGCAAGACGTCAGGATTGGTTCCCTCTGTTTTTTACGTAGAAAAACCGGACTGTCAGAATATGATTTTTGTAGACTATCACTGATGGATTGCAGAGGGAAAGCAGAAATCCTCAGCCATGACACTGACTGTATATTTCAGTCCCAGTGTGTGTTGTAGTAGATGCAAACACCATATGGTCATGCTAACAAGCCAGGTGTAGCCAGTGACACACAATGGAACAACGGATTATTATCAGCCACTGGTATTGGTGAAGGCCAACTTGTTTGCCAATATACAAATACAAGTCAACCACATCTACTGTATATCAGCTGATTCTGATATTGTATCCTTGATAATGATAGACCTTGATAGATAATAATCTTTCAGTAGGTTTACATCCACACTAATCTGAAACTATTGTTATAATACTGGCAATATTCAGAATTTCACTAAACAGCATTTTATGTTTGGATATTCCTAAATTCCTAAATTGGATATTTTTTGGGGGTGGGGGGCATGTGTAGAGTGAATTCAGACACCTCAACTGGTGTATTTACAGCACTTTGCAACAAAGTTTGCTCTGTGAATGTAAACAGTGACATTATATGAGCTTAAATCTTTAGTGAGGAACCAGGGCTTATACATGTGCTGGGAGTCAATGAGAGCAGAACAATCCATTCACAGATATAACAGAATTTATAAAACCTTACAGAGTCAGAGAATAAGGAATCAATCACAAGGAAAATGCTGGTGTAAACAGAACGGCAACAAACGGAGGCACATGGACATAAACCTGACAGATTATAGCACAGGAAGATGCTTGCATTAATCTAAACAAAGGCTGGTTTAAGCATTTAAACAAAAGGCTTCTAAAATTACAACCTTAAAAAAGTATCGTCCCAACATCCACTTTGACTTCCCTTCACATGATTGATGGATCAGAGTCTTATCCCCCGCATCATACATACTGTACACGTATAAGCACAGATGTACTAAGACACTTGCACGCATTCCGTCAGACTCCTGCGTGTCTCCCGTCCTGGAGTTCCAGCAGACACCGAGCCTCTCCATGTCGCTCTGAAGTCAGCAGTTTAGTGTCAGATCAAATAATTGCATTGCCATTTGTCAGCAGAATACACACGTACCCCCTCACTCAGCAGATCCAGCGACGCTAAGGAGGATGTGAGGGGATGGAGGGGACCTTATTAATTCCTTCCGCAATCACACGACTCGTCGAACGGGAGGAATTTTTCTGCCATGACACAGTAATATCTCATTCAAGGCTAACGAGCCCTTCTCAAACGGAGTTTCAAAAAGCGGTGCTGAAACAATTTTGTCAGGCACTTTCGTGGCCTCGCTGAGGCTCTGATGCTGGGCCACTTTCAGTTGAAAAACCCTCCTGTGTAATAATTCATTATTTTGCTCTCCCCCTAGGGAGAGAGAGAAAATCCATTATTGAGAATCTGAAAATTTAAATGACTAAGTTATCCCTGAAGCTTAAAGGGGAGAGTGCTGTTTAATCTGATATGATACTACCAAGGACAAAGACAGCACATGACAGAAGCACTGCACATAACTGGATAGAACCAACAGCTTCATTAAAGCATTCACACTGTTCTCTCTTATTTCTCATTTCCCAAGTTTACATAATGTGTTTGTTCAAGTCCAGAGGGAACATTTCTTCACCACAAAAAGAAGAAAAGAGGGACTTCGATGATCGGACTGGATTGTTGTGTGATGTTTGAAACAGCTCGAAACTGGAGATTTTACCACAAATGCAAACGCTAACTAACTAAGCTGTTTTGCCGGTTGCAATTATTATGGGCTGTTTTTTGCTCCGTCTTTCGCTCACTCTCTCTCGCTCTCTCTGGTGACTTCCTGGAATCCAGTCTGTAGTGGCCATTAAAAGAAGCAGCTAAAGGCTTTTTCTCCATCATTTCAACAGCACTCAGCATGAAGCAGCAGGTGACGCACTAAAGCAAACGTTCAATCAATTTCAACTCTGACCCGGTGTCCTTGTCCAGTGACCTTACAAGGAGTTCTGTGAGTAGCAGATAGAGCTGAGGAAATGCAGGTTCATACTAATTTCACCTCAGTCTCTTGACAGTGATAGTAACAGTATTCTAACAGTACTGTCGGCTTATGGACTCAGGAACAAAAGGGAAAACGTTTTTATATTCCGTGAATTTTACCCACTAATTAGTCACTATAATGCTGCCTAGTCTATCACATATCTCAATTACGCATTATTTTCAGGCAGCAGAAACCACAAAATCCTACAAGGTTACAGGCCAATAACTTGCTCACAGCTCAGTCAATAGAAACTATGCAAATAAATATAAATAGAATCGTGCATTGTGCTATGTAAAGTACTATGCAAAATGTACAACACGTTTGCAATGTGCCCGATCCACACTGTTGTGTAACCATCACATCAATCATGTGCAGGATGTGCAGCCGTAATAGTAGTAGAAGATGAGATGTGAAGCAGTAGGTGCCTCATGTTATTGCATTCATTAACAAAACCATAAGCAAACAGTAAAGTATATTCAAAGTCCAGTCTGCTGAGTAAGAGGAGTTACACAGTCTGATGCCCACAGAAAGGAAGGACGTCCTGTTGTGTTCTGTGGAGATGGAGATTTTCTGAAGCTAAGTTTTCAGATTTTGCTCCGGCAATATATCATAACAACATCTGTAGTGTCAAAATTAGCTTCAGATGTGTTAATGAGCCCTTAAGTCTGGATGCAACACGCAGCTGAGGCTGAACTAGTCCAGGGTTGTCGAGAGCTGAACGCTTTCATTTACAGAGCAGGCCCTCTCCATCTCCTGGCACCTAGTTTTTATCTCTCCCTGTACTGACACTCAAAATCAAATTTTTCATACGTTTTAACAATTCTGTTTCCAAGGAATGTAAAGAGCACTGTGGGCTCATGGGCCTACTAACAATGTATGATACTGGTCTTGTTGTTTTTTTTCCTCACTTTTGCTTTGATTGCTGCATTTTATGGTCCACTCGCTCGTGCAAACCTTCGTCGTGTGTCTGAGCGGAGTCGGCGCTGATGTGATGAGAGTTAGCGATCTGATATCTGAACGTCTCGTTAGCTCCTCTCGTCATTTCTCCTGCTTCTACTCTGTTTTAGATGTGCAAATAAACCAAATTAGCATGATCTTCACATCCCTGCTAGATTTGGAGCTGCTGCAGGATTGAACCACAGTGTGACTGGCTTCACATGTGAGTGATAATATTTTATATGCACAAGAGAGAAAACATTGAAATATGGTGAAGGGGGATTAGCGGAGTCATTTTATGTGGAAATAAATCGTTATGTCATAGTGAAATTGCATGAATTTTGACTAGGTAGCCAAATTTAGTTTTACTCTAATATTGCCTTTGCTCATAAATATTTTACTTGATGCACTTCTGAGCAGAGTTATCTTTTTTTGTAAAAAAAGTTCTCTCAAATATGCCGCCTTACCATAAGTACTCATTTCTATTTCTTATCCAGGCTTGAAATAAATATAAAGGAATGGAGACACAAATTACTGTAAAATTTAAACAAATTGAAATTCCAGGTGACAAGTAAAGTGGAATTTTTTCCGAAGCTCGAAAATGGTTCCATAATGGTATCGCAGATTATTTCAATGAAAGAAGGAAATTGTTCAAAGTAAGAAAAAGTGAAACGGATGAAATCGTTGTGACTGTATTTTCCAGACAAAAGCAGTTTCTCCTGAGTGCGAGGATGGCGTATAGGTGATCAAAGAAAAATGGAAAGTGCAATTTATAACATGAACGTGGAGTTTTTTCCAACATAAATCTCATAAACCCCAAAAAAGAAATATGCTTTTTAGACTGATTTATGTAAAAGTCCCAGGGAAGAAGACGTCTACCATTGATTTCAAATTTTTGTGTGTGTCAGAAATAGACACCACTCACTGTCCAACTCTCCAGGTTCAATATGTCCAATCAGAGGACCATAATTGGCAGAGGGATTCCACTGTGTGTGAGTGAAAGTGCTGGTTTGCCTGGATGCGTCAGCTCTGTTCTGTGAGGGCCTTTGCTGAGCTGAGCATTAGAACAGTGTGACCAAAAGCTACAATTAAAAAAATCCAGAATCTGGATCACAGAGTAACAATACTTAATACAATCAGCCACGGCCTCATCTGATGATCTTTCTATGTCTGTAAACCAAAAGCAAAAGGCAACGTTAAACTTAGCAATGCTGTGTCCTTCTGTCTTCGTTTTGCCATTAATCACGGATTTTCCGTCTAAGGGGATTACTTGTCCCAGATCCAGATGTATTCCATCCCTACAAAAAAGTATTAAGTATTAAGAACATATTGGATATTTAAGAAAATATACAGAAACAGACTGATGATCTAATTTGAAACCCCATATTCAACTGAAAATAGCACAAAGACGGCATGAAAAATGTTGAAAATGAGGTGTTTCAATGTATCATCGATAATTATATTTTCACTTAGAAATTGATACCAGAAATACATTCAGAAAGTTGAGATAAGTTGATTTTTGATGACTTTGTTGGAAACTTTGCAAGCATTTCAGTCTTTTAATGATATTATCTAGTGTGGACACTAAGAGTTTAATTTGCTGCTGGTGAACATAAACAATCGTGAGATGCTTCTTTGTTGCCATTGGGCAAACATTTTTAAAATGTGTAACTGGCATCAAATTTAAAATGGGCAAAGAATTTAAAATAAAAAAAACAAAAAAACAATTATGTGTCAATATTTGAGATGTTGTTTTTGTGCAATTTTTAATTATGGGGTTTTGCAAATCATCACATTCTGTTTCTTTTTATATCTAACTCAGTGTCCCGATGTCACGTTCTAAACCAAATTTTGATAAACCCTCATCCAGGAAACAGTTATAATGCAGTGCAAATTTCCCTGCAGCGGTCGACACAAAAGAATCAGTGAAATCGGGCCGATACCTGAGGCAGAGGCAGGATAAAGAAACAGTTTTAATTATAAAGTCACTCGAAAACTTTTTTCAGTTTCAGTGCTGACACAGAAGTACAAGACAACCTGACACAGAGCATCATTTGTTCTACTTGTCTCTTGCTCTTTTTGCCCTTTCTGCTCAATGTTTTCAAGTCTACATTCTTTGTTTAATGGCAGAATGTTGTTTGTGGTTAGGTTACAAAGTCCTAGTGCTTGCCCTAGAGTAAATTTCCCGTTTCTATGATTATATGATGACACGTGACAACAGGTCTTTAGAACACAGACTGCGTGTTTTCAGATTAGAAGGTACACCTTATCTTGTCGTGAAAACCATCTGCTGTACCAAAGGCTGCTGACGCCCTGAGCCGTGAGCCACACCTCTCTGTCTGGAGAAATCACAAGCCAGAATACACGTCAGCACACTGACCTGTGTATTTTAACAACTGTCCACCTGTAATAGGATGTTTGGATACGACGCTCAATACATTACAGGAAGACGGTCAGACTGATGGATGTCTTGAACTGTTGTCGTCTTTGGTTCTCCTTGATGCATCAGGCTACAATAAATTTGTCTGCTTAAGACCTCTTCAGTCTCCTGAGACCCCACAAAATGTCCCTCACAAGGAGACTGAGATACTCCCAGTCAGCAGGTTATCAGGCCGGAGCACTAAGCTCGCTTCCTCCAAAGGTAATAAAAGTCATTAGATCTGTCTAAAGGTAACAAGATCTGCCCTCAGTTTTAGATGTGCTGATAGGCATATTTTTTTTGTTCACCTTTGGACAGAACCTTCATCAGTGTTAAACTAACCCCAAGCTTGCCTCTCTTACCTACAACACTATGAAAGTCTTCCTTTAAAAATGAAGGTTAACGAATGGCACAAACAATGCATTATGCAGGATCAATTCTAAATTATGTTAATAATTGATAGGTATATATAATTAGATTAACAGCTTCCTTTTTCTTATGATGTACATGTGATGGTACTTGAGATACTCAGTGGATGCTAAACAGATCATCATACTGCTTATGTTAAGGACCAAATTTCAGTTATCTCAGTTCAGTGTGAGATGTTTTCTTTGTCTCCCTCCACACAGACTAAATCTCACTGGATGTACAAGGGCAATCATGTCATATTGATCTCTGCTCCAAAAGGTCACAACACGGAAATTTATGAGACCATCAATCTAGTTATTTTTTTTCTAAGATGTCCTCTCCAACTAATAGGTGACCTATAATTGCCTGCAGACAAATCTGCAGGACCCTCTCTACTGTAAAGTTAATGCAAATTGTTAAAATGATCAATTAATCTATTTTGTAAATACACTCACAAAATAAATTTAGAATGATTAAAAAAAAAATATTTAGCATTTTGTTGTGGCTGAAGAAGGCAGAATAATAACATAAGTAATAAGTAGTTTTCTACAGTGTAAATCTGGTACCTACCTTGTGACTTGCACTTTAAAAGCACATGTTGACATCCAGCTGGTGATGCACGACTTGTGGCACACAGCGACTACATGACTCTTGTGCATTATCACCTCTGTACTCTGTATTCCAAATCCATACAAATTAGGTCAAATGAACCAAAATAAATTCCATGATGAAATATGAATGTTCATTAACCAGTTCTGTATGCCGCCATGTCCCAGCTCAGTCTCCCACCCTCACTGCTTTGTCTGCAGGTCTCTCGGGATCCTGGAGCTCATCTATCTGTGAGGAGGAAGAACAAGGTTTTTGATTTTATTTTTGGTGTGTATAAATTATTCAGAGTGCATCCCTCTACATTTATCTCTGATGGAGCCTGGCTGTTCGGGTGGTGTTGAACTCTCTCCATCTAACTCTTACTCCATTTGTCTTTCTCCTGCTCACGCGCTCCATCTCGCAACCCCCACTCCTCCTTTCAAGCACACGCACACACACACACACACGCAGTGGATAAGATCTGTTTTTACCTCATCTCAGAGGGGCCTTGGCAGGCACTCTCAGAAATATTGATCACGACACCCTTTGCTTTGCAGTCATTCTCTGCAGCTGCGGTGCACGGCAGATAGGGCAGGAAGTCTTCCGGGACATTTAGGCTGGGATTTTAGCTGCAAGTTATGAGGTCTGAGCGAGCTCCATTGCCCATGAGGCACAGTAGGAGCAGCCTTTACATGGAGGTACCACCACACTGTGGGGCTCTCGGGCTTGGATTAGTTGTGGAGGCTGAATAGTGCCTCTGCATTATTAATCTGGAAGAAGGCGGAAGCTTACTTGCTGTCTTGTCCTATGCCACAGGCTCAACAAACCATTCATGGCTCGCTGAGGGTCAGGGAACAAAAAGGCTACTTCACCGCACTAACTGTTGCAGAGCTGCTGTTGACACAGAATTGCCCCAGTAAAGCTGATGTGGATGTGACAGGAACACTGTGGTTGAAATGGGCAGTTCCCAAGTGGGAATCCAGTGTAGTCAGACTGTGAAGTACAGCACGACTTAAAAAGAACATGTATGCAACAGAACATGCCAGCTCAGCAAAAAGATTCCCACGATGAATAAAGGCCAAACTGAGTTCATCCTGCAACAGTCTCAAGACACCATCCTGCATATGACTGCTTTGCATCTTAATAGTCACTTTGAACTTTCACATGGACCCCATCACAACCTGCAGAGGGGTTACAGTGCGATTGTCTATCTCCAAATATAAAGCTGAAGCATGACACAAGCGTAAAGTAGTACACAGTTCACCCTTAAAGCTCGCCAGCAGGTGGGTCAGTTTTTATAAACTCATGCTGAGCAGCCAAGCACAAGGATATCCAAGAAATTCCCTAGGACCAAATGTGTGGTTGGATTTTGTTTTGGAAATGCATAATGACATGGTGCACAAAATTTGGGTACATTTAATTCAATTAATTCACTAAAAATTTGACACTGCTTAAATGGAGACTTGAGACAAGCTAATACGCATTATATAAGACACCATCACTCAGGGTGTAATAACATGATTTTCACCCCACAGTGTTCAAAAGAACAATTTGTAAAATTTGACTAGAATTTAAAGCTGCCCCCAGAAATACGTGGGCAGCATATTTACAAGAGTAACAACCAATTACTACTCATAAATTCTGCTAAATAGCACATAATGTCAAAAGTGTATTTCTGGAATTCAGCATTGCCCATGGACCCAAGACTGTGAGACAGAGAAGCCTGTGTTTCTGTACATACTTGAAACAAGCTGATGGGCGGATGAGCACTCTTATCAGTTCATGTCCTTGGAACATACTGTTGAGGTACACGCAGTTTTACTTTGCAGAGTTCAAGCAATCTTTGTAGTTTTCCACTCTCTGATGAGCCATTACATAAAAAATGCAGCAGTGTACATAAAGATATGAGAATTTCTATGACAAGTTATGGAGCCGTTCTCAAACTACACCCTCTCCCTATCTGCCTCCAGTGTGCAGGTCCTCTCAGGGGGGGGGGACGCCACATTAAGTGTCATCCCACACCCAATTACCCTCAAGTGGAAGTGGTCTGCAGAATCCTCCCACAGCGTAGGTGTTCTTTGCAATTATGAACACAAGCATTAACTGATCAAATACTGTCATACAGACATGAACAACTTCAACTAAGTCCTTCTAGTTTTGGCAAGCAGTAGATGTGCTCATTTGAATGTAAACTAAGCAGCTTACAAACATCAGAGTGAAAAATGAGTTGTTTATCAAAAAGTAGACAATTATAATAGAATATGCTGATAGGAACCAAAAAGTGTGACACAAGGTCGTTATTATAATATATATTGGGTGGGTTGCATCCCCCCAATAATGTAAAACATCCCCTCCAATATATTTGAAAATAAATGATTATTCTTAAATTGGATTTTGTGCTACAACATGCATTCATTCATTGCCATCCAAAATAATCATTAGTAAATACAATAACTAACTACATTATGACCCCCCCACAAAGAGTGATTAATGGTGCAGACATTACTGTTGTTGTAATTTTAATAATACTGCTGTAAGGTTCGTGTAATACAATTAATTGATCCTCTGTCTGTGTCATGTTGCACTTTGCAGTCAACGTCAAATCTCGGTAAAGACTAACTTGAGTAATTAACGTTAGCTGGGAACCTCAAAATTGCTGCTCTGCTTTTTGCAGATGATGTGATTCTGTTGTCGTGTTCAGGGCTGTGTAACCTGCCGCCACCACGACCCGATCCTTGAAGGCAATGGATGGATGGATGGATGGCCTTAACAAATTTTTGTTTAGAAAGATTTAAATTTTAAACATGGTTAGCCAAGCTAGCTTTCACATTATTAGCGTGGGCATAGTTTAGTGTCCTTGTGATGTAGCAATAGTGTTTGCTACAACAGACGATCTTTAGTAAAGATGAAGCGATCTTACTTCAGAGTCTTTAAATGCTGGACATTAACATATCTACACATGGACTTGCAACAAACAAGGGGGAAACAATGCATCCAATAATTGCAGATGGATATAATTGTTGCATGTTAAAACCGTATTATTGTACTTTCTTATGATACATAGCATTTGCAGTTTTTAAACCTTCGTACATGGCTATATCTTTAATAGATATAATCTCCAGTCTTGACAGAGTTGCTGTGAGTGTTTCCTTGAAATGTTATGAGTTTGTTGCAAACGTCTTATTTGAGAACGCTTAAATCACTCCAAAGAGAGTTCACCACGTGATGGCGAGCAGGGGACAGGCACACAGTGAGTCTTACTGGGCTGTGTATTTGTCTTTGGTTATAGAGTAGTGACAGTGATTCCAGCGGTGGAGCTAGTGGCCCCACAGCTGACTGAAGCATGCCCACATTGGGACGTGGTATCACAGGCAACATGGGGTTGAACACAGTCTGCGAGTGCGGCGGAAGCCAGTTTGACAACAGCAGATAGAGTACAGAGGTGATTTGCAGTGAGGAATATGAATTCAGGCCCAGCAGCTGGGGACTACAGAGAGGAGGAAGAGCAAGATAAAGTCACTCATCTGGACCAGGTCAAAACATTGTTCAGGGTTGGAATATTTTCACTAATTACTCTGTGAATGTGGGAGGACTGGCCAGGGGATTAATTTAATCTATGTTTCCTTTGAATGAAGAGCATATTACTATGCACTTACTATTACTTACTGACTTACCATTACTGAGGCCGCGCTATATAAGGGTACAGTGCCTATCTCGTTTCCCTCTCTTGCTCTTTGGCTCCGAGGCCCACTCACTTCCTGCCATCTTGCTTCCTCCTTCCCGCTGCCACCAGTGTAGCTACATGGATTGATGATGACCTGTCAGCGTGACAGACATGTGGGCAGATCCCTGGTACTGCGAATGATTTGTGGATTGCTGCAGTTCTCCACCGCTGCCTCATGAGCATGAAGCTTGCTAACCTGGGAGGAGTCCCTGTCCGGTCTTCAGACTCAGCCACCACTGCCCCCAATCAGAGTTTGTTCCTTTGGTGTTCTCTGTAGATGACCTAGGTTATCAGGATTTGTTTTTTGGAGAGTGACATTGTTGGATTGCAGAATAAGGGCAGAAATCCTCAGCAATGAGGTTTAATGCTTGTTCTAGTCATGATGTGTTTTGTAACACATTTAAGCAACACATGGACATGTTCAAGTAATCAGAGATATTGCCGACTACTGTTTTTATTTTGCGTGTTATAAGTGCTCAAAACCATTTGTAAATCACCAGTGGACCATCTTAATGAATGCTACCTTATCCTCAGAAGGTCAGTGCCGTAATCTCCACCAACGTGCGATGTAACGGAAAGGGTCAGCTGCTCCGTTTCATTTGTGTGCCACTTTCACTCACAAAATGTCTCGCAGGGTTCAGGGAATTGTGCATTGCAGAGAACGAAGTGCTGTCATCTTAAATCAGCAAACAGAAAAAGACTTTATCACAAATTTATCGCTGCCAGTCCTGATATATGAAGACCAAAGGAAGAAATTATTATGAAATCTGTCAGCACTGTGCCACTGCAGAGTGTAAGTTCTCATGACAGACATAAAGAAAAGATTGTTTGATGTTAAGTTAGATGCCAAATATGCCTTGCTAAAGCAAAGTGGTCCGTAACTGAAATAAAAGATGACATTGCGGATAAAGACTCTGAGGCAGCTATTTGAGTACGACAAACATACTACCTGATCTTGAATTGTTGTAGCAGCAATCCAAAATAGACCCAAAATAGTAGAAACTCTGCTGTTGAACTCAAACCAGCAAGACACAAGGCAAATCCCTCCCTCTTTGCTTCTTTTGGCATACATGTATATTGGAGCAACATTAATTGAAACTCCAAATTCCGAAGTCCAAATTCCGAAAATTCTTAATAAAGAACTGACGGACACAGCTAACATAAAACAGGACAAAGGAGATGCATGGTAATACTCTTAGAGGGAAGTGGAAAAATATGCTTTTCATAATTTGCCAACCTTTTCAAGAGTGTTGAGATTAAAAAGGAGTTCCCAACGTGCAGTATGTTGCACCAGCACTCATTAGTAAACCTCTGCGGCGCGCCCCTTTAGCTGGGGGACTTTAGAATTATGTCACATTGCATGAAAACTGACAGTGTTAAAATCAGCCTCTCAGTAAGTAACCTGTGATTAGCTGGGGAGCTTGTTTGCTTTGGGGTATTGCATATTTTATGCATGTTAAGGAAATTGGCAAACATCTGGGATGATATGAATAACCTGAATTTTCCACTAAACTTAGGAAATGAAATAACCCCCACTGTGTGACTGATGAACAGCGTGCTTGGGCATCCTAATAAATTTAAATGTAATAAATTCCGTAATTTAAACGTGCTGTCATGCTGTGAGAGGGCGACAGCGGCTGGTAAGGTCTCACTGCTTTGAATGGGGACATTAGAATTAAAAAACAACATGAACATAAAGACGGGGAATAATTTCCTATGTTCATTCTCATTTCAAAACACAAATTGATGCTGCTGTTTATGAAATAATATTGCTTAACACTTAAATAACTGATATATTTTTTTAAACTGTGCACTTGTGTAGCCATGTGGGGGGTATTGTTTTGGCCACTCTGTGTGTGTGTGTGTATAACTCAAAAACTACTACATGGACCATTACTAAATTTTATAGAGGGATTAATATGGTTAAGATGTTGGGCTGATTAAATTTTGGAATGTGTAGTGTCATAATTGACAGAGCAAAAGACAGAAACAAGAGCTGATGCAGGTGTGTAGGAGTTTAGTCCACTGCAAACCCCATTTTGGTAAATGCTGCCATCTGCTGGCCTAAACTCATATTGGTTTCAAAAATGTAAATATTCTTAGTAAATATTATTGGGTTTTCTTTAGCCTGTCCCTGTGTGTGTTACGGAGATAATTAATAAATTTGGCTTAAATGATTAAATATTGGGACCTAAAAATTAACACCCAGATTGACAGAGGATGGAAAAAAAGTGTTGACAAGTGTTTCAGGCCACTGGATGTTCCATTTCACTTTAATATTTAGGTTTCCAGATGAAATGTGATTCAACCCTAATGCTGCAATGAGAACAACCTGAGAGCTGAAGACAGTTTATCTACAAAGTGCCTTTTGATCGCCACAATGCAAGGAAATAGGAACCAATGCACAACCGCAAGGCTAATAATCGCCACTCATGAGGTGTCAGGCAGGTGAAGAAAGACAATAATAAAACAAAGAAACATAGTATTTTTACGGTTCACCATAACAGATAAATACCAAATAAAAAACTATTTGAAAGCTGTGTTAACAAATGTGTAGATGCATTGTGCATTCAGCAGGCATTTCCACCATCACACATGTACAGTACACACAAGCACATTCAGAGTCTGCAGCCTTGGCTCTAACTGAGATGAAGGAGAGAGGCGAGGATCACAGAGAAATAGGTAAGCGTCGGGTCGAGGGTGAGGCCGTCATCGCAGGGAGACGAGAGCTGAAGGCAGCAATCTAACAGCATGTCTAATCGAAGCTTCAGACTTCATGACTTCGCCCATCTGCATGCGGGAAAAGACTCTGCGTGGAATTGCTAAACCTTCACCGAGCTGAGCTTCAAAAGCCAGGAAAGCTTCAAAAGACCACGTGCTCGTGTCCTACACGAGACGACTCTCACGTGCCGACTTTAGAGGGACAAAACATAATATTATGGTTTTGATGATAACAAAGCATTGTTGGATATCAGGTTTTTAGTTTTCAAGGAGCTGAAGAAAACATTCACCTTTAACCCCTCTTAAAAGAGAATCACCTGCTCCCGTTATTATTAACGGGATGAATGTGACGTGTTTTTGGATAAATGTGCCTGTAACAATGTGGTATACATAAAGAAATTCTTTTGTGGGGGAGATCTATTCTTTAACAAAATAAGCCTATCAGTGAAATTCTTACAGGTGGAGAAATTAATGAATAAATCTTAGTTTCCATTGAAATGCCATCAGCACGAGCCGTCAGTTTTCTGGTCTTATTTCTTTACAGCATTTCAATTATACTCCTACAGTGCTACACAGTAAAAATTGCCTGAATTTTGCGTTTAGAAACTGAGACAAATGTAGAGTAGATGTGAGGAGGGGTGGCTGAAACAACGGTGGCCCGAAATGGAAATGCTAGCCTGGCCGCTGCAGCAACTGCAGCTGTGATCGTCTTAAGCCATCCTAGTTCCATGGCTTTAAAGATGCTACTGTCAGCTGATTGGTCTACTTTTTTGGTCAGAGAGTGATCGAGAGCATGAATGGCCTTGGTGGTCCCCAGTGCCCCCACAACGTTGACATTTTTAGTGAAATGCATCCATATAGATTGCTTAAAATTCCATGCTGACCTCTATACGTAACATCTATATCATTAAAAAGATTGGATCAGTTTGGTTTTAATTAGTTATTTGATGCTAAAAAAAAAACAGATGAAATATAATGTTTGACTGTTTTGCTAATGGTTTGATAGGTGGGTGTCTGGGCCAGAATTGTATACCGTGGCTCTGCTCCTACAGTGGGAAGAAGTGTTGACATGGTGTCCATCTTTATTTATGTCCGTGTTGCAGACCAACTGCACTTTCTCATTCTTGAATGGCTTGAGGAACATGAGTGTTAGGCTTTGAACTGGCCTCCACCTACCTAGATATACAGTATACGAGCACAACATAAGGCAGGTGGTTTTAATGTTGCGACTGATCATTTATGTTGTAAAATATTGGACATTCACAGTTAAATATAATTTGTTATCTGTTATGAAGTTTTGGTTATCTTTAGATAGTTACTCAGTGTTAACTTTGTTGTCCTACTGAACATTAAGTGAGCTCCATCTGCAAGTGTCATGATGTGCTGATATTGATGATGACCATAATATTGATACTATGTTAAAGATGCAGACGAGATAATACCCTGCAAATAACTCTTTCTCTCTCTCTGCCAAAAAAACGACAACAAAACACAAAACACACAAATAGAGTAAATAGAAAAATAAAGTTAAAGTTTCATTTGACCGATAGCCTCATTTGGTTAGAAAAATGTCTATGTCTACCATCATTATATCATTATGGGGTTATTGATTAGAAAAGACTAAGACTCTTGCTGTTAGAACTTGTTTTTTTGGACACTGTTATTGGTGTATTGTGGAACGAAGGCAGAATTCCTCATCATGATCTGTGCCATAGTACATAAAAACACCACATGGACATGTTAAAAAGGTCAGAAATGTGATTTTTATTAGAGGGGTCTTTAAACTGAAATTCAATTTGATATTTGCTAGTCCAAGAGGGTCCTTAAGGGTCTTTGTGGAGTAAACTTCTTTGTCAGAAGGCATATGCATAGGCTACTCCACTATGCAGCTTTTTCTTCGCTTTTAGATCTTTTGTCCACACCCAATCACCATTGTAGGTCACTGAAGATGGAGCTTCAGTGCATCTTCCTTCCAGACTGAAGATTTTCAGAAAACTGTATTTCTGCGTCAATGTGATGCGCTCAAATCAAGGCGGCTCTTCCAGGAGAATGTCCTATGTCAAGGACTTCACCGTTGTCTTTTTAGCTGATTCGACCACACATCCAAAGGCCAAACAATCATAATGAGGTCACCTGTAAGTGTTGTAATAAATATCGCCCGCATACTTTACTTTGCTGTACTTTACTATGCTTTGGCGTGCTACTGACAGCGCTTGGCAGGTTCTAACCAGTTCTAACCATTAAGTCACTCTGGCGCCAGTCCAACCAGATCACCTGAGTGCAGGGGTCACATGGACTCTCATTTCTCCAGATTTATGTCCTGTAGAGATGAAATGCCAACATGCACTAAAGAACTGGCCATCAAGAGAAAATGCTAATTGCATATGTGCTCTTTATTCTTGCTTGGTCATCAGTTTTGGATGTGTTCAAAGTTTGAGGGTATACAATGGGATGTGTAAGAGAATGAAAAGAGATGCTCATTGAGAGCAAATCCAGACATCCAGAGGCAGCAAGAGCCCACTCAGCTCTCAGCGTATGTCCAGACATAAGGTAAATTTCTCTTCTTTAGCTGCTGCAGAGGCTATTCTGCTGTCACACAATGACACCATAATTACACAGCAGGCACAGAAGGAACACAGCTACTGCCCACTTAGCCTCCGCAGTGAGGAAATGGGAAAGCAAGCAGGGACAATTATAAAACCTGTCTGATTTTCACTGCTGTTACTTCCAATTTCGTCTGGATGATCACTGTGCTTTTCCTTAAGATAACAGACATTTTTCTCTCATGCCCTAAAGGTAGCAGTTAAAACCTCACATATGCACATCTGAGAGGTAAGAAGTAATCCCCTTTTCCTGCTGGAGGCTGGCAAATATGTGACAGCATTAAGATTTAATCACCAGTCTATAGACATGCCAAAGCCTTCAGAGCAATCAGAAGGAATAATATCTCTGTGGTTGTCGCTGCCACGCGCAGACATAGAAAGTCCTCAATGGCATAGAAAGCTTTAATTTTCTTGAGAAATGATAACAAGCGCTTTTATGGTTGCACCTGCTGATTATAGTTTGGCACTCTACATGTATGGTTGATATACACCAGCCGGAGGCGATTATTATCCTGACCACAGTCAACTCACCAAGACCATTGATTTGCAATTAGTCCAGGGGTGATGTTACACACTCAGGCCTCTCTTTTACAACCAGGTACAATAATCTTTTGTGTGCAGCACTCAGCCATTGTTGTTGAGTCCCATTTTGTTGCCCCAGGCTCTGTGTCAGCTTGGATAAAGTATTCAGCGACTGTGCTGTGGTCCCTTGGATTGCTGTGTATAAGTATGCAGGGGGAGTGTATCTGGGTCTCCTGCTCCTCCCCCTTTGTTGAGGTGCACAGGCGGTTTTATCAAACCCTGACTGGGATGACAGATGGCTTTGAATAGACAGCCTAATGTAAAACTGTGTGGAGTATGGCGGAGCGGGAGATAAGAAGCAGCCGGCCATTTCTCTCTGGCTGTGTTGAGGTACCGGGCCTTAAATCACCTGCTATCTCCTGCAGCCTCAGCCAGACGCTAATGGTCATCACAGAGAGCTGAACCCTGCGGGCAGCACTGGGGGGCCAGGGGGCTGGAGCTGAGGAGCCTCCTCTCCACCGCTGCTCTAGCAATGTTCACACAGTAGCGAATATTTCAGCGGCAACATTACTCTTTGTGCTGTACATCCCACCGACACAAAGCCCATTACTCCAAAGAGTGACTTCAGTGTCCAGGCAGAATTATGGCATCAAGACTGCATTTTAAAGGAATAGGAGGGTTTCTTGAGTCCTATTTTATGACTTTAGACCATCATTTTAATTGAAGTAACATTCATAAAAACTTGGCAAAACTAGGCGTAACAGTACTGGTGGCTAATTACTGTAATTCCACAGAATAATCGCTCACATTAGAAGATAACGTTAAACTCATTAGTTTGTCTGTGGGTTCATCCCCACATTCACCAATCCTGAGAGTTTGTAGCTCAGACGTGATTCCTTTTGTTTATCCTCCCAACACACTGTACCAGGTTAGAAAATTACATAGAGGAAAGAGTCCATTAGAGAATACAGAGTACAAAAGAGAATTAGAGAATATAAAAAACAGAAACTGTCAATGTGGTTTTCACCCCTCAGCAACACTAATTTCATCTGCTAAATGCTGAGCGTAGGCGATGACAAACCTTGTCGTGCATGCTGATGACCTACTGTAGTTAAACCAGCATTTTGTTGTTGTTGTAGATGTAACAGGGAGTGCTGAGGGAAGGTACAGCACAGACAGACTGCCCCAAGTTGGACTATGAAATCAAAGTATACAATTAGCATTCAGCTTTTATTGCCCAATCATATAGATTCCCTGCAGCACATTTGTGTGTGATCAAGGGTCTGGCATTCGTCCGGGGCCTGGGGTTTGATAACTTTCTCTCCAAACTACTTCTAATAAATCACTTAATCGTACTTCCCCCTCATGGAACAGTGACGGATGTTTGCTCCACACAGTTTCCAGGAAAATGACCATTGTCTGCCAACTTTTTAAATTCTTTTTCAATGAGATGTCGCTATTTCTTCTGTTTCCCTTTATGCATTACAGACTGGTTCAGACTAGAAAGATGATGATGGCGATGTCATATATATTTCATGCAACATTTGAAGCAGGATCTGATGGAACTTGGTGGGTTGACTGCACTGTCATGAATATGTAATGTTAAAGGTAGATACTTACAGAGGATTTAAAATTCTGCTCATGATTTTTGATATGAATAATGACCAAACCAGTGGAAAAAAGACACACGCATCTGTAATTGCACAATTATCCTTTAAAACGTCACCATAGACTGTAGCAATATCACGTTCACTGAGAAAGCTTTGTTATGACATCACTGTCACAGTGCTAATAATACGCCCAGTCTTCGTCGGGCCGGTAATAAAAAGCGCTTTGTCCGTTTTGCAACAAAAGAGCTGCGGACAGCTGAGTGACTGCAGCTCCATTATCAGTGTGACAACACAGCTCTTTGTAACATTGACGAAAACCCCACTGTTGCTTCACACAACTCATGAAATTGTTGTCAAGCTTTAATCACCCACTGTTACACTTGCAGGATGACAGCAATATGAACAGCATTCATTTCTGTGGACTGTCTATACATGAATAGATTCACATTAGATAGATCAGATGAAGTTTTAGTAAATATTTTAGAGTTGAATGTTCAGAAATCAATGAAATTAATCTGGCCAGGTCAACGACTGATTAAATGAATGTCTGGATTTACTGAGTGTCCTTTTACTAAGTGTGCGAGTGAGAAAATAAACTTTGCTTTACCGTGATGTTGAAAGAGGTGTCTGTTTTGCTAATAACAACATAATCCTCTGGTGCATCAAACACAGTGTTACTGGACTCACAGTGGTAGTCATAGTTAAGTATAGTATACTTAAGTAAAAGCCCAAAAAATTCCCACTTTTGTTCCTGTTTGATAGCAGGATAAAAGGTGAGGATGAATAAGCAGAGCCAATAAAAACCCAAACGCGATCATCACCGAGTTGATTTAAGGTAAACTGGTGAAGGACGTCCCTGCAATCTTCACTGGCTCATGTAAAACCTGAGCTTCTTGCTGGAGTTCCTCCCTTCAGCTTTGATGTGGGCCAGGTACCAGAGGGCAAACTTCACATTTTACCAGTGTGCCAACAGAGAGCACTCACTGACTGGGGCCCCGAGAAGGATGACAATAATCATTCTCATTTCCTCCCTTTTTTCATGAGTCAGTCAGAATTAATTCAGCTGCCCTTTACGTAATTACAGTTCCACAGGGTGATGGTGCACTCGCTTTTCATTGTATAATTTGAATTCCACCAGTTGGTTTGTCTTCTTTGAGCATTAAAAGGTAAATTCACAAATTTTTAAAGACTAAAAAAAAAATCTAATAGTGAGATAAAGTACATGCCTACGTTACAGCAGTTTTAGGGCATTAAGCAATTCCTCTGATAAAAATCACGCTTTTGACCTTGTTAACACATAAATAGGGTTTTTTTTTCTTTTTTGTATAATCATGTCTGAGGATTTCTGTCTTCTGTTCTCTAATCCATTAGTAATAATTACAAAAAAAACAAACAATCAAATTGAAACGTATCGTCCTGACGCATTAGCTCTTTCTCTTCTTCCTGGGAATTTATTTGGTTCAAACATTTATGGCTGAAATACTCAAACGTTAGAGCTTGTCACTGTGCTGTGTATAGTAGACTAGTTTAAAAGTCAGAGGATGACAAGGCAGTTAGGTTTTGAATCGCTCCGGCTGCAAGCGAGACACAGAGTGGTGAATGGAGACGGGCTGTAGCACATTCATAGATCTCCCACAGACTAGATCATTTGAAGGTGTAGAATTACAAATAAGACATTTTAAGGCAACAAAGTCAAAATATGTCATTCTATGGAACTGAAATGAGTTTTTTATGGTTTAATCAAGGAGTCGAGCAGAACTTTTAACCGATTCCAGCCAAAGAGATGGTGGTGTGGTAAACATAAACCAAAGTATATGCAAAAATTTCCCTGGCAGCAAATTTGATTATGAGCCTTCAGCAGTCAGTCAAATCAAATGGGTTTAATGGTGCCATGGTTGGTCCATAGCTTTGGTCCAAACAGAAACATCTCAACTGCGATGATATGGATGGCAATCAAATTCTGCATGCTAATTCATGAGGCCTATTGGACAAAAGCAAAGGTATTTCATCAATATGACCAATGTCTTTAAGAGAATAATGAAAAATATACAGATATTCTTGTTCCTGGTAGCCTATCTTGATCCTCTGCTGATTTCCTAACCTTTATTTAGTGCTACCATCATGTTTAAAATGTAAATTAATGACCACATCCATCAACATAACTAGCAAATATCAATAACTGTATATGAATACTATAATAATATAATGTATAATACTATGGTTATTAAGAAGCTAGATGGTGAATAACTTGCTACATCAGCATGTTGTCACTGGGTTAATATGCCAATGAAAGCATTTAACTTAGGGCGCCGCTATGCCAAGTATAATTTCGTAGAGCTGACAGCACGACGGCAGACGCAACCCCCCTCTGCTTTTGACAACAAACCTACTAACACCCTGTTAAATTTGTCAAATGAGCATAGCGGGTCAAATGAGTCATGCAGTAATCACAGGTATTTATTGGTTCCACGTCCAGTCAGACACATGACACCCATTGGAATATATCAATTTTTGCCCCTTTTCTGTTACAGCAAGTGATGTTGAAGTTCTGGAGGTTGTCGTTGTTCATCTGTTTCCATTGAAGTAGTGCTCAATCCTACTTAAGCTAATGTTGAGAAAAATTTGATTAAAATAACAGCCTCCATGCTCTTTTTCGACAGTTACTTCTGTCTTTTTCCTGACATTGTGACAAACCCCATACTAGAGAAACAGAACAGCAAACTCATTTACACTGGAAAAGGAATCGATTGCTCATGTTGTAACTTTTTAACATTTTTTTAATAAACAATGCTACTTTTACAAAAGGTCGAAACAAGGAGTAGGATTTCTGTTCATCATTTCGTGACCACATTTTGACAGGATCTCTTCATGTTGAGTATGGAGAGGAAGAAACATTGAGTAATTAAGTCTGCTCAAATAAAGCAAGTCAAGTCAATCTATGCATTCTTGAAAGAAAGGCTGAAAGGAAAATCTACACATACCTTTGGAAACAAATCCTTAGCCCCTTATACCCTGGACAACCAGGCTTACCCCTCATATCACTGGCATACCCCCATCCCCAACAGGACAACGCAATCTCCTAAAACACGAAAACTGCTGAGGAGCCGCCAAAGGAATGTGACAAAGAGTTTACAGTGTCAAGGTGGCCCCAAAGTTTCCCCAGATCCAAATATTATTAGTCGACCTCGGGACGTGCCTGAAAAATCATGATCAATGGAGGTCCCATTATGTAACAGACACAGTTTCATGACCTCAGGGGTGTGTACCAGCTGTTTAGCACTACATTGTTGGTGGCAGATCCTTTGACTATTGTGGGTTAATGTTATGGGTGATTGGTGTATAAGGCACTCAAATTGAGGTTTCCCTTTTAAAATGCAACTTTATGTGGGAGGCTCGCCAATGGCCTCGCTGTGCTCTCAACATGCTCGGGCGACAATTAGACCACAAAGAAAGCCTCCTGCTAAAACGCCGACTGCTCTCTATCAGGAGCGAAGCCCAATTAACAGAATAATTAACTGTACTAACGTCTCTCTCAAATGACTGTTACAGGCCACTGTGACAGCAACAAGTGTATTTTAATTAAAGTGCCCTCCAGTTAGCAAGCGTGTTTAGAAAGCCCACAAGGGACTCGTCCCTGATGAGAGAGACGTTTGGCAAACGGCTGTACGCTGCATGTGCATCCTTTGTCAACGTGGGCATAATTGCATGCGTACTGTCGTCAACCAAAAGGGGGGGGCAGGAGAATAACAACAAAGTCATTACTCTTCCGTGCACATCACATAAAGCTCATCCCCACCAGCAGTGCTGCAGCTTTCTTTATGGGTATCCAATGAAGCAGGCGGATCTTAGCAGTGCAGAATTACAGAGGGATCTGTAATGAAGCTCCCAGAGCCCCCCTCAGTAAGCACGTGACGAGGCAGCCCATAAATAAGACAAACAGAGCAAGACTGGAAACGATTCAGACATGCAGGAAGCAGAAAGTGGAACATTAGATGAGAGTAGGAAGTCCCCCTGCACTTGAGCGACGTACCTGGCTCCACGGGGACAGACGTGCTTGTTTTTTGGGGCAGAAATGTCATGTAGTTGTCAGAAGGAATATAGAAATGAGGGATGTCTTCTCTTGAAGGCACTGATCTGGCTCTCCAGTTTGAAATGGAAATCAAAGATGTTTTTTTTTTTTTTTTTTACTCGGGAAAGACTCTTTAAAGCGATCGCTCTCTCACTGAATGATTTATAAAACAAACTACTGCTACTATCTGAAGAGTTGGGTGGTAGCTTTAAAAATGATATCAATGTTAGACAGAGGAGCCTCCTTTTTATGGCACTCTCAAAAGATGAATTTGAGGTAATGACTTTTACTCTTTAAATATATGTGGATGCCCTTCAGGAAAAGAACACTTCATGGCAAACAGAATCAACCCCAGAAAAGGAAGAAAAAAAAAAAAAAGAAATAAAAAGCCCCCATTGGTTTCTCAAGTTTATTCGATCTGTGGTTATCAAAGACAATGCCCAGGAACATAAATTAAGAAATAAAAAAAGCCTTCATCGCGGGGAATTTGATAGCATTATCATTGTAAATCATTGGCATATTTTTCCATTTATTTTAAAAGAGCAATGTTAAAAGTAAAAAAAACCAAACAAACGGATGGACAGGAGACAGCAGAGATCTCAAAAGGAGAACATTATCCTCAGTGGAGTGTTTCTTTTGGTGAGCTTCGGGATGGCTCTTTGTGTCTGTGGCGTGCATCATGAGTTCACACACTTACAGTTGTTCACTAGAGCTCACCAGAGGAGTGACGAGTTCACCATTGTTCAAAGTGCTGGGGGTGGGGGGTGGGACCAAGTACAGTTCCCCACTGTCACTGCCAGCCTCCCTGCTGGCCACACAAACTCTAAGCAGTCAGGAGGAAAGCCAGAGATAATAATAACAATAAAAAAGAAACACACTGCTCATTAATGAGCAGGCACCAGGTCTTGACATGGCCCTTTAAACACACGCACACACGCACACAGAGGCACAATTCATCATACACTCAGGCACACGTCCGTCCACACACACACACACACTGTACAGTATTCAACACAAATCCCCACACACGCAAATTTAGACAGTTTAAGAAAAGAATTGTTGATAAAAGCACAATATGGTGTTTAAAATTAATTGCACATGTAAAGACAAGATGGAGGACAGAGAGTGGAGGACGAGGCAGGGGAAGAGGCATGGCAAGGAGGAGGATACATTACATTCAGCAAACAAAAACAATAAAACAGGAGGGAAAAAGGCAAAGATTAGAATTAAAACCACTGAAAATAATTAAATAAAAATCAACACTTTTTTCCAGTTTGTCATTTTTTTCTCCGTTCCAGTCACTGATATGAAGCCGAATCCAGCCTTACAGTAGTCCCAGACAGGTCCCCCGGGAGCCGACTCTGCCCGCGGTGTGAATTTTAATTGTTTTCTTTACTTATTTAAAATCAATGTTCAATGTCTCACAAGCACACACACACACACACACACACACATGTCCTCTCACACAGAGGGCATTCTCATTCCCATCACCCCTGGGTACAGTCTTTTCCTTTTCCCGTCAGCTCGGCACAGCGAGCGTGCCGCGCTCTTCTGTACAAAAGCAGCCTCCTTCCCTGAAATCGGAGTCTGCGTGTTTCTCCTCGCTACTTATTTATTTTGGAAATTTTACTTCTTTTGAGAGGTGAGCAGTTTGTGTCCTCTCACACAGAGGGCATTCTCATTCCCATCACCCCTGGGTACAGTCTTTTCCTTTTCCCGTCAGCTCGGCACAGCGAGCGTGCCGCGCTCTTCTGTACAAAAGCAGCCTCCTTCCCTGAAATCGGAGTCTGCGTGTTTCTCCTCGCTACTTATTTATTTTGGAAATTTTACTTCTTTTGAGAGGTGAGCAGTTTGTCCGCCTCAGGGTATGTCGGGTACTTCACCGTCTCGATTTTCTCTTTGACCTTGTAGGAGGGGTAGAGGCCGGTGCGTCCCAGTTTGCGGTTGACGCCTTTGGAGTATCCGTCCCAGTGGTTGCCAGCCACGCCGATCACATCGCCGGGCTCAAGGGGAATGTCCTCGTTGTTGCGCGGCTGGTGGTGGTAGATGGCGATCTGGTTGTGGGCGTTCTGACCTCCGAAGTAGTAGATGTCATCTAGGGAGTAGAAGAACGAGGAGGCGTCCGGGTGTAGCATTTGCATGAGCTCATAGGCCACACGGCAAACCTGAGACGGAGACAGAAACCATTTTCATGCACGTAGATCTGACAGTGTTCACGGATGTGTTTGTCTTGATGACAGAAGCTGCTGAGGAAGACAACACGCTGGGAAAAATAACATAGGCACTCGCACCGAAACACAGAAATTAGGTTTCAGCCCTGGTGAAAGACAGATAAAGTGCTAAGTTACGCATTTCAGTGAGATTCTCCAAGTGGACTAATAAGGCCGGGGTGTGAATAGGAATTATGCGGATTACACACTATTTTTAGGTTTGTCAGGAAGCTGTTTCAGTGTAACAGATGATCAGAACAAGGGTTGACAAAGGCTGTTCTAAAAAGGCTGTTTGTGCGCTTTGAAACGTGAGCGAGATTGGGACAATGAGGTTGTTGACGACAACATGATTATCAAAGTGAATAACTGGAAACGTCAGGTGCTAATTGTCTTTCCACCAAAAACTTTAATCAGTCTGACCTTGTCTATTTCAAAAATCCTTTTCATGGTTGATTGATTGATTTTTATTTGCACTTGTTATCTGCTTCCAAAAGTGTGATATTAACTGTTGATACCAGACCGCCAAAGCGGCGGAAAACGAGACGAGACCAGAGCTCCTGTGGGAGCTCATTGTTTGATGAAGCTCTTTAAATCAAAGTAAAACAACATCCAAAAGCTACCACATGAGTTCTTATTGCTGCAGCCAGCTAAGCACTAAGTCTTTTGCTCTGTCTCATTGTTCGTTTGTGATGTCAATATCAATATTTTACCTAAAAAATGTATTTTCACAGATCATGTATATCTGCTGATTAACCATTTGCTCTATAATTTGTGAAAAAAATGAGAAAAATGCTCATCACATTTTTTTCAGAGCCCATGCAAATTCCTTTTTTACCCCAACCAACAAATAAAAATCCAAAGACTCTTCATTTATTGACAGAAGTTACAGAGAAAATAAGCAAATACTAACATTTTAACCAACTATTTTAATCATTTTGCTCAATAAAGACCGAAAAGATTATTCAATTATCAAAATAGTTGCCGATTAATTTTCTAAGCGATTGATCGTCGCGGCTCTACATTTAACCAGTGTAAAAAAAAATAAATTGTGCTCATGTTTCTATATGTTCAGAATGTTTTTGGATCAATATGTTTTGTGTGTTTATTTGGACAGGTTACTTTTTAAAAAAAAAAATATTTATGACAATATTTCCTCGCGTATTATGGTTCATATGAAGCATGGGACGATACTCAAAGAAATGACATCATAATAATCACAAGTAGCCTGGCAGTCACTCGCAAAACATTTCTACCAAAGAGTTTAAATAAGGGTTATCTTAGTGGCTATAGCTATTCTCCAAAACATTTTTTGTTTTACACAACAACATATAAGTACACTTTCTGGAACTTTTTTAAAGCTTTTAGTCACATCCAGTGCCATTCATCACCTGTTTCTTTATCGTCATCACATGACTTAAACAATAGAAGTGTGGACATGTGTTAACGACCGCTGAAGGCCATGGGATGAGGCTTAAATCCATCCCAACCCTCATTTTTCCATTGAAAAACTTATCAAAACACCATTTCGGGCCTTGCCTAAATATGCACTGACCTGGGAAGAGAAGGTGCAGACCAGGAAGTCCGTCTGAGACAGGAAGTGGATGTCCAGGATGACTCCTCTCAGCGAGTTCTCAGTGTAGCGGTTGTGAAGGCCCGCCGACCATGAGATGGAGTTATCGCTGATGAACTCATAATCCGGATACCTGGGAGGGACAGTGAGGCAGGGGTCACACACTGATGACACACACCTGACAGACACAGGCGCTTGAAAAATACTGACTTGGTCTTGGCTTCCTGCAGCAGCGAGGGGTCATCAGTGGCCAAGTAAACCCGTTTCTTATCCACGTGGACACGACGGGCCAGGAGCTGGAACTGCTCCTCCACATGCTGCATGTACTCCTCGATCGGATGGAAGGCCGCCTCCGTGCCCACTTTATCTGTCCTCCTCACGTGGACTCTGTGGACAGAATAAGAAACTTTTCATCTGACCTCACTGCTTTGTTGTTTGATTTACTACAACCTTTGACTGAGATGAGGATCGGACATTTGTACCTACAGCAGTTATGCTGCAGGCCCCTTCAAATGCTTTTTTTTTTTTTTTTTTCCTATTTTTGTGGACAGAAACTTTACTCTCATTTGTGTCTCTACTATGGACTTTTAAACTCCAAAACAATGTTTGTGTTTCTGCAAAAGCGGCTTTAGAGTCACCACTGCACTTGCAGGTTTACACAAAAAGAATTTGAAGAAGCTCCTGAGGTGTATCCATGTGTGTAACAGGAGGACAATTTTGGCAGGTTGTCCTAAAAAGGGTGGATGACCTACAAATCAATCATAATTAGGGAAAACACAGTGAAGTGAACTGCAGATAAACCAATTCCAATGCAGACTGGTGGCACTACTGTATTGAAGTTTGGAATTTCCTGCTATGGTGACGTCAATGTCTTGTTTGTCCTTCCATAACAGCTTTTAAATTGTACATCCAGTATCTATTCATCCATTATTTAAACAGCAGGGGTGTTTCCAGTCACACCTGTTTATTCTTCGTGCAATTTCGGAGGTTACACCAGTTTTATGAACACGTACAAAACATGTTTTTGCAAACATGTCACACAAAGTTCAAACTGTAGCCGCAATTTACCAAATCATGTACTTGTTTCATTAAGTTAATTTTTTTATGCTTTTTTAAAAGCCTAATTTTAACCACTCTCTTTATTTTTTGCTGCATCATATTCTATCGTAGTGAGGTATTCATATCTTATTTTTAATTTATTAACTTTAAACTGCCCATCATGAAACGCTTAAGAAATAATGGCAAGAGGAACTGAGCACAAAAATTTCAAAAGAAACCTGCTGTAAATATATTCAAAGTAGTTCCACTCTATAATGCTGGGCATGCGTTGATACAATTCAAAGTTTTGCATAGATTGCATTTCTCTCCCACTAAATTACAGAAAATATCTAAAGACACTTCGCTCTTCTGTGTTATATGCTTGAGAGACAGAGGGATGCCGTCTCAGCAGTTTTTACAATGTAAAAAGTTGCAAAGTTTTTAGGATCATCTAATTGATTTTCTTGAGTTAGGCTAAAATGTTGAACAGAAAGCTTGGGCCATGTCCCTCTCCACACTGCTAGCTGGCGATGTGATAAGTCCCCAATATTTAACATATGGCTTAAGTAAGGGAGGAACGTTTTGCATCCAGAGAATTTTTAATTTTAATTTTTTTTTTTTTAACAAAAAACACTTCATTACACTGATTGAAGATTAGAGATGAATCACCTCTTGTGATACCCTGTAATAAATAACTGTAATCTCTGCACTTCTTAGTGTTTTTTGTGTTTATTCTTACATGTAATTTGGCACTTCCAATCAACACATCTTTACACTTCAGCTTAAATGGCACGTTGGCAGGAAAAACAGCACTGTTTGTGAACGCAACAAAGGATGGACGGGAACGGAATAAGGAACGAATTTCCTCTCCTACCACGGATGCATCCCTCAAACTGAAAGACACCCAAACACAATTTTATTTACTCCACAACTATTCAGCAACAAAATGACCGAGCTGATGGAAAAAATTCCATCAGTAAATTTCATTTACTGATAGAATACTAGAGTGAACATGTTCTCCATTTTTCTCCAGATTCACTTGGATCTTTCTGGAAGCTCAGCCAGTACTACCAGCTGCTGACAAGGAGCAGCTCAACTGGAACATCTGGGGTCAGGAGCGGTTATAAGCTGAATATTAGGGTTTTACTTCCCTTTTTCGGGATTTTCCGAAATAGCTTCATAGCTAACAGTAACATTGCCTGTAACTATTTTGTGCAGAATGAGGCAGAGGTCGTGAAAAGAAAAGAGTCAGAGGTTCAGCGAAGGACAATAAACAGGCTACAACTAATTTGGACCACTTGCCAGTGATAAATCAGTGACTACTGGGGATGCTTTTCAAAGAAATAGACACTTCATTGAGGCAGAAAATAAAAGCCAACAAATTGCGGGAGAACAAGTGGGTGGCGGGGGTGTCGGAGTCTTTTATTTCGCTCAGTTTCTCTGATCAGGCAGAGGTCTTAACTCCATGCTTTTCTACCCTTTGTCAGGGTTCGTCTCTCCTGCTCCCTCGCCCCTTTCAAGTCTACTGTTTTTGTTCCTGTGAACCCTCTTTTGGTCTTGCCCTTTTCCCTCTCTGTTAGAGCAGCAGCAGAGGCTGCACTGAGGCATTACTTAGCTCTCTCACTCTCTCTCCCCCTCAGCAATCTCCCACACTAGTGGCACAATAATTCAATTCATTTCTCTCCATTCGCATTGTACTGACAAAGCAGGGCAATCCACACGGTGGGCGTAAAAGCATGCATTAAAGACATCAAACACACCCACACTAGACACAGCATGTACTGATTCTCAGCTGCCTGTGACAAAAGATTACAGCAACTCTGGGCATCTTGGCTTTCAAACCACAGCTGTCCTTAACATCTGAATCTTCAGGAAGAAACAATGAGCACTTATGTTTAAGATAATACTTAATTATCGTACAATTGTTTCCTTTAATATGCCACATATCATGCTTTAATGACTGAAAATGACAACCTAACCTGTTCTCCAGTTGTGTGATCATATATTTGGTACAAGATAAAGTGCTGCTCCCGCCATCAATTAAACCCTTAAAAAACTAAATACATTTTTTGAAAATACTGTGAACAAGTTAAAATGTTCATTTTTATATTACCGATGTGCCAAATGCCTTTTTGGATGTGGAGAAAGGTTTGCTTACGGTAATAAAAGTAATATAAAAAATAAATAAAATGCTCTAATATTAGAATAAAGTGTTTTCTGAATCCCACTGTACCCAAATTTGTTGCACTTTCTGATGCCAGCAGATGTCAACTACTGTATTATAAATTAGGGTCCTACAAAGAACATAAGCTAAAAAATCTGAATAGAAATAGAAAGAAAGAAATACAAGTAACAAATTACCACCATATGTGCAAAATTAAGGGAAAAAACAAGAAATATTTAACTGCAAATGTATTACTTTTAAATCCTATTGTTACTTTTTTTGGGGGTTATTTTTTAGTTATTGGTTTTTAAAATGCACTGGTGTGCCCTCTCAGAGAATCTGTGAATAGATGTGAAGAACAAGACATTATGAAAGATAAATACAGTAGGTCCACCGCCAGTACCATCATGGCAATATAGCTGCTCTGGTATCTGTAGTAACCTCACTTTCTCTCTCCTTCTTACAACCATCAGTAAGCATTAGATGACGGCTGGATGGAGCTTATAGCTGCTTTTAGTCGGTGCCTTTCAGCTCTCCGGCAGTTCACATCTTATGGCAGCAGCTGGGTCATAGTGGTGGCGGCACTCGCCTCAGTGGGGGTCGGCTAGTTCTTGGGTGCTCTGGGGACATGCAGCCTTGTTATTCCTCTTGGTTCTCTCTCCATCAACCCCTGCATCTCCCACCGCCGCCTTCTTGTTTTTTTTTTCTTGAACTGACACTATGGATCTCTTTCAACTCCAATACTACATCTCACACTCACCCTTCCTCACTTTTTCCATATGCACTTACACAAACAAACACTGCCTTCCCCCCCAGAGTGGTGATAAAAGTACATAGGCACTATGGTGAAACACCAGCGCAGAAAAATTGTATCTATAGCTCAGGAGGGTAGGGAAAAAGACTGGACAAGAACGTTGTTCTACACAGCACTACGTTTCAATAATGCTACCTGAGTGATGTGGAAGGAAAGAAAAGGGGAACTATATGAGGGTAAAGCACTAAAGAATAGTGCATGAGCAAGTGAATTGTGGGTAGGGAATGTTTACCCAGGGAATATGAGGCAGAGGTGAGTGTAAAATCCAAAAATTCAAAATATACCAAGGTAGGATGAACAACTGGAGATGTAGCAACGATCACAGATGAGAAGAGACAAGATGACGGCGAGTGTGAAAAGGTGTGATGAGTCAGAGTAGTTGCGGGGAAAAAAAAAATTGGAAAAAAAGGGGTAGAAGAGGGTTTAAGAGGGCTTGGAAAAAGAAGACGACAGCTGCCAGGGTGATGAAACATAGAGGTAACAAACAAAGAGGAAAATCATCCCAGAGAAAACAGAAAAAGAGGTTAGCAAGCATAACAAGAGAGAGTGAAAAACAAGAAGGGCAGGACAAGAAAAGGAACAAGGAAGAACAGCATTAATCTCATAATCAAAAGGAGACAGAATTATGAAGGGAATGAAGCTGGCTCAGATGAACGATGGATATAATAGGGGTGAGGGGAATGAAATGATTCGCAGAATTTAGCATTTAGCATTTGTTGTCAACTAATTCCTCCAGTGGAGTGGAGTCACCTCATGGGACAGTGCAGAAACCTCAGACTACCTCAGCACAGGACCTGAAAGTCATTTCACACACTATCACACAACTGACAGCTTAACACTCATTGTGTGTCCTCATATGGTGAATGAACTCACATTTTCTGGACCAAATAGGTTCACATAAACAGGGAACTTTTTTATTTAATCCTGGTTGAAATGCAGCTCAAAGATGAATGGAATTACTCTTGAGACAACCAACAGCACATTAATGTTCTCTGACTGAACAGCCTGACAGGGATAAACAGAAAAATAATCAAGTAAATAAACTGTGAAATTTTTAGACACTGCTCTCTGAAGTGGATTACAGTATTTCTGACGGCATACGTTCCCATGAGGGGTGGCCCTCATGAGAACTGAGCACCTCACACTGATGAATACTTTTCCAATTATCCTCAGTCCCAAGTCACTCAACGGCAAGTAGTCACAATCAAAGCCGAGTCAACATCAAAGACTGGAAACAGACCCATATTTGGAGCTGTTAGCCTCATCTCATCTGCACCATTTTAAGTTTTTTGAAAAGTGATCTCAGTTGAGTAGCTAATATTGGGACGCTGAGGTGCATGGCATAGTGGCATGGCCCTTGGGGTCGCCCAAGATCCAGATTAAACTATTTCACTGACTTTTAGATGTATTCAGTTCCTAACAAGGACGCCTACCGATTTCACGCTTCCATCTAGCAAAGCACTTTTCAATTACAACTTCAATCAGGACGGAAATGGCTTAAATCAGCTTTCTAATGTGACTCCGATGACATAGCTACTATACACCTGTAATAAAAAAAACACAGGGGACAATTAATTTAAAACCGTTCAGAAGCATACTTTTATTTCAGCCTTCAGAGCGTCCTATACGACACTGCTTCATGTTTTGTCCACTGGAATGGCATACTTAAAGGCACTTCATCATGCTTTCTCCAATATAAGAGGAACCCATTAGTGCACCTAATCACACTTTGTCCAGTGGAAGGGCATGCAACAGGGCACTCTATCACCGCGTGGCGCCAGGGCACATTATCTAGTTTAATGTACAGCAGAGGCATCCAAAAGTGCAGTTTTTGAGGCCTTTTTTCAAATGTGGGGGTATTAGCAAAGAGATCAAAAATGTAGTTGAGGAAAAAAAGTAATATTTGTAAAGTACACCTGCCTCAAAATAATACTATACTCGAGTCCATCAATTGCTCTACATTTTGACACCAAGGTTTTATTATTTACAATGAATGGATATTCGATATTCTCAATTAGAGTTATCAGTTGCATAATTGTTAGTTTTTCAAAACTGTTATGTGTGTATGTGTACTAGATGTTCTTGTGTAGAATTCTAGTTTTTTTTACATAAACTTCATCCTTATATTCTAATTTGAACTACTGCACTAATAACAGTTTTAATGCAATATTTACTTTTATTTCTTCTTTTATATATTGCACTTGTCTTGCATAATGGCAATAGAAGAGTTGAATTATTAATAAAAGACATTTGCATCAGCCCAGGTCGTTCCATATTCTTTTAAGTTAGGACTTAACACCTTCAAAAACACTACAACTTTAACTATCATCATTAGCTGTTAAGTACTAATTGGCAAATGTTAGCAGGTTTACACGCTAAGTTACAAGCATTATACATTATACCACCTAAATGTTTAAGAAGAAAGTGTAACACTGTGAGAATGCAAACATACTGCTATACTAGCAGCTTTTCTCTTGTTTTTATTGCCAATGAAGACTAAAATTTCTCTCAAAGTCTCTCCAAACTTAATCAACTTCTCTCCTCCGTCTGTAGCACTCAGCCCTCCAGCCTGTTTGTTCCTACTGATAAAGAAATTAAATAATTAACACTGTTCTCAAATACAGAGTTCACATTACTAAAAAGGCCGAGTAATATCCCAAAATAGCTTGGCATTGTAGTTTTTAGTAAATGGTTCCTTTATTTGGGGCTATTTTCAGTGGAGAAAGAAAAATAGTGACTATTTATGGCACAAACATAGTGTCTGTGGAGTCAACTCAGAATAAAATACTAAACTGTTCTTGTAATCAAAGCAAAATTACTTCCAGAGCGTCACTCACTTGTGTGTCTTCAAAAGTTTTTTGGGCAACAATGAAGCTCTATGGCACAAAGGACAAAGCCAATGCACATCAGCTCAGGCAGACAAGGTACTTTAGAAGGATGAAACCAGTGTTGCTTTTGGTCTTTTCACAGGATTTGTTGATAATAAGCAAAGCTTAGCCAGCTTTTTTCAAACAAAATCAACACCAGTTCAGGATCTGTCGATAGCATCAGTCAACACATGAACTCAGCAAAATGAACTCACATGAATACATGAAACAAGACAGTGAGGCCATATTGTATTCCCACTACAGAGGGATGACAACAATGTTATTGTCAGTATCTAAATTTCTTAAAAACAAGCTGATTTGTTTGAATGAGTCCTATCATTAAAATGCAGCTAAGTAATGAACAAGCAAAAGTCTTCCAAGACAAGTAAAGCTAGAAAGTAAAGCAAACAATAGACTCCTATCAAATTAGGTTACTTTTACTATAGTTACTATGGTTAATATTATGGTTTTAGCCTTGTACTACCTTCAACCAAAGAAGAGCCCCTTAGTCTGTGTCTCTTTTTTCTTCTTCTTATGCGGTTTATTCTGATTGTGAAGCCTTTTGCAATGGGGATTGAAAGTGAAAGTGAAAGGTGATAGTAAAGTGTTCTTACCCAATGATGGGGTGTTTAAAGCCCAGTTTAGCCATAGTCTGCTGGATCTCCTTCTCCAACCATGCCTGTGGTCGCACCAGGTACTTGACAAACTGGGACACCCACCAGACAGAGGGGTCGCCATGCAGACGGTGCAGACGAGGAGCCAGGTCCTCAGGGATAGCCAGGGGCAGGTAGGGGGGCCGCGGGTGGAGGCTGTCTACTATAGGCAACTCCACAACCTGGACATCCTTATCATGGGCCTCTCCTAAATGTTGGGAATGAAACCCTCAGTTACTTATTCGACATCTTTGATAACACCGCTCAAGTTTAAGGCTGTAACTAATGATTCTATTGATTATCTTTAATCCAAACACTACCGTGTCTAGTCATCAATTGTGCAGTCTGTCTGACTTGCTGGTTTTGTCTGTTGTCTATGAGCGAAACTCTGGAATCGGTCAGACATAAAACTGATCCAAGAAAACTGGAATGACATTTCTGAGATTTTGAATGCTTTTTATCAAAATATTATTGCATTATTTTATAAAATTGAGGGTTGTTCTAAATGGAAAGTTACTGTGACAGTTCTCAATCTTTTGTTCTGCCTGCTTATGCTTTGAATTCAAAACTAAAGTGTTTAAAGTGCGTCTACCTTTAACACAATTGAAGTTCATCTGCAGAATCATTCGTATTCCTTTTCCCCAAACGGCCATAATTCCTTGCTGTATATTAGCCTTAAGCAGGTGAACAACAGCTGGCAATAAGTGTGTGTGTGTTTGTGAGTTGCCTCTGACTGAAGTGTTTCCCCTCCAGACAGCAGTCAACAATGATGAAGAAAGACTAATTGAAGCAGTCTACATTAACCATACACCGTGGTTTGCAGACAGGTTGAGAGAGGAGAGTGAAGATAAATCCATTTTTTAATCCCAGAAGTTTTAAAGTGAAGTCTCAGCCCTCTCCTTGCTGCTAAACGGCTCTAGAGAGAATGGGATCTGGTCATTTATTTCTCCAGAATCCCCAGTTCTCAGCAGCGGCTCCCTCCCTTCAGTGTGCTCGATCCTCCTCACACTCAGCAGAGCCCTGCAGCACCTGAGACTGTTTTGCTCAAGAATGTGTTCAACTTTGCATCTAATCCTGCCACATTGCTTCATGTTTGTTATGACTACAAGAGAATTATCTTTATCTGAAATGTATTTATTTGTTTTAATTTTTTCCATGAACTCTTTCCGGAAATAAAAAAAATGTAGTTACTGAATAATGGAAACCCTTGCACTTTAATTCCCTACATTTTACAGGTATTGAGAGTTTAGAGTGGTCACCAGTTTTCCGTCAAACCTGACAAACGTGTAGGTGTACTGACACTTTTCAGTGTTTTTTTTTTTTTTCTGTGAAATAATTTGCCAGTGTTTGCATTATACAAATAAGAAACTGTAAAAAATATGTTGTGATTACAAATATATCACTCAGAAGTTGATATTAGACTGTTTTTTTTTTTAATCATCAGTTGATAAGATCCCAAGCAAACGTGCAGTGACTGTATCAACTAAACAGTGGCATGCTCTAAGGTTTACAAGCTAATTCTTAAAGTGACTTCAACCCACAAAACCAACTCTTATTTTAATCAAAGAAAGGTGACAGAAGCTGGCGGCAGTATGATGCTCTGTTGCTGACCATCATCCAGATTTACTTTGGAACCAGAACCTCAATTACTTTCAACCACAACCTCCACTTGTGCCATCCATAGCGATTGATTCATTGTCAGATGGCACTGTCTGCACCTCGGCGGGAGAGGATGCACTCTAACTGGACACACATACTGTATTTACTCTCTCTGACTATGTGGAAAATTTAGGTTTTCACAACAGATGACAAAAATAGCCAAATGTAAACTGACTGACAATATTCCGAGTCTGATACGGCCCTAGTTTTGATCCAGTGATATATTTCAGCATTACTTTTCAACCTTATTGCATTAAAACCCATTCTGTTTCCAGCACGAATCCACATCGCCAAACCTCTGCTTTCAGCTTTTGTGACTGACAGCTGCTCTTTGCCTGTCCTTGCTTAAAGGCCAGGGTAAGCTCTGTTATATCAAGGCTCTGTAGGGCCGGAGGGTGACGCAAGGACCTGGATTAGTGGGGGTGGTTGGAGGGGAGCTGCTGGTGTTGCAATAGCCCCTTAAAGTTGAGTTCTGCTTGGCAGAAGCCCTGGGCAGAAGGTTGAGCATGGCTGATTGCAAAGGTTACCTCTCAGGGCAGCACAAAGCCCCCGGCATTGCTAGAACTCCACACATACAATGCCAAAACCATCATACACAGAAGAACAGGTGCATGATTTACACCTGCGTCTATACAAAGGTGGAAAACCTACACACACAAACATGCCTGCAATCATGTTTGTACCCATCCACAGAAACTTACATGGAAATATACAAATCTGATCACTTAATGTGACCAGAAGGGAAACAGCGAAAGAGGGTGATCTAACGGGTCATTCAAACAAAACATTAAAAACACACACACACACACACGTACACACAATGGGTCCCAGCTAATCTCATTTTACCAGAAGGGATATGCCTGGCAGACAAATCCCTCACTCCCTTTCAGTCTTAAAAACCTGAAGAAAGGCATTTTTTTTGTTCTGTGTGTGTGTGTCTGTGTTTAAAGCCCTGATTTACGTAAAAAACCCAAATTTGATGCCTGTATTGTGTCCGACTAAACTGGTTTCTCTAACTGCCACAGACAGGCCCACACATGGTTGCAAACCCATTCCTGGATACACTTCCAAATGAAAGCAATAATGACTTATTAAAAATAGTCTTTCACAGAATAGGAACATGAAAACATGTAAAAATAAATAAATAAATAAATTCTAAAAAAAAAAACCCAAAACAAAACAAAAAAAAAAAGTACTGGCCTAAACAACACATTCAATTTGTGCATGTGTTTGCCTGAGCATCAACTGAATATTAATTAGTAGAGGCATTAAATATTGAAAGGAAAAAAAAAACATATTACCAGACCTGTCTTGGCTTATATAACTGCTCTGGCATGATTCATATCAGGGGAAACAGGCATATTCTGCGGGATGCACTTCTTGGCACAACTGCACAGATATGCAGCGTGTCTTCCTCCCACAGATTTTTAATTAGATCACAAACATCCTCTAAATTTCATCACAACTGCAGGGCCTCCGCATAGATATCTTACATGCCTCCTGACTTTAACCACCTGCACTGACACAGAATTCCAACACTGTATGAATGTTTACTGAGTCCAATAAAAATTTCATAAGATTAACATGGAAAACCAGAGAAGGAAGAATGGCACCATCCAGACACAAAATGTGGAGCTTCTTCATTCATAAAACATTTGAGACTTTATGAACTTGGATAACTCTTGTTCCAGTCCTTACGTGGCAGGGAACATTAGGCTTCTCCTGCTGCTCACAGACACACTCATAAAGCAGTAATATCTCTACAGACGACCTCAAAGGATAACACTCTCTTTGGCAAATTAGCTTTTTGATCAACGAGCCATTGTTCCAAAAGAAGACTGGTGGAGTACAACAGCAACATGCACTGGTGGGCTGGGTAGTTAAAACTGGCACTAAGTGTCTGTTCAGATTTGTACGTCGTGTGTTTAGATAATATATAATATTTAGGAATTCCAGTTACTTTGGTCAAATGAAAAACATATGCTTACGTACTTATATGTCTTTGCACATTAAATTTCTCTGAAATAAAGAAGATCGTAGAGGGGTATCATACTTAGAGCAATTTGGATTTTTTTCATAATGCTTTATTTTTCAAATTTCCTATTTGAAAAATTAGTCACAGGTCCCATAATGATTTCTCTGCTACCTTTATTACTTTATTATATATTTATAGTGGATTTGACAGTTAGGGTTCCCACAGGTTTTTAATGCTATCTTGATGTGTTTGTGTTCCAAAGGGTGGTGAGAGTTGAAGAGCAGGTACTGGTCTGTGTGAGTAGGTTTCCGGTAGACTTCAATGTTGAGCCCTCCTTCCTTCTCGAGGCGTATCGCACAGTCCAGGAAAGGCAGGGTGAATATGACCTTAAAGGATTGCTGGAATTTACCACAAAAAAATTTGTATTTTGCAAGTCTTCCTCCTATCAGGACACTATGAATAACCGTTTTGGAGGCAACAAACACGGGTTAAATATAAAAAAAAATGAGCTATATAGGTAACATAAAACTTAAGGGCTTGTATTGCAAGTTTTTTAAATAATTAGTATTCACTCCATTCAAATGGTGTAATTGTACTGGCTTGGGCAAACGCTGCACCTAATTAATGAGATATCCAATGTATATCTAGTTATTAATCCAAGGATGTAGCATCCCTTTGTAGTCCAGTGCTCCAAGGAAGTTCCTGCTTCACAGTTAACAAAAATGGCATGACCACAGACGTAGTCAAGTACTCAAAAGGCTGATTAGCTATGCCTAAACAGTTCTCTGGCCTGGTCAACAGAAAATAATGCAAATTGTAAATTTAATGGACAAGAACTGTAAAAGGCCTGGAGGTGGGAGTGGCCTTTAAAGGAATTGTCCGATAGCTGCATGAATATACTGTATATAGGAAGTTGTTTCTAAGCCAGATGTCAGAGACAGACATGAGATAGAAAAGGACACATGAAAGGCAGTAAAATAAGAGGAGGAAGGAGCTGGGAGAGCAGGAGATAAAAAGGAAGAGCCCAGGAGAGTACAAGTCAAATGAAGTGATAGGAGAAAGATAAAATGCTGAAAGGATGCAGTGATGAGAAAAAAAAAAAAAAAAAAGCAATAGGAAAGAAATTGATTGTAAAGGCGACAGTCTCCGAGTAAAACCTTCATATCTTTATTTACAAATGCTCTGGTTTTGTCAGCTTAGCACAGGTAAACACATTTGTACTGAAGAACTATCCATTAATCATATTAAAACTCTCGATTTCGATTAATGCCTCCATATAATCTCACTCATAATGAATCTGCTACTTTTGCATTAGAATGGGAGATCCATTTCATGTAAACAAACACATCAATCTTTCATTTAAGGTGCTCTGATATGAGTTACAGGCCTTGAGTTCGAAAGTGTTCTTTTTCTTTTTCCGACAGATATACAAAGCAGTGCTTTGTGCTTAATGGCATCTTGACTTAAAAATTATGCTGGTTTAGGGCAAAAATATATTTCTGATCTGCTGCTCCATTATCAGCCATCCAGACCCTCTCAGGTAGTCTGGGACAGGCCTTCTTTCTGTTCCTTTTGTCAAACTAAACACAGAGATGCAGCATTCAGTTTTTTTCAATCCCCCCACGGATGGAACAAACTCTCAGAGAACTAGAGATCAGGTGATACTCTAAGGTCTTTTTTTCTATTTGCCACTGCCTGTACTGCACTGTAGCTTTTACTCTTCTATTTGTAATATCTGTCATTCAGGTTTTTATATGTTTTATATGTTGTTTTTAATGCTTCGTATATTTTGTAAAGCAATTTGAACTGCCTTGTTGTTGAAATGTGCTACACACAGAAACCTGACATGCCTTACCTTGCTTGCCTTTAGCACGTTACTAACATTCTGATGTTCTCCAATTTGTTACGTTAGAGTCTGTTATCATGATGTTTATTTGCACTTAAATAAAGCAAACTTGAGGCTGATGGTGACGTAATTATTTTTTAAAGGTATCTGCTCATAAACTTTAGAAATACTGAACATTTTAGGGAGTTCAAGAGTTCTTAAAATTGTTCATGACAGAGTCATCATGTAGTCTGTACTACATTTAATGGCAACACATCCTAAAAGGTGTTGTATTGGTGTAGCTAAATGCAGGGGACCACTGTGAATGTCTGTATCAAAACATTCCGGTAGATTTTGGGGTATGACACTGGATTGGTAGAAACGTTGATCTTCAGGTGCAAATATGGCCCTGTTCAGACCTGGTGCTAACATGTGTTCAGTGTGATTAGGTCACTGAATGCACTCCGAACACTCAGACCACATTAGGTGGTGTTCTAGGCCATATCATCAAAGCAGTGTGAATGCAAATATGTCCTGGGCCATATTGAATGACTTTCTACTTTAGTGACATCCTCAGTGTAAGTTGAAGTACTGTTTAGCATTGTTCATGTGCTAACTGCATCGTATTAACTTTGTACATTTTGTGAAGCTCATACTGGTATATTACAAGTGGATGAAAATTGTGCTTTTTCTTAATTTGCCTGGAAAGGCAAAGCAGTAGACATAATCTGAATTGTTTTCATTCTCCCAAGTGCCAAAGAAGATAAAAGAAGAGCGCAATCAGCGTTCTTCAGTTAGTTCAATGCCGGCGGCACTAAATAGATACAGCAAAACATTTGGCTTTTGAGAACGGAAATACTATACATGCTTATTTCAGTACAGAGCGGGAAAGTGTGATGTGATCACAAGTGGACACACTGAAAAGCCAGGTGTGAAACCACATACTCAGTCAGAGCTGTCCCCTCGTGATCAGCCGGGACACATGGTGATACCAGGTCTGAACAACACCGATATGAAGAGGGAATTACCAAAACCAGTAGGATTCATCTTTAGTCGGCAGTGACTATAAGGCCTGAAAATACCATTCAGATTCAAATCAGGAAATTGATTTCTAACAATTAACTCTCTTCAGGTTTCTAGATTTCCCTTTTAACTATTGAGAACTATCAAGTTCCCAGGCAAACGCAGACCCTTAGGTCAATCACGAAACAGTGGTCTGGTAACTAACCTTTTCTTGGTAGCTACTGCATGCTCAGGGGGTCTGCGGTAGATTTTAACTTATGTATTTTAACATTTCACATTCAACACTAGCTTCAATATGAACGTTACAGGAAAATGTTTACACTATGCAGGACACAATCTCAATATGAAATAAAACATGTTTCAATCAATACAATAAGCTGGGTCCCTAACTGACAACTCAATATATTTGCTTTCTTAAGTTGCGTTCATATCTGTTGCTGTTGATAGTGTAAATTGATGAACAATCTTAGGAAGTGATGGAGTCAAACACTGCGAGGAGCCCAAATAATGAAACAAAAGAGCAAAAAAAAAAAAAAAAAGATTCCTTTAATTTTTGCCTATATAAAGCTACCATAGCTTAGAAGAGCACATTGTTTACTGAAATCACACCACTGGATTTACTTGCAATTAAAATTCTAAAGAATAACCTGCTGCGACATAAGCTGCCAAAATGCTTTAACAAGAACAGCACTGATAGTCGAAACAACAAATTACAATAGCTGAAGGCAGCACTGGTACTATGACTGTGTATAAGTCATGACGATAGTATGTGTGTATGTGTGTACGTGAGTGTATAAGTACCTGACCAGTGTCCAGTGCTGGCCCCAGAGCGGTCGGTGCAGGTGTTACTGACAGGCAGGAAGACGGTCTCCCAGCCGCCGGGGGCGTAGCGCCAGTTATGAGATTCTAGGATGAGCGTACGCTGGGTGCCATAAGCGATCATGAAACAGTAGACGACATGGTGGAGCTGGCAGCCATAACCGCAGCCCTTATTGATGTTGCACACCAGTTTCTTTGCCTTACTGCAGTCTGGAGGGTTCTAGAAAAGGAAAAAGGCGTGTTTCAACATTTTTTTTATTGCTTGACCTTCAACTTGTAAAACCCTGCTATTGGACTTATAATTAAACATGGCTGATATTGTTTTCTTTTGTTTCCCCTGTCGATGTGTGTCACACTCCACTTCACTCTGATTTTACACCTATACAGTCCATTTCTATACTTGCTTTTCTCTCCTCATCTGCCAGCTTCTTTATTTCTCCTTCTCTCTCAATGATAACTTTGCAAATTCCTCTTTTTCATCATTTCCATTTCTCTTTCTATCAGTTTTCTTCCTTTTTGTAAGGAAAAGAACTGGTGATATTCTATATTTTTATATTTTAGGGCTGTGAGTGATCGAAGCCTGGCACTGCATTTTATCAGCACTGTTGGGAAAACACTATTGAAAACACATCAATGAGTCACACTGTTGTACTGGGTGATGTGTCTTCAACAGAACTAATACTCACAAAAAGCCTGCTTATTAACATTTGTTTAAATGTATTCCAGGGCAAATGCACCATTTAACTCCTGTTTTTTTTATCTTTAGTGATGTAAGTAGGAAATTCTTATTCTTTTTAATAATAAAATACTATTGGGGTGATGGCCAATGACAGGGACAAGTTTTCCTTTGTTTGTTTATGTTGACAATAAAAAAAAAAAAAATCTTTTTTTCAAAAGCATTTTTGCATTCCTTCAATTTCTGCTGTCCTTTTATTCTGCTTCTTCTCCTTTTCCCTCTCTTTCATTATTTTACTTTTCCCTCACTTTCTCTCTTCCTCCTTTTTTCGACCACACTTTCATTCCTCAAACCCATTTCCCTCTGATGCCCGCATCTCATAAATTAGCTTCAATGTCATACAAATTCTAAACAGAAGAAAACTAAAAAAAAAAAAAAAAGCTGGGGTAAGAAACAAGGATCTCTCTTTTCAGTTTAAAAATAAACTAAAAAGGGGAAACCAACAGTGACACATGCTGTGTTGTCAATGACACACAAGGCGGTTTGTGATGCGACTCTGCAAATGATCGTGCCAGCCAACTTCCTAAACAGCAATTAATGGCTGATGGGAGTATTTTCCTTATTAGGCTGCTACAGCTGTGGATGGTTCACAGAAATCAGGTCGCATGGCACCCACTGGCTAAGACTGCCTATCACATACTCGCAGGAGAGCAAGAGGAAGCATTGGGGGAGGAGGAGGGGGGAGTGATGGGGAAAAAACAAGTGAAAATTAAGTGAGAAAGAGGACAAGAGATAATAGGAAAAGGGGCAGGGGGAGGAAATGGGAAATAAGAAATAGGAGGGAGAAGAGGCGAGGCGAAGTTTAGGCTACATTACAGAGTAGAGGAGCCATCGAGCGGACAGAACAAGTACACAGGTATTTCCTCTGACTTACAGGCTTTACGATCACAACTACCCCCAATCGTGTAGGCTAACTTACTGCAGTAATAAAAAAAAAGCATGAAGCTTATCTCTGGACAGAGCTTGAAATGTGAGCTAACAGTGTTTGCGTGGGTTCCAGGAATGGGATGAGCAGTGTGTGGCGTGGAGGCCACCACAGCACAGAGACTCGGTTCAAGGAGAGTGACGACAAATGTGTGCACAAAAGCCTGTGAGTAAAGCTCCGCACTGTAGGTTAAGTTTCTCCGAGTGTAAAACATAGAGGCAGTTGCTAAGTGATTTGTTGTGTGAGACGATGGGGATGATGTTTATGTCAGAAGCATGGACATTAACTGCTCAGAACAAAGACATGGTATGTGAAGCTGATTATCCACTGTGATGCCCATATTCAAATAATAGTGGGAGATGAGAGAAAGCTGCACGCTCAATAAAGTCCAACCAAAGATTTTTTTCTGGGGAAAAAAAACAATTTGTTCCTCTTTTGAATCATCATGTATACCATTTACTGTATAAGGAGCAAAACCAACTACAGTACACAAATCAGTGTTTGCGCTTAAAGAATGAACAGCAGATTATTTATAGGGACTTGCTGTGAGCACTATCATCCACAATGATAGGCTTTTTTTTTTTTTTTTTTTAAATCAAATCACATCATCAAGATTTTTACTATGTCAAATCACACTTTGTAACATTTATTTATAGCAAATTTACCCTTATGCATCCCACTGTGTAACTGCCTTCTATGTAAATGTTATTCACTGAGTTTGAATTTCTTGCTGTTGGATTTAAATATATAACTGCACACAAGGGAAACGTGGAAAAGGATGCACACACTGAACAAGACGTGGAAAGTAAATGTGCTGTATTTATATAGCACTCTTTTAGTCATTGTTGACCACTCAAAGCACTTTACACTACAGGTTTTGCATTCACCCATTCACACACACTGGTGGCAGTGACTACCTTGCAGGGTGCCACCTGCTCATCAGGAGCGTTAACCATTCACACATTCATACACTGATGGCGCAGCATCAGGAGCAATTGGAGGTTCGGTGTCTTGCTCAAGGACACTTTGACATGTTGACTGCAGGGTCTGGGATAGAACCAGGAACCTTCCGATCACTGGACGACCACTCTACCATCTGAGCCACAGCCGCCCACGCTAGATTAAACTGTTTACTTCTTCTCTATAGTTCAATATTATAACGTGATAGATGGTCTCATTCAATGTTTCTTTGGCTCTGCTATGAACAAGAAGCAAAATACAGACAAAAGATCCACAAGCTGTACTAGTAGATCCCAGTGATTTGAGCTGACCTTTTTTTTTTGATGCACACAAAACTTCATCAAGCACTGTCGAACCTAAAACCCGTGTTTGTCTCAGTCTTGGAGTTGTGTATCTTTCCACTTGTTCACTTTCCTTTTAGCACTGCTTTTGGACTCAATTAAAAAAAGGGGGAAACACCTGGTTCCTTAACTGCCATGTGCTCCACTGAACAGCAGGCAAAAGGATTTACAGGTAAAATCGGGCAGTCGTTTGCTCCATATTTAGTAGGAAATATAGATTACAACATTACGTGACAGCTGATCTCTGGAGATACAGTGCAAAATGCTCACTGCCAATCAATCCCACTATCTGAAGGCAAAAGCAAATGAAAAGTTGTCTAAAAGAAGTCCATCTGAAGAAGCTGGACATGGTCACTGAAATTTGTGAGTGGACAGATGGAGCAGACTTGGAAAAGGAGTTAGCTAATGCAGGAATGAGAGGAGAGACTGGTGCGGGTGGCAGAGACAGCAGGAGGAGTCTAAGTGTCTACATATAGATGCTTGTGTGTGAGTGGAAGACACACACACACACACACACACACACACACACACACACACACACACACTTTCATACACACAGAGGGAATCTCTCTGCATCCATCTTGCGGATGAGTGTGTATGTGTCTGTGTGCCAAATGCTTGCGTAGGTGTGGGTGAATCCATCTGTGCACAACTCTGTATGTGTGTGATGAATTAGTGAAGGCAGCTGGTGGAGCGGTGTGATCCCTCAGCGGTGGTGACAGCAGCTGTTAGTGGTGCTGTCTCCACCCAGCCAGACCGACTAGGTTCTCTTCATCAAACACACCGGCTCATTAATGCTGCAGGGCCTGGTGCAGCGGTGCAAGGCCCCACCCTGCGTGGTAGCTGCGGGTGAACGGATGTCATGGATCTCAGGTTGTGTTTGTGGAGCTATAAGCATATGCACATCTATCTCAGCCTGAGCAAATATGTGCGCCTGCATTTGTCCCATGTTGACTGTCTTGCATTTTTCCACATGCGCGCTTCAGGCGATCTGTCATTTTGCAAGTTCTTGTGTGCGTCTATGTGTTTTGTCGCATATGTGTGTATGTCACTAAACTGCTGACAAGCAACAAGAATCCTGTTTTTCAAATGCGACTGCTGAAACAGCTTGCTATTTAAAGACTTCACCTGTTCCTCGTAGAAACTGATGTTGACAGCTATGGATGGTGCAAATGAGACAAGTGAGTGTAAAAGATATCCTAAAAAATGAGTGTGCCTGTTTGTATGTGTAAAGGAAACATTGGCAAACTTGTTTTTGATGTGTTTGTGTGTACAGTATGTGTGAGTCCATGTGTGGGATTGAGAGAGACGGTACAAGGTCAGCTGGTTAAGCAGCAGGTGAGTCTGTACAAACCTGTAGGTAGGTGATTCTGTTTTGGACCAGATCCGAAAGGTCTTTAGCTTCCTTCATTCTCCACTCGCCCACTCCATCTGCCTGGCTGAGGTAGTACAGGTCTGTCATGATGGACCTGCAGACAAAGACACAATTCATCACTTTACTTATTTACACAAATCGTTGAACACACACTATGTAAGTTTGTAATATGATGTACACACAAGGTCATTCCACACATGGGGCCTAAGCTCATACCACCCCATTTTCAGGACAAAATATTTTCTTTGATTACCAGTGATTATATATAATATATTCATATATTGCACATTACATATTTGTCCTCTATCTTATTTATTGTCCAAATAAGCTTCTATTACATCAAAATAAAAGACCTGCTTTAGTGATTTCCTGCAGTCATATTTCTAAATAACACCTATGCAGCTACATTACACTAAATGTTTGAATTATGTCAAGTGTATGCCTGGAGATAGACTGTGAGGTGGATCCTATCACCAACAAAAATCTTGTGAAAGAAAATCCATCAGAGAGCATATGTTTGACAGCAGGGTGTGTGCTAAACATTACCAAGGCCAAACATCCTTTCAGAATATTTCTGGAGAAACTGTCATTTCTGTCACACTGACTAACAACAACAAGGTTTTTATGGTTGTTTAGCTGTTTTATGGATTAAGTCTGCCATCTGCAAGGCTCTGACTGAGAATTTGTGTCCATGTCACACACTGCCAAATCGTGAACATCCACTTAAAACATGCTCAAGAGCTTTGATTTATACAACTAAGGGCAGATGAGGAAACATCAAACAATCAAACAATCACACACACTTACACAAGCTTAATTTATTACTGACTTCTTTGACCCAAATCAGTCACATCCTGTGTGACTGAGACTTCTTATGCACATATTCAGTAGTGCATGCACAGACACAGACAAAGCAGATAAACACACCATGTCCCATTAAAACAGTATGGTAGGGTGAGCAGTGCTGTTCTCGATGACTAAGACAGTATCATTACTCATTGTCCCGTATTTCGGTGGGAGCCACAATGTGTGATCAGACGTCAAGTTCTCTTGCAGGAGGGCATAAGAGAGGCATCACTGATCCTCTGTGGGAAGGAAACGCAAACCTAGCTGGCCGCATTACTTAACAAGAAGGAATCAACCGATTCTGAGGCTCTGAGGGATTTGGCAGCAAGACAGGAAAAAAACAAAAACCATACCGTTTAGTCCATACGCAGAGTGTTTGCACTTTTGTGTATACAGTGTAGTTCTTTGTCATCTTGGACATATATGAAGCCTGTCGGCTTCCCCGGTGCTTCCAATTGGCTCACACGGCAGACGCTAAGAGTGTTGCTGCTGGGCTCGGCAGCAGAGCACACTGTTGCAGAGTACTGATTCTGCACCAGTGGAAGTCATGACAAGGCATCAGGTTTACATAACAGGGTGACTATCACCTCGGCAGGTGAGACAGAGGGGAAAAAAAAAAAAAAGACAAAAGTTACTTTGTACTGGTCTATAGATATGTGTCTCAGAACATTGAGAAAAAATGACTCATCCATACTAAAACTAAATGATAGTTGCATATCTTAAATGGGTCAGTATGTCAATATTATTATATTTATAAAATCTTACTTCCATTTATTAACAGAACTTTTAGTAATTTCACATAAAATTTACCAGCAAATGGAGTTTGCCAAGTTGTCATTTTTACTGAGTTTAAGTCAAGTTAATTTTACTCTAGCACCAATGCCCAACAAGGTCATCTTTTGAAAATTAACATGTAGGGCACACCTAAATCACCTTCTTTACTGTCAGTCGATTTAATAATGAATTATGAGACGCAAGCAACAAACCTTCTTTTAAGAAGGCAGAAACTTCAGAGTAGACCCCTGCTCTAGCTGGGTGGCCATCTGCCTTAAGGGAGTGTCTTTCATACTTAAATCCAGATAAGTTATTTTCGATTTATCAGAGACTCTGAATAAAAACAGTAGATGATACTGATAAAGTGACACCGGTATTGCGAGGTTAATTGCCTACATTTCTTGTTGTAAGAATTGAAATGTTGAACTGTTGTATCCTGGCAAAAAGTTGGGAAGCTGCAAATTATACGTTATGCATGGATCATTGTCATAGGAGAGCAGGTAACATGCATACGAATATTTATTTAACTCAAAGGTTTTATCCACAGAATTAAAATGAGCAGTGCATTCATTTGAGCCAAATGTTTTGCGGCTCTTTCAACCTCTGCTGCTCTTGGCACATACTAAGAAGGCTAAGGGGAGGGGCCTTGGATTGAGAATGAATGCATGTGAAAGTCTGGGACTATGAATGTGTATGCGTGTGAGCTCACATGCATGTGTGTGTGTGTGTGTGTAAGTGGTAAAGAGTCAGTCTCTGGAAAGCTGCTTAGGCAGCAATGACTAAGACAATGGGCCCTGTAAGACACAGGGCCTTTCTTCATTCAGCTGAGAGAAAGCCTGCCAACCAGGTGACAGGGGGGATGCGATCTTTGCCCTTTGTCACTGAGCAACCACCGCAACTGCTGTTTTCAAGTTCTCCTGCAATTTACAGGAAGCCTGGAAACAGTCTCTTATCAAAAGTAAACGCAAACATAAGAGATTAAAGACATTTACATTGGGGGTGTAAAGATTAACAAATCTGGACTGGTTATCGTTTATTTACAATGAAGATACTAGTGCGAGTACCAATCTGTGGCTCAGTAGGTGGGGCAAAACACACCACGAACCTGACATTACTAATTGGTTTACAGCTGCAGCTCCCTCCCTTGGAAAGTTCTTTGCCCTCTGCTGCACCGTGCTGCGCTGCAAAGATCTGTGGCAGGGGAAATTTAGTTTGAGCTTTTATTCAGTCTTAGTCTGGCTTTGTAAATTTCATCATCAACACAACTGTTTAATTTTTTTATACAATATTATTTTTCACATTTCTCCTCCGACAAATTCAGGCATCTGGGCCATGTGAGATGGACTAAATTTTCTATTCATAAGCCCCGTTACCACCAACCAGTAAAGTTTGGTTCAGGTCGGTACAATACTAATTTTTTTTGCCATTGTCGAAAACTGTGAATGGTACCTTTAAATAGTGAACTGTACCATGCCCGTCACCCTTCGCTTGGGATACCAACCAGAGTTAAACTGTACCATAAAGAGGGGAGGATAGACCCATTGCAGTCTGCTGATTGGGCGATAGAATCTTTACTTCCCTACAACAATTAGGCTGTCTTTCTCCTTGCAGCGTGCAGCCTTTTCTCAAGCAGAGCCTGTCTGCTTTGTGTGATAAACAGCCAAATACTGACAAGAAACAACAGGAAATGCTGGATGTCCTCTATTCTTTCCGGATTTGTAATGGACTTTATTGGAGGGATATACTGTGTCGTGTTCTTATGATGTCACGCTACTTATGTAGCTGGCTCAGTCAGGCTAACCCTAACCCTAACCTAAAATGGAAAAAAAAACCTACATTTAAAAAAAAAAAAAAAATGTTAGGAACCATGTCAGATTGTACTGAATCAAACCAGATCCCATCAAATAATATCGAATTGTATCGGATCGAATTAGGACCGCTCTGAATTTAATTAGACCAAGTTGTCCCACATAAAAAGTGAACCATCATTGAATCAAATCAAAACACATGAATAGAGATTCGAATCAAATGATCATATGACAGAGAGATTTGAACCCTTAAATGATATACTTAGTATCAGGACTCTGACCATATTAAATTTTATGAGTTGATATCAGGTAAAAGTGT